>CM064488.1:34983354-35012005 GCA_032716605.1 Paralithodes platypus
TATATATATCATCCAACATATAACTTATCCGAACAGACAATATCACATATATCTCTGCGTTAACAATAGACCGTATTGTTACCCGTACAAATAAATCAATTATATCTATACCTGATGATATATATGTGGTTCAACGCTATAATTTGTATTGTACACCGGACAAAAGTGTTACCGGCTGACGATACTACAGAATACAGGCGCCGGACAACTCTTTACTACAGAATACTACAGCCACAATACTATAGAATACTACAGAATACTACAGCCAAAATACTATAGAATACTACAGAATACTACAGCCAAAATACTACAGAACACTAAAGCCAAAATACTATAGAATACTACAGAATACTACAGCCAGAATACTATAGCATACTACAATTACTACAGAATACTAAAAATACTACAGCATACAAGTGCCGGACACCTCTTTACTACAGAATACTACACATAGCACAGAATACTACAGAATACTACACATAGTACAGAATACTACAGAATACTACACATAGTACAGAATACTACAGAATACTACACATAACACAGAATACTACAGAATACTACACATAACACAGAATACTACACATAGCACAGAATACTACAGAATACTACACATAACACAGAATACTACACATAGCACAGAATACTACAGAATACTACACATAACACAGAATACTACACATAGCACAGAATACTACAGAATACTACACATAGCACAGAATACTACAGAATACTACACATAGCACAGAATACTACACATAGCACAGAATACTACAGAATACTACACATAGTACAGAATACTACAGAATACTACACATAGCACAGAATACTACACATAGCACAGAATACTACAGAATACTACACATAGCACAGAATACTACAGAATACTACACATAGCACAGAATACTACAGAATACTACACATAGCACAGAATACTACACATAGCACAGAATACTACAGAATACTACACATAGCACAGAATACAGAATACTACACATAGCACAGAATACTACAGAATACTACACATAGCACAGAATACTACACATAGCACAGAATACTACAGAATACTACACATAGCACAGAATACTACAGAATACTACACATAGCACAGAATACAACAGAATACTACACATAGTACAGAATACTACAGAATACTACACATAGCACAGAATACTACAGAATACTACACATAGTACATAATACTACACATAGTACAGAATACTACAGAATACTACACATAGCACAGAATACTACAGAATACTACACATAGCACAGAATACTACAGAATACTACACATAGTACAGAATACTACAGAATACTACACATAGCACAGAATACTACAGAATACTACACATAGTACAGAATACTACACATAGCACAGAATACAACATAATACTACACATAGCACAGAATACTACACATAGTACAGAATACTACAGAATACTACACATAGCACAGAATACTACAGAATACTACACATAGCACAGAATACTACAGAATACTACACATAGTACAGAATACTACAGAATACTACACATAGCACAGAATACTACAGAATACTACACATAGCACAGAATACTACACATAGTACAGAATACTACACATAGTACAGAATACTACACATAGTACAGAATACTACACATAGCACAGAATACTACACATAGCACAGAATACAACATAATACTACACATAGCACAGAATACTACAGAATACTACACATAGTACAGAATACTACACATAGTACAGAATACTACACATAGTACAGAATACTACACATAGCACAGAATACAACATAATACTACACATAGCACAGAATGCTACAGAATACTACAGAATACTACACATAGCACAGAATACTACATAATACTACACATAGCACAGGATACTACAGAATACTACACATAGCACAGAATACTACAGAATACTACACATAGCACAGAATACTACAGAATACTACACATAGCACAGAATACTACACATAGCACAGAATACTACACATAGCACAGAATACTACAGAATACTACACATAGCACAGAATACTACACATAGCACAGAATACTACAGAATACTACACATAGTACAGAATACACATAGCACAGAATACTACAGAATACTACACATAGTACAGAATACTACACATAGCACAGAATACTACAGAATACTACACATAGCACAGAATACTACAGAATACTACACATAGTACAGAATACTACACATAGCACAGAATACTACAGAATACTACACATAGCACAGAATACTACACATAGCACAGAATACTACACATAGTACAGAGTACTACAGAATACTACAGAATACTACACATAGCACAGAATACTACAGAATACTACACATAGCACAGAATACTACAGAATACTAGATAGCACAGAATACTACATAATACTACACATAACACAGAATACTACAGAATACTACAGAATACTACACATAGCACAGAATACTACACATAGCACAGAATACTACAGAATACTAGATAGCACAGAATACTACAGAATACTACACATAGCACAGAATACTACACATAGCACAGAATACTACAGAATACTACACATAGCACAGAATACTACACATAACACAGAATACTACACATAGCACAGAATACTACAGAATACTACACATAGCACAGAATACTACACATAGCACAGAATACTACAGAATACTACACATAGCACAGAATACTACACATAGCACAGAATACTACAGAATACTACACATAGTACAGAATACTACAGAATACTACACATAGTACAGAATACTACAGAATACTACACATAGCACAGAATACTACAGAATACTACACATAGCACAGAATACTACACATAGCACAGAATACTACAGAATACTACACATAGCACAGAATACTACAGAATACTACACATAGCACAGAATACTACAGAATACTACACATAGTACAGAATACTACAGAATACTACACATAGCACAGAATACTACAGAATACTACACATAGTACAGAATACTACACATAGTACAGAATACTACAGAATACTACACATAGCACAGAATACTACAGAATACTACACATAGCACAGAATACTACAGAATACTACACATAGTACAGAATACTACAGAATACTACACATAGCACAGAATACTACAGAATACTACACATAGCACAGAATACAACATAATACTACACATAGCACAGAATACTACACATAGTACAGAATACTACAGAATACTACACATAGCACAGAATACTACAGAATACTACACATAGCACAGAATACTACAGAATACTACACATAGTACAGAATACTACAGAATACTACACATAGCACAGAATACTACAGAATACTACACATAGCACAGAATACTACACATAGTACAGAATACTACACATAGTACAGAATACTACACATAGTACAGAATACTACACATAGCACAGAATACTACACATAGCACAGAACACAACATAATACTACACATAGTACAGAATACTACACATAGTACAGAATACTACAGAATACTACACATAGTACAGAATACTACAGAATACTACACATAGCACAGAATACTACAGAATACTACACATAGCACAGAATACTACACATAGCACAGAATACTACAGAATACTACACATAGCACAGAATACTACAGAATACTACACATAGCACAGAATACTACAGAATACTACACATAGTACAGAATACTACAGAATACTACACATAGCACAGAATACTACAGAATACTACACATAGTACAGAATACTACACATAGTACAGAATACTACACATAGTACAGAATACTACACATAGCACAGAATACAACATAATACTACACATAGCACAGAATGCTACAGAATACTACAGAATACTACACATAGCACAGAATACTACATAATACTACACATAGCACAGGATACTACAGAATACTACACATAGCACAGAATACTACAGAATACTACACATAGCACAGAATACTACAGAATACTACACATAGCACAGAATACTACACATAGCACAGAATACTACACATAGCACAGAATACTACAGAATACTACACATAGCACAGAATACTACACATAGCACAGAATACTACAGAATACTACACATAGTACAGAATACTACACATAGCACAGAATACTACAGAATACTACACATAGTACAGAATACTACACATAGCACAGAATACTACAGAATACTACACATAGCACAGAATACTACAGAATACTACACATAGTACAGAATACTACACATAGCACAGAATACTACAGAATACTACACATAGCACAGAATACTACACATAGCACAGAATACTACACATAGTACAGAGTACTACAGAATACTACAGAATACTACACATAGCACAGAATACTACAGAATACTACACATAGTACAGAATACTACACATAGCACAGAATACTACAGAATACTACACATAGTACAGAATACTACACATAGCACAGAATACTACAGAATACTACACATAGCACAGAATACTACAGAATACTACACATAGTACAGAATACTACACATAGCACAGAATACTACAGAATACTACACATAGCACAGAATACTACACATAGCACAGAATACTACACATAGTACAGAGTACTACAGAATACTACAGAATACTACACATAGCACAGAAATCTACAGAATACTACACATAGCACAGAATACTACAGAATACTAGACAGCACAGAATACTACATAATACTACACATAACACAGAATACTACAGAATACTACAGAATACTACACATAGCACAGAATACTACACATAGCACAGAATACTACAGAATACTAGATAGCACAGAATACTACAGAATACTACACATAGCACAGAATACTACACATAGCACAGAATACTACAGAATACTACACATAGCACAGAATACTACACATAACACAGAATACTACACATAGCACAGAATACTACAGAATACTACACATAGCACAGAATACTACACATAGCACAGAATACTACACATAGCACAGAATACTACAGAATACTACACATAGCACAGAATACTACAGAATACTACACATAGCACAGAATACTACACATAGCACAGAATACTACAGAATACTACACATAGTACAGAATACTACAGAATACTACACATAGTACAGAATACTACAGAATACTACACATAGCACAGAATACTACACATAGCACAGAATACTACAGAATACTACACATAGCACAGAATACTACACATAGCACAGAATACTACAGAATACTACACATAGTACAGAATACTACAGAATACTACACATAGTACAGAATACTACAGAATACTACACATAGCACAGAATACTACAGAATACTACACATAGCACAGAATACTACACATAGTACAGAATACTACAGAATACTACACATAGCACAGAATACTACACATAGCACAGAATACTACAGAATACTACACATAACACAGAATACTACAGAATACTACACATAGCACAGAATACTACACATAGTACAGAGTACTACAGAATACTACACATAGTACAGAATACTACACATAACACAGAATACTACAGAATACTACACATAGTACAGAATACTACACATAGTACAGAATACTACACATAGTACAGAATACTACAGAATACTACACATAGTACAGAATACTACAGAATACTACACATAGCACAGAATACTACACATAGCACAGAATACTACAGAATACTACACATAGCACAGAATACTACAGAATACTACACATAGTACAGAATACTACAGAATACTACACATAGCACAGAATACTACAGAATACTACACATAGCACAGAATACTACACATAGTACAGAATACTACACATAGCACAGAATACTACAGAATACTACACATAGCACAGAATACTACACATAGCACAGAATACTACACATAGCACAGAATACTACAGAAAACTACACATAGCACAGAATACTACATAATACTACACATAGCACAGAATACTACACATAGCACAGAATACTACACATAGTACAGAGTACTACAGAATACTACACATAGCACAGAATACTACACATAGCACAGAATACTACATAATACTACACATAGCACAGAATACTACAGAATACTACACATAGCACAGAATACTACACATAGCACAGCATACTGCACATAGTACAGAATACTACAGAATACAGGAGCCGGACAACTATAGCCAAAATACTACGGATACTACATAATAATACATCCAGAATACTACAAATACTACAGAATACAGGCACCGGACAACTTCATACCTTGCCGCCATATTGGAGCTTCGGCATACACTATATAATAACAAGTAAAACCTTCAGTTTACATGGCAAATATTGATTTGATAATGCTCTCTCTCTCTCTCTCTCTCTCTCTCTCTCTCTCTCTCTCTCAGTTGTCCATCCTCTGTCTACTAAAGGGTTGCATACAATGGACAGGTATGATGAGTAATTTAAGAGAGGGTACACGCATCTTCAAGGTATTAATTAGATGGGACAAAGAGAGAGAGAGAGAGAGAGAGAGAGAGAGAGAGAGAGAGAGAGAGAGAGAGAGAGAGAGAGAGAGAGAGAGAGAGAGAGAGAGAGAGAGAAAACAAGAGCAGCTTCTTCCTGGCGAGCGATAGCGAGCCAACATTGTATGGAGAAATCCGGCTTCGCCGGAGAAATTTTTCTATCGAAAAATTTACAAATTTAGCTTGCTGTCAAAACGAAAATACATATGCTGGCTCGCTACCGTTCGCCAGGAAAATATTGACACCTGGATGGGGGTAAACGTCTTAAAACAGTAGGCTGAATTGGGCCGAATGAATACAAGCCAAAGAGAGAGGGGGAGAAAGAGAAAAAAAGCGAGGTGGGCTTCCTTTAAGTACGGTACACTATTACGTAGGTCAACCATTATAAGTAGGCACGGAATACCTCAACATTTGACACCACCAATAGGGCTGGCAGTTTATCAACTAAATGCCTTTAATTTATTAATCATTTTGCCAACTTAATTAATCTGTCTTCTGGCTAGCGTCCGATACCATTGCAAAAGATCCTAGAAATTAATTAAGGGAACTCAGACGGTATTGTGCAACATCATTTACTGGTTCGGCTCAATGGTTTAAGGAGGGGGTTTAGTTTGCTCTCTAAACCTCTATCAAGCTTAAACAAACACCCACAAGACCCCCATTTGATATAAATTTGTAAATTTTTCGGTAGAAAAATGTCCCGGCCGAAGGCCGATTCCTCTTCAAATACAGGCTCGCTATCGCTCGCCAGGAAAAACATAGACACCTAAATGGCACGATAGGTCTTAATATCGGCAAAGAAATATGGCAAAAGGTCTGAAAATTGCCAAACCAATGGGGCGAATGTCTTGAAATCTCATAACTAATAGGGCTAAACACGAGGGAAGAGGACTCGAAAACCCAACGACCAAAGTGCATTCAAGCTAACCTGGGAGAAATTGGTAACACTGCATGTCTACTTATGTGTACAACCAATACTAAATAAAGGCGGTGTCACACGAACAGTTTAGAAAGGCAGTATAGGAAATATAGAAAGGCAGTGCTACCCCATTTCTGCTAACTTACCTTTAAATGGACAGTAGCTATTTTGGTGGGTCTATTTATTTATATATGCATTAATTTTTTAGTTTCCTCCCTAGATCATCATCAAGCTTTAAAAAAAAGAACATTCCCTAGACCCCCTTCAAGATACATTTGTAAATTTTTCGGTAGAGAAATGTCACGGCCGAAGGCTGATTTATCTTACAATCTCAGGCTTGCTATCGCTCGCCATGAAAGAATCGACACCTAAATGGCACGACAGGTCTTGATATTGATATAGAAATGGGACGACACATTAATGGGCCGAACGTCTTAAAATCTGAAAACTAATGGGACTAAACATGAGGAAGAAGGGGGGTCAGAAAACCTACACATTATATTATCTGCATTCGACAACATAGTAGCTCTGACTATTGTTGAAGGCGCTAGTCCAAATAAAAGTCGATATAAATGTCTCTCAATCTTTTTATCTTGCTTCTAATTAGCATTCTCGATTTTCCGACGGTAACTGTGTGCCAATGCCCCCAATATATGCCATATGTTATATACTGTACACTATTTACCCGTTATATACATTATTTACCAGTGTTAAATACACTATATACCCGGGTTATATACCAATATATACTCGTGTTATATTAAAGAACACACCGTGCTTAACATTAATCCCCCATTACAACCCCCAAATGCATTTGAATACATTACTGAAAGCATATGGTCATCCCGGGATTCGAACTCGGGACACCACACCCAGAACATAAGCATCTAAACCATTACACCACCAACATGTACCCAATATGTACCCAAGTTATATACAAAATATACCCGGATTATATACCGATATATACCAGTTATATACCGATATATACCCTAGTTATAAACAGCTATATGCCCTTGTTATATACCAATATATAACCGATATAGACTCGGGTTATATAAGAGGTATGTACTGCGTTATCAACCATCGACCGCCATTGTCTTAGGTGGGATTTATATGGCTGTTTGGTTGTGTGTGTGTGTGTGGCAAAGACAGTAAGAGTGTGTGTGTGTGTGTGTGTGTGTGTGTGTGTGTGTGTGTGTGTGTGTGTGTGTGTGAGTGTGTGTGTGTGTGTGGCAAAGACAGTAAGAGTGTGTGTGTGTGTAATAATAATAATAATAATAATAATAAACGGTTTATTAAAGAATGGCAGCCTCATGAGCTGAAAATACACATTTTACAATTTAGTGGATGAACATGAGATGTACAGATATGAGGATGGTAAGCTCAGTTTACAAACAAAATAAATAAATACAATAATGATGCATGTGCAGAATACAAATTATCATAAAATAACCATGAGAGTAAGTGATATACAGTACATATACACATTTATTTACTTACTCATATACAGAACATACGTATATACACGTACGTGCGCACATACATATACATACATATATAGGAACATAAGAACATGCAGTAAGTGTGCACATGTCCGTATACACAAACGCTCACGTATGCACACAAACATACATACATACAGAAACTGTTTTGGTATGGTCAGGGTAAAGAGGGTGCAGCAATTCAAGTCCGTATATGGTCCGTATGGTCAGGTACAGCCTACTACAATGGGAGGTTAATCCTTGGTAGTGTAGGTGTGTGTGTGTGTGTGTGTGTGTGTGTGTGTGTGTGTGTGTGTGTGTGTGTGTGACAGAAGGCGAAATATGGAAGAGCTGGGCGTTCTATTGTTAAGGGTGGAAATACATGGATGAAGATACACGAACACTTAATAATAGATAATGCTTATGCATAGATTTATAATCAGAAGTTGCGCTAGTGAGCAATATGTTCTCGCTCATATGTACGTATATTTACATACATATGTGCATATGACCATATAAATACACGTACAGTACATATATATATTATATACCTTATATTCTCAACCGGGCTCGAACCATTGACAGCACATACACACAGACATACATATACATAAATATATGCACATTACATGCATATATGCTCTTCTCTTATCCTACCTGATACTCCCAGCCGGGCTCGAACCACAAACAGTATACACTATAGACACATATATATACATAAATAACGCATACATACATACACATATACGCACACATACATACACATATACTGCACATACATAGATACATATATACACATATACATAAACAAACTCAAGCAAATACATACATAATTATATTCTAATACACCCACGCACACACACTTATGCATATATTATTAAAGGTGGGCGCGTATATATGGTGTGACAGGCCGTTATTACACATTATTAATAATATTAACAATGGTTGGGATAGGACTATTTTTTTATATCGTCAGTTCTTGCTCTTATTGGTTGGAGTGTGTTGAAATGACGAGCTGCACGTGTAGGTCTAGGGGCGTCTGGTGGAAGTAAGTTTCTGTGTCGTGGGTGAACAAGCAGCTTAGATGCAAACTGTTTGAGTGTGTTGTAGTGGTGGGTTGAAAGTGCAGGTATGCTAAGGGTGGTGAGAGCTTCCTCGTACCCTGGATATGTGCCACCCAGGATGATCCTGCATGCCCTCCTCTGAACTCTCTCCAGTTGACGTTGTTGTGTTAGGGTTAGAGAGGAGGACCAGGCGGGAGAGGCGTAGGTGAGCTTAGGGAGTATGAAGGTGTTATATATACTCTTCAGCTCATTCTCCGGCGCCCCCAGGGATCTCAACCGCCTTAGCATAAACAACTTGTAAGTGGCGGTCCTGACTGTGGTAGTTACATGTTTCTTCCAGTTCAGTTTGTTGTCCACAGTGATTCCGAGGAGTTTGGTGGACTCAACAAGCTGAAGGGGATGAGGACCAATTGTGACAGTGGGTGGAGGAAGGTCGGTAACGGAAGTGTTGATGTGCATGACCACTGTCTTGTCATGATTGATAGTCACATGATTGTCTGTGGTCCAGGCTTGAAGACGGTCGAGGATGTCTTGTAGGGGGTCATAGTTAGGGGAGGTGTTATCGACAGTAATGCCGACTATCGAGTCGTCCACGTACTTCCAGTGGAATGGGGTGTCCTTTAGGGCATCATTAATCAAGATGAGGAACAATAGAGGCCCCATCTTTGTGCCCTGTGGGACTCCACATGTGATGTCTAGGAAGGTGGAGATGAAGCCTTGGTATCGCACTGCTTGTCGTCTGTCACTAAGGAAGTCGATCAACCACGCAACCAGGGTAGGATGTAGCCCCAACTTTATGGCTTTGTTGATGATGATGGTGTGGTCAACAAGGTCAAATGCTTTCCTGAAGTCAATAAAGGCAAGGGCGAGGGAAGTCTTTCTCTTCTCAAGATTTGTGTAAATATAATCTAGGAAGCTAATAAGACAGTGAGTGGTGGTTTTTACGTTGCCAAACTGTTGGGGATCTATCAAGTGACGGATTTGTGAGTAAGCCCAGGTGAATACAAAGTCCTCACAGATTAGACTAGGGATGGGCGTAATGGCAATTGGTCTGAGTTCATTAAGAGAATGTGGGGAGGGGGTTTTGGGGATTGGAGTGACGTATGAAGTTTTCCAGTCTGCAGGGCATTTGCTTTGCCTTAAGGAGGCATTAATTATCGAGCAAAGGGGGGTGGCAAATTCCACCGAAAATTCTTTGTATATTTTCATGGGTAGGTCTACTGGGGTTGTTGATCTTTTTTATTTGAAACTGGAAAGCTTTTTGGCCACTTCAAATTCTTGAAGTTACTGGGGGGTTGGGGGGGGGGGGGGGGGGGGGGGGGGGGGGATGGGAGGAAGGCAGGGAGGTTGGTGCGGTCTAGTTTGGGGAGGGTTTGGCAGATGGTAGAGAAGTGATTATTTATCAGTTCAGGTGCATCTACACGAGGGACATGGGAAACACAGGGGGATCGAAGGAGTCTCACTACTTAAGCCACAAAGATTCTTAATTTTAGAGTACCACTGACTGATATTGGTTTGTTTTAAATGATGAATCTTTGTAGGGTAGTAGGACTTCTTCGCCCAACGGATTTCCCTTATCACAATGTTGCGTAGGTCCTTGTAGCGATTGTTGTCCGTGTAGAAGGCCTTGTTCCGATTCTGCATCAGTCTCTTGATCCGAGGAGTAATCCATGGGACGTCAGAGGGGTGCATTTTGGTCCTCTTGGTGGGGAAGAAGTGGTGGTAGGCTTCGGTGGTGGTAGATACAAAGTTGTCCCATTTGGCATTAACATCTTCTTCAGTGAGAACCTCCGTCCACGGGTAATGAACCAACCACTGCCCGAACCCCCGCATTGCAGAGTCTGGCGTTGGTCGGTAGGTTCGGATGACGGGGGTCTGTTGATGGGAGGTGGTAGGGGCAGGTGACCAGAACACAGAGAGATGAGTGCTGCGTCCCACAGGAGGTAAAGGTTCAGGTGGGAGGTACTGCTCATCCATGTCTGTCAAAATAAGGTCAAGAGTGTTGTGGTTGTGGGTGGGGAAGTCAACAATTTGTGAAAGATGCAGCTGTTCTTGAATCTCACAGGTGTCTAGTTCATTGAAATCCCCACAAACCACCAACTTGGATGATGGAAATTGGAGTTTGAGATCATCACATGTATCGATGATGTGGTTGATTAGTGCGGGGCCGGTGTGTGAGCGTGGTGGGTGGTAGATCACACAGTAGATAATGGAGGCAGTGTGACGAGGGTGGGAGGGGGGATTAACTCTCACCCAGAGTGCTTCGATTCCCTCCGGGACCTCAATATCCAGGCGAGATGCACACAGCTGTGTGTGTGTGTGTGTGTGTGTGTGTGTGTGTGTGTGTGTGTGTGTGTGTGTGTGTGTGGCAAAGACAGTAAGAGTGTGTGTGTGTATGTATGTGGCAAAGAAAGTAAGAGTAAGTGTGTGTATATGATATTCTGATTGCGTGTGTGTGTGTGTGTGTGTGTGTGTGGCAAAGAAAGTAAGATTAAGTGTGTGTATATGTTATTCTGATTGCGTGCGTGGCGTGCGTGTGTGTGTATGTGTGTGTGTTTAAATATAACGCGTATCTCTAAAACTGTGTACGTATAACTGCATCTTTTTATACTCTAAATGACTTGCATATTCCACAGTCGTCAATGAATAAGTGAATTTCCAAAGATACATGGTAATAAGCAAACGGCAACTATTTTCTACCCTGCTTAAATATTAGAACAACGTGGAAAGTCTTTAATCGGTCATTGCAAAGCGTAATAAAATAGAATACACGAATATTTACAGTGCAAATGCAAATGTCTTTTTTTAAGGGGGGTAACCTCGCTGTTTTCATCTTTCTCTCCCTCTCTCTTTGGCTTGTATCCATTCTGCCCCATTCAGCCAACTGTTTTAAGACGTTTACCCCCATCCAGATATCAATTTGTTCAGGCGAGCGGTAGCGAGCCAGCATATATATATTTTTGTTTTGACAGCAACCTAAATTTGTACATTTTTCGACAGAAAAATTTCTTCGGCGAAGCCGGATTTCTCCATACAATGCTGGCTCGCTTTCGCTCGCCAGGAAGAAAGCGACACCTTGATGGGGACAAACGTCTTAAAACAGTTGGCTGAATGGGGCCGAATGGATACAAGCCAGGGAAAGATAGAAAAGGAGAGAAAGTAAAAAAAAAAATAAAAATGCCGGTGACCGCCCTTAAAAGTATCATACACAAATCAGTAGTTCTTGAGACAGTTTCAATTATATGATGCTCTACCATATGAAAATAAAGGCTATAATCCTTTGAAGATCATGACATATTTGAAAGTATATTCTGGCTATCATTAAACAATTTTATGCAGCTTAGGAAGGATCAGTGAGAATGAAAAGGGTAAAGACCGTCTCAATTAACCCTGACTTCCATATACCCTTCCTAACTTAAATACAACCGTCTAATAATACTCAGAATAAACTGTTAAAACGCGTCATGATCTTCAGAGGGTTAAAATTATCCACTTCAAATGGAAAGATAATTTTCGCATAATCATCCAATAATTAATATTTCAAAACACATGCAATTCTACGACCTTTAAGCTACCTTACCATAAAAAAGTAAACAAATCTAACGCATTATATACAGTATATAATCAACCAATAATCAACATTTCGAGACGCGTCCAATTAAACGACCCTTTGGCTACCATAAAGAAAGTGTTAAAAAAAAAAAAAATACAAAAAAAAAAAAATAATAATAATAATAAAAAACAAAAATCGGTGCCCAAGTTTAGCAATATAATGGTGTAACATGATGCCACTTTAGGCAGTAATAGGTACATAAGTTGGTTGATATAGAAGTGTTCGTGCGTGGAGTGTGTGTGTGTGTGTGTGTGTGTACTTAGTGTGTGTGTGTGTGTATATATATATATATATATATATATATACTATGTATACCGGTATATATATATATATATATATATATATATATATATATATATACAGTATATAATCAGATATATATATATATATATACAGGGTGTCCCAGGAGGAAAGGGCATAACTATGGGAAATGATAAAACAAGGTATTCTAAGCATAAAATGTTCAATAACAAAAACTCCAAATCTCAACCGTTAAAAAGATATTAAAGATTTAATGTAGTGTCTCCCCCCCCCCCCCTCCCGCATCACTGTAATGGACTCTTCCATGTCAAATAGTTTCCAACTGGTCCATAGTGAGCCATAATCATTTTGTAACTTACAAAATTATAGTATCTTTATTATAACATGGTAAAATAATTGCAGAAAGATGTAGGTGTGGTAGGCACTAGGACACCTAGGCCAGCCTTATGGGGAAATACTGAAGAAAATACCATTTTCAACATGCAATATCTCTATAACGGTCGAGATTTGGAATATTTCGTATAGAACATTTTAGGCTTAGAATATTTTGTTCTATCATTTCCCAAAGTTATGCCCTTTCCTCCTGGGACACCCTGTATATATATATATATATATATATATATATATATATATACTGTATATATATATATATATATATATATATATATATATATATATATACTGTATGTATATATATATATATCTATATATATGGTGTGTGTGTGTGTGTGTGTGTGTTTGTGTGTGCGTATGCGTGTTTGTGTATGTGCAGAGTGTGTGTGTGTGAATAGTGTATGCATGTGCGTATGTGTCTGCGTGTGCGTGTATGCATGTTCGGACAGAGACAAAGCAGCAATACACAATAAGTTATGAAGCAGTACCTTTAAGGGGCAGGTAGTCGCTATTTATGGACCCCCTTTAAGGGGCAGGTAGTCGCTATTTATGGACCCCCTTTAAGGGGCAGGTAGTCGCTATTTATGGACCCCCTTTAAGGGGCAGTAAGTCGCTATTTATGGACCCCCTTTTCCCTCATTTGTATCATAGTAATTTTGAAATTCTAAGACATTCGTGTAATTAGTTTTGCAATTTTGAGACCTTTCGCCCCATTTGTTGTCAATATTTAGATCTTTCGTGCCATTTAGGTGACTATTTTTTCCTGGCGAGCGATAGAGAGCCTGTCATTTTAGAAATACCCAGCCTTCGGCCGAGACATTTTTCTACCGAAAAATTTACACATTTATCTGGATAGGGGGTCTATGGGGTGTTTAATTATGCTTGATGGAGGTCTAGCGAAGAAACTTAAAAATAAATACCTAAATAAATACAGGGTCCACAGACCAAGCACTACGGTACCCCCTTCAGACAACATAGGGGCACGACTTCCACACTCAGCTACAAGTCACATGGACGGGATTTCAGGCAATTTTCGATCGGCAACTTTACCTTAGCAATATTTAGGGGATGTTAAACAGCAATATTTGGGGGCTCTTGTATTGGTAGCCGGAAAATTAAATGTGGCTGCATTGCCCAAAACACAAATTTCATTGAGTACTTTAGAACACGTGGAACGTATAGGAAGTGAGAGAATGACTACGAGAGTGTACGAGAGTGAGGTGGAAGGACAGAGAGGGAGAGATAGACAGAGGGAGAGGTGGAAGTATGGAGTTAAGAAGTACATGAGCGATGGCGGTGCTGGATGGGGGGAGGGGCGTCGACTAACTGGGGACACAGGTGCATGGGGGCGTCTCGTTCGTGGCCACCCCTTCGGTGATCACGGCGTCCAGCAATAGATAGATAGATAGACTCTATAACAATTCAATTCAATGACACTATATTTGACAAAAACAGGAAGAAATAGCATTAACGAGCAGCCTTCCAGCGGCATCTGTTGATTATTCTTCAGATTTCGCTTCCACCAGACATGACAACCGCGGGCTAGATAGAACCAATGTTCTGGAGGGTTGAATTAAAGTAAAATAGGAACCCCACCCCAAGCCCTCGAAGAGACTCTGGAGTCTGGATATCGTTGTTTGTGTGTGTGAGGAGGGGGGGGGGGGGGGGGGAGGGGGTTTATCAAATAGATGCATACCGTAATACAGTAAGCTCGGCTGAACATAATATACTATGAGACAAAAGAAGGACAAAGAATATAATTATATCAATATTTAAAAAATCGACAAAAATTAAAGTGCTTAGCCTACACAAAGTAAAAGCCAAACTTTAATAAATCAAGCAAATTAAGCAAAAAGAGGCAATAAGCACACGATGCCGAGAGAGAGAGAGAGAGAGAGAGAGAGAGAGAGAGAGAGAGAGAGAGAGAGAGAGAGAGAGAGGGGGGGGGGGGGGGGGGCAGGGGACCCACACACGCGCCCAACGCCAAAGGGCCCCCCATAAATTATAGGATTAGGAGTCACTACTGGGAAGCTCCTGGTTAACATGGCCAGATAGAGAAAGGGGGAAGAGAATAGGGGGAATAAAGGAGATGAGGATAAAGGAAGAAGAGAAGAACAAAGAAAAGGGAATAACTAAAGTAAACGAAGAAAATACAGGATAAATTAGAAGTTAAGTAAAGAATATGATATACAGACAAATATAATTGAAAGAAGATTCGGTATAGATTTTTAGAGCTTACTAATTAAGCTGGGAAAGGTAAATTATAAATATGTGAATACAGAGGAATATTGCAAGAGGTAAAGAAGTAATGAACTAGGTAGGTAAGAACATGAGAATAATAAGATGATATAATGAAATATTAGGGGTCATTATTAACCCTTTGAATCCAGCGACGTGTGGTATGTTATATTCTAGCTAGTTTTAAACGATATTGTGCAGCTTAGGATGCATCTGTGGTAGTTAAAATGGTTGGTTGAGATTGTTCCAAGCCTTACTATTGCTAGAGATCCTCCCTGAACTGAATAAAATCGTATAATAGTTGCCAGAATATGATAAAAAGGATGTCCCTGATACTGGATGGGTTAATAGCCTACTGATTAACACGGCCAGATTGGAAGAATGAAAGAAAAGGGAAAAATAATAAAAGATGGGAATATCGCAAAAATAATAGAAGATGGGAATATCGCAAAAAAAAAAAAAAAAAACATACACACAAATACAAGTAATTCCCTGATCAGAATTTAATGCAGACATATTTAAAGTTTAGGAGAAGCAGTTAGTTAAATGTTAAAGGGAGAAGAGCACAAGGGAAGGAAAGATAAACAATAAAGAAGCTGGATAAATATAATATAAGAGAGAGAGATAGAGAGAGAGAGAGAGAGAGAGAGAGAGAGAGAGAGAGAGAGAGAGAGAGAGAGAGTGAGGAGAGAGTGAGTGTAAATGTGAGTGAGAGCAATAGAGAGAGTACTTAAAATAACTTCCAGATAATCCCACCGATTAAGCAACTAGTTTTGAGTACGCAACACGTCTTCATCAACTTCGAAAATACATCACTGTTAAAAGTATTACAATGGGTTTTCCTTTACGCTCTACACTATAAATAAAAGGCTACTGAAAAGTCTTTGTCTTTTGTTTGAAACATATTAAATTATACTTGTGGAACTAAATTTATAGCTGAATATATATTATTGACAGGATAGTTAATTGGAAACAAGTAAATTTCTGCAGTTTAGGTTTCACAAAAGATAACACCAATTTTCCTAGCAGTATATACATGATAAGTTATTATTAACTCGTTCAGGGCACTATGATAAACTTCTTTATTTCATTCTGGTTATGTAGACGAGTATATTAAACTTAGAGAATATAACCCCCCCCCCCCCCCCCCCGAGCGGTTGGCGTTTATCGGTACATATCAATTCGGTGCATGCTTACGAGTACATTTTTCGATTTTTAAACCTAAATTACACTAACCTAACCTAACCTAACCGAAAACACTCCATTTCAACGTATTTTAAAGAGGTGTGTACCGATTAACTGTCGCCCCAAACCTCATGTACCTGTAAACCTACAAATATCCAGAGATTTGCACACACACACACACACACACACACACACACACACACACACACACACACACACACACACACACAACACACACACACACACACACACACACACCACACACACACACCACACACACACACACACACACACACACACACACACACACACACACACACACACACACACACACACACACACACACACACACACACCACACCACACACACACACACACACACACACACACACCACACACACACACACACACACACACACACACACACACACACACACACACACACACACACACACACACACAACCACACACACACCACACACACACACACACACACACACACACACACACACACACACACACACACACACACACACACACACATCGCTTTAAGGAAAAGATGAGAAGGTCAATTAAAGTACCCAAACACTTAATCCTTACAAATGTATATTGGTAGTTATTAACCGATCTAATTTAAGAATGAAAAACTAAAGCACTATTAAGATACCAAATTACTCTATATACCATTCTGTTTACAATGTGTATGGATCGAATTGGGGAAAAACTATCTCAATGGACCTTTCCACTTCCACAGATCCTTCCTAATACTAGTGATGTCGTAATATTTTAAGGGGAGATGGGTCGTTTTTCCGGACCCCTTTCTCCTTCGTCGTGTTTAGCCCATTTAGTTTTGAAATATTAAAACGTTCGGCAAATTATTTTGGCGATTTTAATACCTTTCGCCCAATTTCGTTGTCAATTTTAAGACCTTTCGTGCCATTTAGGTGTCGATATTTTGCTGGTGAGCGATAGCGAGCCTGTAATATTAAGACGAATCGGCCTTCGCCGGGATATTTTTCTATCGAACAATTTACAAATTTATCTTAATCGGGGTCTAGGTTTTTTTTCTTCTAAGCTTGATGAATGTCTAGCGAGGAAAGTAAAAAAATTAATTTATAAAAATACCCAGCCACTATCCCCTTAAGACAGAATACCCAGCCACTATCCCCTTAAGACAGAATACCCAGCCATTATCCCCTTAAGACAGAATACTATGGAAAAATGACTGATACTGAAAGGGTAAAATAACAAGCAGCTCCTAGACCAACACAAGCATAATATATAACTTGTGTTTGTCTATATATTGTTTCAGTATAACAAAACTAGTTCTGCAACTTATGGGTACATCACACAGTCAGGAATCCGAGCTAGAATCACTAGGAGTAATTATTCCTGGTGATTCCTGGGAATACACCACGAATGTCTGCAATTCCCCGTGGACTCACAACACCGTAGGAACCAGTGGGAGTGTACCTGCGAATCACTGGGAGTCACTGGGAATCACTGGGAATCACCAGGAATCACCTGGATAAAACCAGGAATGAAGTGCATGAGTTATTGAAAATTTGAAAATTTCGGATTACTGTAATATACGAGTCGATAGGAGTATTATAGGAATCACTGGGAATTAGATAGGGGTCACTGGGAGTCACCGAGCATCACTGGGATTTGTTAGGAATGGGATGCGAGTATGCCAGGCATGGCCCCCATTGTGTGTTTGACCCTATAATTGAAATTATTTTTTCCTCAAGTATGTCTCTTGCAGGCTATAACTACAGTCCTCTAATATCATCATTAAGTACCGGTACAATGACTGTATTCATACAGCATTACAGACATTAATATAATACGATAAGTCTGTATTATAATGTACCGTAAGGTCATGATATCAATGCTTACTATACTTTACGAAACAAATATATTTAATATATTCTCTAAATAGTGGATAGTTTATCCTTCCCACCTTCTTCTTTTCATTCGTTACCGAGTTCTGTAATATTTCATACGATTACCTAAAATAGGGAACACTTATAGGTTGTGTTTGTTTGCTTAGGTTAGGTCAGGTCATGGGAGTTGCAGAACTTCTAGAGTATTAACCGCCGACTACAACGGCCCCTAAACAACCAAGCCATGATTACGCTGGCTCAAACTTTACCCCGGCGACTTCAACGCCCGTCGCAGTAGTAATCCAAACTCCACTGTCCACCACCAAACGAACTTGACGTTTCAAAACACATACAAACACGTCTCCACCATTCTCGTTATGTTAGGTAAGGGGAGTTGCAGAACTTGTAGACTATAAGTAGGGTATTGTAACATTGACCATACATTGTTCACATTATTTAATTACCTCAACTACCGTAATTTCCTTCTCTACACACAATCACTGGGTGAATACAATGTCTTGTGGGAAATTGTACTTACACAGGTTAATACTAGGCCTATTTATAATGTTTGACCATGAAAAGTTAACTACCTGTATAATGTATATTATACTTTCACGTGAGAAGTATTACAGGTTTATATGAATAATATATTTATTAAAGGGTACTTCACACAGTCACGAATGCGAGCTAGAATCACTAGGAGTAGCTGAAAATTCGGAATCCTGGGCCTATTCGCGGTGAAAATTCGATGACTCCGAGTGACTCTAGCGATATCCTAGTGACTCTAGTGATATCCTAGTGATTCCTGTTAGACTCCCAGTGACTCCAAACCACTCGCGGCCGATTCGCCCTGTCCGACAAAATGTTCACCGTGTTTAAAGTTCTAGCCACGAATCGGACCATTCCCAGTGACTCCCAGTTGATTCCCAGTGATCCCCAGTGATTCCCCAGTGAGTCCTGGTGATGCTCAGTGTTTCGTATCGATTCGCGGACAGCTTTTGGTTTCAGTTCCAGTTCATACCAGAATCACCAGGACTCACTGGGAAATCACTGGGCATCACTGGAAATCACTGGGAGTGGTCCGATTCGCGGCGAGAACCTTAAACACGGTGAACATTTTGTCGGACAGGGCCAATCAGCCGGAACTGGTTTGGAGTCACTGGGAGTGTACCAGGAATCACTAGGATATTGCTAGAGTCACTTGGAGTATAGATTTTCACCGCGAATAGGCCCAGGAATCCGAATTTTCAGCTATTCCTAGTGGTTCTAGCTCGCATTCCTGACTGTGTGAAGTACCCTCTCTCTCTCTCTCTCTCTCTCTCTCTCTCTCTCTCTCTCTCTCTCTCTCTCTCTCTCTCTCTCTCTCTCTCTCCTCAACATACAATATAATGTTATATAAATCATACCTTTTGAAAAAAAAATCCAAAATTCACCTGAACACTATTCCTATATACCGGTATGAATAATTAAAAAACTAAACAAAGTATATATATATACAGCGTACATATAATATATATATATATATTTATATATATATATATATAAATATATACTATAGTGTATTCGCTGTAAGTAGGCGAGAAATCATGACCTCCAATCATCTGTAACTCAAAAACAACTGGAGTAATCGAACTAATATTTCTACCATTTGGGAAGTCAGTCAAGAAATAGATGTGGAAATTTACAGCCAATTTGCTCTAGCCCTTTTTGAGTTAGAGAGGATCAGGTCATGATTTATCGCCTACTTACAGCGAATAGACTATAGTATATATACTGTGCACACACACAAACAAGAGTGAAAGCCCCCCATCCGACCCCCTGCTTGCCGAGGCCGCCCCTCCCATGATTCACCCACGGAATATAATCTCAGGTGATATATAAGTGCAGATGGAGGGAGTTATAAGGGGAGTGTGGGGGTGGGGGAGGTAGGTGGGGAAGTAGGAGGAGGAAGGGAGGGAGCGTGGAGAAGGGAGGAGGGGTAGTACTGGCAGGTAGAGGAGGTGGGAGGGAGAGGGCGTGGAGGAGGGAGGAGGGATGATACTGGGGGTTGGAGGTAAGAGGTAGGTGGGAGGGAGAGGGCGTGGAGGAGGGAGGAGGGATGATACTGGGGGTAGGAGGTAAGAGGTAGGTGGGAGGGAGGGAGGTGAGGGAGAAGGGAGGAGGAGAATAAGGAAGGGAGGAGATGTAGTAGGAGGAGGAGGAGGAGGGGGGGGGAGGATACTACAGTACCTCCTTGGATAGTACTAGAAGGGAAGAAGGAAGGAAAGAAGGGAGGAAAGAAGGGAAGAAGGAAGGGAGGAAGGAAAAAAGGTGGATGGAAAAAAGGTGGATGGAAGAAAGGAAGGAAGGAAGAAAGGCCGGAAGGAAGGCCGGAAGGAAGGAAAAAAGGAAGGAAGGAAGGGAGGATGGAAGGAAGGAAGGAAGAAAGGGACGGACACGAAGGAAGGGAAAGGTAAGGAAGGAAGGAAGGAATGAAGGAAGGAGGGAGGTTGAGGATGAAGGAGCATGAGGGATGATCGAGGAAGGAGGGAGGGAGGAGGAAGAGGGGCAGAGGGCAGTAGGATTATGTGGAAGAGGAAGAGGGTGTTGGATGGAGGGTGTTGGATGGGAGGGGTAAGAAATGAAAAAGGGGGTGGAATGGAGTAACACAGAGAGGATGGAGGTAGGAAGGATGGGATGAAGAGGGATGGAGGGAGGGAAAGAGTGCGTTGCTGTAAGGGTGTATATCTAATTATCTGAGACGGAAGGAGGGAGAGCATGCGTTTCTATAAGGGTGTATATCTAAGAAGGGAGAGGGAGGAAGGAAGCGAAGGAGAGGGTGATACTGAAAGGGCAGGAGGAATGTAGGAGGCGCGCAGGAAGGGTATAGGGAGAGATGGGGGGGGAGGGTATAGGGAGAGAAGATGGGGGGAGGGTTATAGGAGGGGGGGGTATAGGGAGAGCTGGGGGGAGGGAGGGTATAGGTAGAGATGGGGGGAGGGTATAGGGAGAGATGGGTTGGGGGAGGGTATAGGGAGAGATGGGCGGGGGGAGGGAATAGGGAGAGATGGGTGGGGGGAGGGTATAGAGAGAGATGGGGAGGGGGTGTAGGGAGAGCTGGGGGGGAGGGTTTAGGGAGAGATGGGACGGAAAGGTATAGCAAGAGATGGGGAGGGGGTATAGGGGGAGGGGGGGTATAGGGAGAGATGGGGGTGGAAGGGTATAGGAAGAGATGGGGAGGGGGGGGTATAGGGAGAGATGGGGAGGCGGGTATAGGGAGAGATGGGGAGGGGGGCATAGGGAGAGATAGGGGGAAGGTATAGGGAGAGATGGGGAGGGGGGGGTATAGGGAGAGATGGGGGTGGAAGGGTATAGGAAGAGATGGGGAGGGCGGGGGTATAGGGAGAGATGGGGAGGGGGGTATAGGGAGAGATGGGGAGGGGGGTATAGGGAGAGATGGGGGGAGGGTATAGGGAGAGATGGGGGCGGAAGGGTATATGAAGAGATAGGGATAGAAACGACTCAAGAGGTTAGTGGAGACAGTTTATATCTCTTTGATTTAGATAATATTTCCCAACATCAATTAAATACATTAACCCTTTGAAGATACGATGATCTATATATTTTCAATTTTCTGGCTATTATTAGACGATTTTATTCATATTAGCAAGGGTACATGGAATTCAGAGGGTTAATTAAGACAGTATTTACCCTTTAAATTCCACAGATCCTTCCTAAGTAGTATAAAACCATCTAATGATAGCCAGAATAAACTGTCAAAATGCATCATAATCTTTAAGGGGCTAGTGGCTGTATTTCTTCGTCTGTTAATTCAATTATTAATTTATTTTTTAGTTTCCTCGCTAGACCTCCCTCAAACTTAGAAAAACACCCCCTAGATAAATTTGTAAATTTTTAGGTAGAAAAATGTCCCGGCCGAAGGCCGATTCCTCTAATAATTCCAGGCTCGCTATCGCTCGCCAGGAAAAAAACTCAACACCTAAATGGCACGAAAGGTCTTAAAATTGACAATTAAATGAGTCAAAAGGTTTCAAAATGACCAAACTAACGGAACGAGCGTCTTAAAATCTCAAAATTAACATGCTAAACATGAGGGAGAAGGGGGTTCATAAAAAGCGACTACCTCCCCCTTAAAGGGTTAAATTCCTAAGTCATCCCCTTCCACTGCTAGGGGTTCACCTTGGTCGTAGGAGGGAGGGATGTGTAGCGTTGTAGGTGAAGGTGGGGGAGGTGGGGTGAAGGCTGGGGATGTCAGGGCTAGTAAATGTTTTTTTTTCTACTACTACTACTACTACTACTATTATTATTATTATTATTATTATTATTACTATATTATACTATTATCATTAATTATATATATTTTTATATTTTGTTTCAAGCAATGTAATTTAAATCACCATCTAGACCCCCCTTCATGACAAGAACACTCCCCCCCCCCCCCCCCCACACACTTTCTTCATGATACATTTGTAAAATTTTCGATAGAATAATGTCCCGGCCGAAGGCCGATGTATCCTATATTGCAGGCTCGCTATCACTCGCCAGTAAACAAAAACTCTACGCCTGAATAGGTAGAAAAGTCTTATAATTACCAAACCAATGGGACGAAACTTGTTAAAATCGCCAAAAACGATTGGGGAAGAACAAGATGGCATAAATATGTAGCGTTGTAGGTGAAGGTGGGGGAGGTGGGGTGAAGGCTGGAAGAAGGGGGGAAGGGAGCGATGGGTAGCTGAAGATGAAGTGGCCAAGTTAAGGGGAGATGGGTCGTTTTTCTGGACCCCTTTCTCCCTCGTGATTAGACCCATTAGTTTTCAGATTTTAAGACGTTCGGCCCATTAGTTTGGCGATTTTATTACCATTCGCCCCATTTCGTTGTCAATTTTAAAACCTTTCGTGCCATTTAGGTGTCGATTTCTTCTTGGCGAGCGATAGCGAACCAATAATTTTAAGAGAAACCGGCCTTTGGCCGGAACATTGTTTTACCGAAAATTTTAAAAATTGATCATGAATGAGGGTCAAGGGGGTGTTTTTCTAAGCTTGATGAAGGTCTAGCGAGGAAACTAAACAACAATAATTAATAAATTAATTAATAGACCAAAAAACCAACCACTGTCCCCTTAAAAGTGAAAGTGGTATTAGGGGGAAGAATAGGGTGCCAAATAGGGAGGGGAAATAGTAGTTGGGGAGAAGAGGATGTAGGGGAGGGTGGGGACAGAAATAGTAGTTGGGGAGAAGAGGATGTAGGGGACGGTGGGGATAGAAATAGTAGTTGGGGAGAAGAGGATGTAGGGGAGGGTGGGGACAGAAATAGTAGTTGGGGAGAAGAGGATGTAGGGGACGGTGGGGATAGAAATAGTAGTTGGGGAGAAGAGGATGTAGGGGAGGGTGGGGATAGAAATAGTAGTTGGGGAGAAGAGGATGTAGGGGAGGGTGGGGATAGAAATAGTAGTTGGGGAGAAGAGGATGTAGGGGACGGTGGGGATAGAAATAGTAGTTGGGGAGAAGAGGATGTAGGGGACGGTGAGGATAGATATAGTAGTTGGGGAGAAGAGGATGTAGGGGACGGTGAGGATAGATATAGTAGTTGGGGAGAAGAGGATGTAGGGGACGGTGAGGATAGATATAGTAGTTGGGGAGAAGAGGATGTAGGGGACGGTGAGGATAGATATAGTAGTTGGGGAGAAGAGGATGTAGGGGACGGTGAGGATAGATATAGTAGTTGGGGAGAAGAGGATGTAGGGGAGGGTGGGGATAGAAATAGTAGTTGGGGAGAAGAGGATGTAGGGGACGGTAGGGATAGATATAGTAGTTGGGGGATAAGAGGATGTAGGGGAGGGTGAGGATAGATATAGTAGTTGGGGGATAAGAGGATGTAGGGGAGGGTGAGGATAGATATAGTAGTTGGGGGATAAGAGGATGTAGGGGGCGGTAGGGATAGAAATGGTCAGAGTAGTTATGATTGTTAGAGAGAGAAAGATATAATAGTCATAAGAACATAAGAATAGTCGATATGTAACTAATGATTAAAGTCTCAATTGAAGATAAAAGTAGTATTATGATGCCAAAGAAGGAATGGGAATAGTATCTAGAGATGAAAAGGAGGTAGGGAGAGGAATGGTCAGAGTAAATATGATAGTTAGAGAGAAAGGTATAATAGCCGATATGTAACTAAAGATTAAGGTCTGAAGTAAAGGTAAATGTGGTGTTAGGGGAAGATATTAAGGTCTGAAGTAAAGGTAAATGTGGTGTTAGGGGAAGATATTAAGGTCTGAAGTAAAGGTAAATGTGGTGTTAGGGGAAGATATTAAGGTCTGAAGTAAAGGTAAATGTGGTGTTAGGGGAAGATATTAAGGTCTGAAGTAAAGGTAAATGTGGTGTTAGGGGAAGATATTAAGGTCTGAAGTAAAGGTAAATGTGGTGTTAGGGGAAGATATTAAGGTCTGAAGTAAAGGTAATTGTGGTGTTAGGGGAAGATATTAAGGTCTGAAGTAAAGGTAATTGTGGTGTTAGGGGAAGATATTAAGGTCTGAAGTAAAGGTAAATGTGGTGTTAGGGGAAGATATTAAGGTCTGAAGTAAAGGTAAATGTGGTGTTAGGGGAAGATATTAAGGTCTGAAGTAAGGTAAATGTGGTGTTAGGGGAAGATATTAAGGTCTGAAGTAAAGGTAAATGTGGTGTTAGGGGAAGATATTAAGGTCTGAAGTAAAGGTAATTGTGGTGTTAGGGGAAGATATTAAGGTCTGAAGTAAAGGTAATTGTGGTGTTAGGGGAAGATATTAAGGTCTGAAGTAAAGGTAATTGTGGTGTTAGGGGAAGATATTAAGGTCTGAAGTAAAGGTAATTGTGGTGTTAGGGGAAGATATTAAGGTCTGAAGTAAAGGTAATTGTGGTGTTAGGGGAAGATATTAAGGTCTGAAGTAAAGGTAATTGTGGTGTTAGGGGAAGATATTAAGGTCTGAAGTAAAGGTAATTGTGGTGTTAGGGGAAGATATTAAGGTCTGAAGTAAAGGTAATTGTGGTGTTAGGGGAAGATATTAAGGTCTGAAGTAAAGGTAATTGTGGTGTTAGGGGAAGATATTAAGGTCTGAAGTAAAGGTAATTGTGGTGTTAGGGGAAGATATTAAGGTCTGAAGTAAAGGTAATTGTGGTGTTAGGGGAAGATATTAAGGTCTGAAGTAAAGGTAATTGTGGTGTTAGGGGAAGATATTAGGGTTCCAAATAGGGATGGGAATAGTAGGTAGCTGTGGAGAAGAGGGAGTGAGGGAAGGAAGGGATAGGAGTGGTCAGAATAGAAATGATAGTTTGAGAGAAAGAAATGATTGTCGAAAGGGAGCTGAAGAAGGTGCGAACAAGAAGAAAAAGTGGTAATTATTATGTTCTCTCCACCAACCAACTTTACTCCCAAACTCGATTAATAAAATTAACAAACACATGTGGCAGTCCGGGGAATCGAACCCAGGACGCTCACACCGAAAATCAACACACTTATGCATTGCGCCACGAAGACAGTTAATAATAGGAGAAGATTACGATACCAGAAACAAAAAACACACACACACACACACGCAAACGAAAACAAATAAAATAAATTAATATAAAAATACAAATAAATATAAATAACATGAGGGGATGTCTAGGAATGCAAGAATGTATTGTTGTGGTACAAAAAAAAAAAAAAAAAAAACAGGTTGGGGAAGTGATAGTTGGTGATAGACAGTTTCCGATTATGGTGGTAGGTAAAGGTGAAAGTGGTGTTACAAGAGGATTAATAAAGACGTCAGGAAAAGAAATTGGGAGGAGAGGGATTGGGCAAGGAGAAGGATGCAACATGGTGGAAAGAGAGAGAGAGAGAGAGATCAGATTTGGAAACATGCTAAGGATTCGAGGTACCATAAGATAAGCAATAAATAAGTAAATATTGAGTAAATTTGCTAATAATAGGTAAGAATATGATGCCAGGAAAAAACACAAAATCCAATAAAAAGGGATAATGCTTAGGCCCCCCCCACCCCCCCACCCCCCTAAGGGGCGGGAGGGGGGCGGAGGGGAGATAACATAAGAGATGTAATGATGTGCACAAAAAGTAGGTTTAGGGAAGTGATAAGTGATGGACAGATCCCGATTAAGGGAGCCCACCTTGCATTTGTACATTTTTCGATAGAAAAATGTCTCCGGCGTAGCCGGATTTCTCTATACAATGCTGAAAGAAATTGACACCTGGATGGAGATAAACGTCTTATACCAGTTGGCTGAATGGGGCCGAAGGGATACAAGTCAGAGAAAGAGAGAAAAGGAGAGAAAGAGAAAAAAAACACGTGACCCCCCTTAAGGTGGTGGGTAAAAGAGAAAGTAGTACAACAAGAGGATTAGGACGTCAGGAAAGGATTGGGGTGGAAGGGATTGCGTAAGGAGAGGGATGCAACATGGCTTAGAGCAGAGGTAAGGGATTGGGATGAGAGGGATTGCGTAAGGTGCCGATACTTAAGGCTATCCCTCAACATCATCGCATCGCATCGCATCGCAGGAGAAGGATGCAACATGGCCGAGGGTAGAGCTAAGGATGGGGATGGAAGGGATGGGGCAAGGAGAGGGATGCAACATGGCTGAGGGTAGAGCTAAGGATGGGGATGGAAGGAAATGGACAAGGGGAAGGATGCAACATGGCCGAGGGTAGAGCGAAGGATGTGGATGGAAGGGATTGGGCAAGGGGAAGGATGCAAAATGGCCGGGAGTAAAGCTAAGGATTCGAAGTAACATATGATAAGCAATTAATAAGTAAATGTTGAATGAAGTTGCTAAAATAGGTGAAAATATAATGGCAGGAAAAAATAATACAAAAAGGGGATGACGTTTAGGAATGAAAGATGTAAAGCCGGTGTCACACGAGCGATTTTTCCGTCAATTTTTACGGGCAATTGTAGTCTGGCAGCTTGAAAACATAAGTTCCGTTAGAGTTAAACTACCTGGCATAATCTACCCTCGATCTAGTTTCACATTCCAATATCAAAGAGCCTCTATATAGTACGAAAACAAACTTGCTCGTCTACAATTGCCGGAAAATGCGCTCGTGTGACACCAACTTAATGCTGTGCAAGTAATTGGTGGTGATAGACAGATT
>CM064488.1:35012105-35117105 GCA_032716605.1 Paralithodes platypus
GTGGTGTTAGGGAAGATATTAAGGTCTGAAGGGAGGTATTTGTGGTGGTTGAGGGGAAGATATTAAGGTCTGAAGTAAAGGTAATTGTGGGTGTTTAGGGGAAGATAGTTAAGGTCTGAAGGTAAAGGTAATTGTGGTGTTAGGGGAAGATATTACGGTCTGTAAGTACAAGGTAATTGTGGTGTTTAGTGGAAGATATTAAGGTCTGCCTGAAATAACGGTCCATTGTGGTGTTAGGGGAAGATATTAAGTTCTGAAGTTAAAGTTCATTGGTGGTGTGAGGGGAAGATATTAAGGTCTTGAAGTAAAGGGTAAATTGTTGGTGTTATGGGAAGATATTAGGGTCTGAACGTAAAGGTAAGTGTGGTGTTTAGGGGAAGATATTAAAGGTCTGAAGTACCGGGTAATTGATGGTGTTACGGGAACGACTATTAAGCGTCTGAAGTAAAGGTAATTGTGGTGTTAGGGGAAGTAATAATTAAATGGTCTTGCAGTCAAATGGAATTGTGGTGTTAGGGGCAGATATTAAGGTCTGAAGTAAAGGTAATTGTGGTGTTAGGGGAAGATCTTACGGTCTGAAGTAAAGGTAATTGTGGTGTTAGGGGAAGATATTAGGTTCCAAATAGGGATGGGAATTTAGGTAGCTGTGGGAAGAGGAGTGAGGGAAGGAAGGGATAGGAGTGGTCAGAATAGAAATGATATTTTGAGAAAGAAATGATTGTCGAAAGGGAGCTGAAGAAGGTGCGAACAAGAAGAAAAAGTGGTAATTATTATGTTCTCTCCACCAACCAACTTTACTCCCAAACTCGATTAATAAAATTAACAAACACATGTGGCAGTCCGGGGAATCGAACCCAGGACGCTCACACCGAAAATCAACACACTTATGCATTGCGCCACGAAGACAGTTAATAATAGGAGAAGATTACGATACCAGAAACAAAAAACACACACACACACACCCCAAACGAAAAACAAATAAAATAAATTCTATAAAATACAAATAAATATAATACCATGAGGGGATGTCTAGGAATGCAAGAATGTATTGTTGTGGTACAAAAAAAAAAAAAAAAAAAACAGGTTGGGGAAGTGATAGTTGGTGATAGACAGTTTCCGATTATGGTGGTAGGTAAAGGTGACGTGGTGTTACAAGAGGATTAATTGACGTCAGGAAAAGAATTGGAGGAGAGGGATTGGGCAAGGAGAAGGATGCCACATGGTGGAAGAGAGAGAGAGAGAGAGATCAGATTTGGAAACATGCTAAGGATTCGAGGTACCATAAGATAAGCAATAAATAAGTAAATATTGAGTAAATTTGCTAATAATAGGTAAGAATATGATGCCAGGAAAAAACACAAAATCCAATAAAAAGGGATAATGCTTAGGCCCCCCCCACCCCCCCCCCCCCCTAAGGGCGGGAGGGGGCGGAGGGAGATAACATAAGAGATTAATGATTGCACAAAAAGTTTAGGGAAGTGATAAGTGATGGACAGATCCCGATTAAGGGAGCCCACCTTGCATTTGTACATTTTTCGATAGAAAAATGTCTCCGGCGTAGCCGGATTTCTCTATACAATGCTGAAAGAAATTGACACCTGGATGGAGATAAACGTCTTATACCAGTTGGCTGAATGGGGCCGAAGGGATACAGTCAGGAAAGAGAGAAAGGAGAAAGAGAAAAAAAACACGTGACCCCCCTTAAGGTGGGGGTAAAAGAGAAAGTACAACAAGAGGTTAGGACGTCAGGACGGATTGGGGTGGAAGGGATGCGTAAGGAGAGGGATGCAACATGGCTTAGAGCAGAGGTAAGGGATTGGGATGAGAGGGATTGCGTAAGGTGCCGATACTTAAGGCTATCCCTCAACCTCATCGCATCGCATCGCATCGCAGGGGAATGATGCAACATGGCCGAGGTAGAGCTAAGGATGGGATGGAAGGGATGGGGCAAGGAGAGGGATGCAACATGGCTGAGGGTAGAGCTAAGGATGGTATGGAAGGAAACAAGGGACGGATGCAACTGGCGAGGGTAGAGCGAAGGATGTGATGGCAGGGATTGGGCATGGGGAAGATGCAAATGGCCGGGAGTAAAGCTAAGGATTCGAATTCTGATAACCTTAATAATATGTTGAATGAAGTTGCTAAAATAGGTGAAAATATAATGGCAGGAAAAAATAATACAAAAAGGGGATGACGTTTAGGAATGAAAGATGTAAAGCCGGTGTCACACGAGCGATTTTTCCGTCAATTTTTACGGGCAATTGTAGTCTGGCAGCTTGAAAACATAAGTTCCGTTAGAGTTAAACTACCTGGCATAATCTACCCTCGATCTAGTTTCACATTCCAATATCAAAGAGCCTCTATATAGTACGAAAACAAACTTGCTCGTCTACAATTGCCGGAAAATGCGCTCGTGTGACACCAACTTAATGCTGTGCAAGTAATTGGTGGTGATAGACAGATTCCGATTAAGGTGGTGGGTAAAGGTGAAAGTGGTGTTACAAAAGGATTATTATGGACGTCAGGAAAGGGATTGCGAGGGGAGGGATTGGGCAAGGAGAAGGATGCAACATGGTGGGCGGGGGGGGAGAGGGAGGGAGAGAGAGAGAGAGAGAGAGAGAGAGAGAGAGAGAAAGTAGAGATATTCAGATTATTTTATTCCCATTAAATATACAATGGCTGTTCATACCAAAAAAAATGAGAGAGAGAGAGAAGAAGAGATGGAGAAGAAGAGATAGAGAGAGAGAGAGAGAGAGAAAGAGAAGAGAGAGAGAGAGATAGGAGAGACAGAGAGATAGAGAGATAAGAGAGAAGAGAGAGAGAGAAGAGAGAGGATTCTTTAACAGGAACTACTACCACCACTACTAAAGTCACCTGGTCACGACTGTACCCCCAGGCATAGACGTTAACTATACCACTCACTCCACCACAACCAATATGAACATTCAGATAATAATAAAAAAATAAAAAAAATAAAATATATATAATATAACTAAAATGGGTAAATATGATCTTAATAAACCCTCTTAATAACGGTCCTTCTTGAACTGCATATAATCGTCTAATTCGACTTAGGTAATAGCGTATGGGCTGAAGGGTAAACTATATATATATATATATATATATACAGGTATATATTTGACAAGTAGCATCGATGAGGATATGACCATACAATGTGTACCAAATATTGTATTCATACTAACAGTTTTACCTTCCATTACTCCAAAGGCTGCAAACAAAATGTAATGTGATCTTGAACGTTGTTGAGATTTTTATAACAAAGTGCAAATATATCATCATAAACAAACAAAATATTAAATAAATAAATGATGCAGATAATCTTAATCTTATGCCACTTAAAGATAATATAATGTTTTGTTTTATTAGGAAACTAAGACTAAGGATCTTAAGATAAAGTATGATCTACTCCACAAAAACTGCTGCTCGATTTGAGGACAACACACAAGCATCTTCCATTCAATATTTGAGGACAACACACAACAATCCAGTTTCCCAGTACAAAGTGAAGACAACACACAACACCATCCATATTCCCAGTACAATATTTGAGGACAACACACAACACCATCCATATTCCCAGTACAATATTTGAGGACAACACACAACACCATCCATATTCCCAGTACAATATTTGAGGACAACACAACACCATATTCAATATTGAGGAACAACACACATCCTATGCAGTACATATTTGAGGACAACACACAAAATCCATATTTTAAAAATTTAGGACCACACAACTCATACAATTTTTCATTGCCAATAGAGATCTGGGGATAAATTGTGCTCTCCTCCTCAAAAGATTTTGCGCGGACCAGGAATTTGTAGTACAATATATTTAGCTTAGTGCCCCTGCTCCCTATAAGGTTTTGACAACGTCTGCCTCTTAACTCTCTCTCTCTCTTCAGTACTGAGAGAGAGAGAGAGAGAGAGAGAGAGAGAGAGAGAGAGAGAGAGAGAGAGAGAGAGAGAGAGAGAGAGAGAGAGAGAGTGCAAAGGAAATCAAGCAACAACATATCTAGTGACCCTTCTAGGCTGCTTGTCCTCCAAAACACTGAGGATCAAGTGTCCAAACAGTGGTTTAGAGTGGGTAAGGGAACATTGGAAAGGGAACTACTGCCCTGGAACTAATGTCCGTGGCAGGACTAGGAAGTTAGTAGAGGACATATGGGTTAGTAACTGAGGGGAGGATAAAATAAAGTTATTCATTTACAAACGCAGTCAGTCGCGGGTTTGATGCGAGATATTTGTCTAGGCGGAGTTTAAATGAAATCAAACGGTGCTGCAGTCTATAACGTCTCGGGGAAGCCCATTCCACAAGTTGACAACTCGATTGAAGAAGAAATTCTTAGATTCGTGTGAGTTAAAAGATTTCCCAATAATTTTGCAACCGTTTCCCCCGCGTGTAATTAGATTGGTCGATAGTGAAGTACTTACTACAGTTCATATTGTCGATGCCTTTGATGATTTTGAACACTTGAATTAAGTCACCTCTTAATCGGCGCTGGGTTAAAGGAAATAGATTTAATCCTCTAAGACGCTCTGCGTATGCTTTGTTCTTTAGGCTAGGTATCATTTGGTAACTCTACGTTGAACTCGTTCTAGCTTGTTTATGTCTTTTTGGTAATAAGGGCACCACCTTTGTACGCAGTATTCCAGAAGAGGGCGGACTAAGGAATTGTAAAGGGTTAGGATAACGTCTTTGGATTTATGCTCAAATGACCTGCCTATAAAGCCAATTATTTTGTTTGCCTTCTAAACAACTTCTGAACATTGTTGACTCGGTTTTAGGTTACTCGATATTGTTAATCCCAGATCGGTTTCTCTGTTTACATTCCTAAGCTGAGTGCCATTCATCGAATAGTTTGCTTTCTCATTTAGGTATCCGATATGTAGTACTTTACATTTATCCACATTGAAACTCATTTGCCAAATTTGGGCCCAATGTGACAATTTATCTAGATTGTGTTGAATATCGTCAACTTGATCTTTTGAGAGTACGCTATTTGCAATTTTTGTATCGTCAGCAAATTTTGAGATTGTACAGGTGAGACCCTCATCTATGTCGTTGATGTAAATTAGAAAGATAATTGGTCCTAGTACCGATCCCTGGGGTACCCCGCTACTTACATTGGTCCATTTAGATGCCTTACCGTTTATGACTACTCTTTGCTTTCTGTTGCTGAACCAATTTTCTATCCATTTCAACACACCGTCTTGTATTCCATGCGCTTTTAGTTTTAGCAGTAAACGTTTGTGGGGAACTTTGTCAAAGGCCTTTTGAAAATCAAGGTATATAATATCTACAGCTTTACTCTCATCGTAGAGGTTGAGGATATCGTGGAAGAAGTCTAAGAGGTTTGTTAAACAGGAACGTTTTTTACAAAAGCCGTGTTGAGTATCTTTAAGTATGTTATTTTCCTCTAAGTGATTTACGAGTCTGTATCTTATGACCGTTTCTAGCATTTTACATACAACTGAGGTTAGCTAATTGGACGATAGTTACTGGGTAGGGATTTGCTGCCTTTTTTTAATATCGGTGTTACGTTGGCTATCTTCCACTGATCAGGCATAGTTCCAGACTGCAAGGATTTATTGAATAGTAATGTCAGTGGTTTGGAGAGCTCATCCTTAGCTTCCTTTAGAACTCTAGGCGAGATTGTATCAGGTCCACGCGTTTTATTTACCTTGAGTTTATCTAAACAATTCAATACTTCTCTCTCTGTAACGGTGATATTGCTTAGAACATCTGAATTATCAATCTGAATCAGCGATGGTGTAGGGATATCACTGAGGTCTTCTGTTGTAAAAACTGATGCAAAGAAGGTATTGAGGGCATTACTCATTTGTACTTCATCTTTGGTGTATTCTCCATTTTCATTGACTAACGGTCCAACAGTTGAAGTAACTACTTTTTTCTTTCTGATATAACTATAGAATTCTTTCGGGTTTGTTTTACTTTGATTCGCAATATGTAACTCTAGGGTCTTTTTACTTTGCTTAATTAACTTTTTGGCTTTGCGTCGTAGCTCTACAAATTTCACCCGTTCTTCGTCATTTTGTGAGGATTTTAATCTATCATTAGCAAATTTTTAGCAAGCAGGCAGTTTGACATATCTTTATTCCACCATTTGGCCTTATTATTATGGCCTGGACGCCGTATTTTCGATGGTATGCAGTCTTGCACTGCTTTTAGGTAAGTGGTTTCGAATAACTTCCAAGATGTATTTATGTCCCGTTATTGTTAATTAAAAAGCTCCAGTCAGTTTCTTTAAACATAGCTCTAAGTTTATGAAAGTTTGCTTTCTTGAAATTAGGGACTTTTTCGATGCTACTATTTGGTTCGTTACTAGTAAAGTTTAAAGTGAAAGTTATCGTACGATGGTCGCTGTTACTAAATTCATCACCAATATTCAAATTCTCTATTAATTCTTCTTTTGTTGCAAGTACAATGTCAAGAACGTTATTACCACGGGTCGGTGTTCGAACAAATTGATAAAGCGAACTCTCTTGCAAGTTCGTATACAAGTCATGTCCGGAGTGTGAAGTAAGAGTATCGCCCAACTTGGTCACAGGTAAATTAAAGTCGCCAATAAATATGGTATCTTGTGAGTTACTTACATCTGCAATTTGTTCATAAATTTCTCGGTCAGTTTGCACTGATTGAGCTGGAGGTCTGTATATTAATGCAAGTATTATTTTTGTACCTTTATTATTCTTTATTAGCACAAAAGATGTGTCGACGTTCACAATTTGAGGTTTTGACAAGAGGGTCGGGTTAAGACTTTCTTTGATATAAAATAAAACGCCACCTCCATTTTTATTTATTCGGCTTTTCTCAAACATTACATAACCGGGAAGTGAATACTCTGCTAAAAAGTCTCTATTTACTGTATTGAGCCAAGATTCTGTTATACCAATCACATCATAATTTTCAGTAAACACTAGTTCCTGTAAATCTGAAAATTTATTGCGTATGCTACGAGCGTTTGCATAGAAAACCTTTAAAGTTGCGGTTTTAGAACTCACAGAACGTTCTTTAATCAAATTTTTTGGTTCTGGTCGGATCAACATTTACATTCATGGCTGACATCGGTCTTCGGTCGTTATCCCTGGCGGTTTTGAATTTGGGTCGTGTTGGTGGAGCTTTATCCAAATTCGCGGTTCTTGACAGATTAGCATTTAATTCCTTCACAGGTTGCCGCCCTCGCTGTCTTCGGTCCTCCTTCCTGGTTGTCCTGTGCTGAGTCGATTTCTTCTTCGAAAATCCTTCACCGCATCGTTAAGAAGACGCCCAAAACGTGCTGCTCCCACCTGGTTCAGATGAACTCCATCGTCCGAAAACAAATAGTCATCATAGTAGAAATTGTCCCAGGTGTCGACGAATCCCACGTTTTCCTTCCTGCAGAGGTTTGCTAAACAACGATTTGTGCTGGTGGCTATGTTGTAAAATAGGCTCTCTACACCAAGCCGGGGGACGATTCCTGAGACGATGATCCTTGATGACTTCTCCTTAAACGACTTGATCAGCTGCTGGTACTTTAAAAGCAAATCTTCCGACCGGGTTCGCTGTACATCGTTGGATCCAACGTGGATGACGTACATTGTATTAGCAGGGGCCAGCTTAGATACTTCGTCAACTGCAGCAACTACGTCGTCCACACCACCACCAGGGATACAAAAACGCTTCCTGGTCTTAGGTGCTCTGGCGCAAAACTCTGTGAGCTGACCACGTATCATAGTCTCCCACGAGCCGGACTTCTTCTATTTCCGCTTCGTCATCTGAGTCTGCGAGTATCTGGAAGCGGTTTTGACACTCGGTAATCGGTATGGGTTTCATGGTCTTGGGGCAAACGTTGTTCCTCACGACACGGAAGTTGTCTTGAGGGGGAAGAGAGTTACTATTTGTTTCTTGAGTATCGGAACCATCAGATGAAATGGCTACTGCAGGCGTTGAATTGTTAGCAGTTGACGTTGGGGCGTTGGTGGCTGCTGGAGTTGCGGTGACAATTGAAGTTTGTGGTACTCCAACGTTGAGTGTTACAAACTCTTGGAGTGATTCCAGCTTCATGGTGAGGACGTTGATCTTGTTGTAGTCTTCATCTAATTTCACTGTCAAATTCTCTCGTTGCTGGCAGAGACGGCAGACTTGAAGATCGACAGTAACAAACATGGACTCACCAAACCTACCGGCGCAGTTCGTACAAGTGCGAGGCATGGTAACAGTCAGTTTCTTCAGATCACTTCACTCAGTTTAAAACACTTAACTCACTTTAAAACACTTCACTCACTTTAAAACACTTCAATCACTTCAACCGAAAACAAATATGTTGAAATACACAACAATAGGTTATCAGGGGTGATAGCCTAACCGAAAACAAACAAAATTGAGATACGCAGAATTAGGCTTCCAGGGGCGATAGCCTAACCAAAAGTTTAAAAAAAATTGAAATACGCAGCAATAGGCTACCAGCGTTGAATAGCCTAACCGAAAATAATAAAATTGAAATACGCAGAAATAGGCTACCAGGTGTGATAACCTAACCTTAAACAAATATATATATATATATATATATATAACAGAATATGTAACTAAATATACAATTCACCAAATAGAGATTATATAAAATAAAGTGTGACTGCACACAAGGGGTTAATATACTGTATCAACAGATGGCCCTGGTGTCACTGTAGCCTAGTAAAGTAGTAGCCTACTCTTTTTAGATAAAAAAAAAAAAAAAGTATCAGTCAAAGGTTACTACAAGATCGTGCAAGCAACAACTAAAATTACAGATATATATAGCTACAGTAGGATACTAAATACAATATCTACTAGAGTTAACCCGTGGAGCTAGGTTGCGCACCAGAACCCGGCGTTTTTTAAAAGGTTTTATTCCAGAAACAATAGCGAATGGGTTAGGAATGAAGGAAAAACCACGAAAAACCGCTCAAAAAGCTTAAAAAATGGTCCTACAGAGCCCCCGAAAACGGATTTTATAAGAGTAAAAAATTGAAGGCAATTATCCCAAAAAACCAGGTTATGCGCGCCCTGCTCGCGCGCGCACGCACGTGGACTTTGAGAGTTTTCAACCATCGGCACGGGTGCGTGGGATACGTACACAGTTCCCATACAAATCTGAGCCCTCTTGATTGGCTACACCTGAGGTCACGGTCGGCGCAATTGGGGCGACGCGCCAGGCGCGTCTCTGGGGCTGTGCGTTACATACATCGCCGACGCGTCAGGCGCGTCGCTGGGGCTGTACGGGTTAATAAGAACAACAGATTGGCTGGCTATAGGCTAGGCTAGGTTTGGATTAGGTTAAAAGCTTGGCAGGTTGGGTTAGGCTAGGTTAGTTTGTACAAATACCACCCTTAGCTTAAAGTAAAATCACTCTGTGGAGAAAAAGTCAAGAATATATCTAGGGGGAAAAGATAAATGAATGCACTTAAATTTACTACAAAATTGGCTGGATTTTAATATGTATAATCCCCCAAAAAAGGTTTGTTTACAAAATGGCGTCGGCGTTCGTTCCTGTAGGCAGGTTAGTTAGTACACAATATTGTTTATTAGCAAATTAATATGCAAAGCTTTACTTACATACAAGGCAGTTAAATTGATACTTACTACAGTAGGTAATGGGTAAAATTAGGGGCTACGATTTTATATCAAATACGAAGAGAGCGTTTGTTTACAAACAAAACAAAACAACAGATGGCGCTAGTGGCGCCCTGTCCGAGCAGGAGTCTTGTGATAAACACAAAGTTTATCAGTCAATACACAGCGAAATATCGTGCAGTGTTACTTACTAAGCTACAGGATGGTTAAACGTGCTCTTAACCACCTTTCATGCACAAGAATGAAGAGGATGAGTAGTTAATACTCAAATTATGATCGATATCGTGAGAGCGTTGACAGAGCGTCTGCAGCATCTGGCGGTAGCAAGGAGCGAGGAGGCGGTAGCGAGAGAGAGAGAGAGAGAGAGAGAGAGAGAGAGAGAGAGAGAGAGAGAGAGAGAGAGAGAGAGAGAGAGAGAGAGAGAGAGAGAGAGAGAGAGAGAGAGGAGAGAGAGAGAGTAGAGAGAGAGAGAGAGAGAGAGAGAGAGAGAGAGAGAGAGAGAGAGAGAGAGAGAAAACTGAAACAAAAAATAGCAACGTAAGCAAACCAGAAAAGGAAGATACAAACAAACATGGTGCTATGAAAATACTGTTTATGTAATTCTTTCTAGTATAAGTTCATCTTTTTCCATTATTATCATCACCATTATTATCATAGTCATCACCATTATTATCAGTCATCACCATTATCATTATCACCATCATCAGCACCACCATTATCATCAGTACTCTGATACGATTTGATATTTTACAATTAATGATGGGTTATTAAAGAACAACCCTTTTAAATAAGCATGTACAATCACACACACACGCACACACACACACACAACACACTCGACCTATACCTAAGGCAATCAGAAACACACACACTACACAACAAAACAGACAAGCACATCAAACGCACATACTACAATACACCATAACACAACGCAACACAGCAAAACACAACCCATACACACACACACACATACAACACAATACACACACACATACATATAACAACACATACTCACACACACATTATAACAAAACATACTCTCTCTCTATCTATCTCTCTCTCTCATACACATACACACACACACACACACACACACCCTCAACACACACACACACACACACACATGAATTACAGTAGGCAGTGCACACAAGCAGAAACCAGCCTTCCCATTAGTATAAAGAGCGACAAGGTAGGCAACACGAACTCACCTCCATAACACGTGTATATGCAAATACACACACTCTTTCACTAACTCTCACCAATGGTTTTTTATTTTGTTATTATTTGTCATTTATTTTATCAGTATACCTTAATATTTTGTGTACACACGCACACACACACACATATATATATATATATACTGTATATACTGTATAATGTTGTTTTTGCTTCTGGTTATCCGTAAGTAATTCTATTTTAATGCAAATTATTTAAGAGTATTTATGAGGACTATTTTGTTTAGTTTATACAAATACTCATTCACTAATTCTCACAGGGAACAATCAATATTTATATATATTTTTTCAGCAAAAGTTCTCGTTTCACAACCCATCTTCCTTCTCCAACTCTCCCTTTTCCCTAACACACACACACACACACACACACACACCTCTCTCTCTCTCTCTCTCTCTCTCTCTCTCTCAGTTCAAGAAGAGAGTAGACAGTATTTTGCTCACTCTGTAATGAGTGTAGTGCACTAAACAGTCCAGTATCTCCCCGGAATGGACCGCAAAGTCTCCGAGATGCTAGCTATTCCTTGTAACTCCTTGTAACTAGTCTATGCTTGTATTCCACTTTCATTTATTTGGTGTTCTGCTATCTCTACTAGAATTATGTCCTGACCACTTCGTTTGGAACGTAAAGTCCGTGCATAAATGTAAATTATTATTATGCTCTCTCTCTCTCTCTCTCTCTCTCTCTCTCTCTCTCTCTCTCTCTCTCTCTCTCTCTCTCTCTCTCTCTCTCTCACACACCCCACACCCGTTATTTCTACACACTCGCCATCCCTTACCAAACGAGAATCATAAGCGCTGCCAAGTGAAGGGAGGGCAGGACAAAAAATAAAATAAAAATAAAATAATAGGTAAGCCAATCCTGTGACCTTTCCGAGCAAGCTAGCCGGGATGATGCATTAAGGGGACATGGGCCGGTTTTCTGGTCCCCCTTCTCTCTTATGCTTAGCCCCATTAGTTTTCAGATTTTAAGATGTTTGCCCCATTAGTTAGTCGATTTTAAGACCTTTCGTCCCATTTCTACGTCAATATTTAGACCTTTCGTGCTATTTAGGTGTCGATTGTTTCCCTGGCGAACGATAGTGAGCCTGTAATATTGGAAGAATCGGCCTTGGGTCGGGACATTTTTCTACCGAAAAATGTACAAATTAATCTACAAGGGCGATCTAATGGATGCTTTTTTTTTATTTTTTTTATGGAGGTCTAGAGCGTAAACTAGAACAATAATGAATACATGCAAAATTCGCCCTAAAAGTGAACCATCTTCCTTTAAGACGATCCAAACAACGCGTACTCATCTTCGGGGAGAATTAAGACAACCTGTTAACATTAGATACATTACATACTCTCTCCCCGAATACATCTTTCCCTCATTCTATGACTTAAAATTGCTTCAAACTCAGTGTCTCCAGGCATGGCATTATGGCTAATACATTCCCTGATTTTGGCCCCGTCACTCCTTCAACTCGGGGGGAGGCACTATTCACAGGAAGTTTTGCCTTTTGTCTCCCTCATCCACATAGAACACATATGTTGTACACCATTGGAACACTGGGTTCACATATGTTGTACACCATTGGAACACTGGGTTCACATATGTTGTACACCATTGGAACACTGGGTTCACATATGTTGTACACCATTGGAACACTGGGTTCACATATGTTGTACACCATTGGAACACTGGGTTCACATATGTTGTACACCATTGGAACACTGGGTTCACATATGTTGTACACCATTGGAACACTGGGTTCACATATGTTGTACACCATTGGAACACTGGGTTCACATATGTTGTACACCATTGGAACACTGGGTTCACATATGTTGTACACCATTGGAACACTGGGTTCACATATGTTGTACACCATTGGAACACTGGGTTCACATATGTTGTACACCATTGGAACACTGGGTTCACATATGTTGTACACCATTGGAACACTGGGTTCACATATGTTGTAGACCATTGGAACACTGGGGCACATATGTTGTACACCATTGGAACAATGGGTTCACATATGTTGTACACCATTGGAACACTGGGTTCACATATGTTGTACACCATTGGAACACGGGGTTCACATATGTTGTACACCATTGGAACACTGGGTTCACATATGTTGTACACCATTGGAACACTGGGTTCACATATGTTGTACACCATTGGAACACTGGGTTCACATATGTTGTACACCATTGGAACACTGGGTTCACATATGTTGTACACCATTGGAACACTGGGTTCACATATGTTGTACACCATTGGAACACTGGGTTCACATATGTTGTACACCATTGGAACACTGGGTTCACATATGTTGTACACCATTGGAACACTGGGTTCACATATGTTGTACACCATTGGAACACTGGGTTCACATATGTTGTACACCATTGGAACACGGGGTTCACATATGTTGTACACCATTGGAACACTGGGTTCACATATGTTGTACACCATTGGAACACTGGGTTCACATATGTTGTACACCATTGGAACACTGGGTTCACATATGTTGTACACCATTGGAACACTGGGTTCACATATGTTGTACACCATTGGAACACTGGGTTCACATATGTTGTACACCATTGGAACACGGGGTTCACATATGTTGTACACCATTGGAACACTGGGTTCACATATGTTGTACACCATTGGAACACTGGGTTCACATATGTTGTACACCATTGGAACACTGGGTTCACATATGTTGTACACCATTGGAACACTGGGTTCACATATGTTGTACACCATTGGAACACTGGGTTCACATATGTTGTACACCATTGGAACACGGGGTTCACATATGTTGTTCACCATTGGAACACTGGGTTCACATATGTTGTACACCATTGGAACACTGGGTTCACATATGTTGTACACCATTGGAACACTGGGTTCACATAAGTTGTACACCATTGTAACACTGGGTTCACATATGTTGTACACCATTGGAACACTGGGTTCACATATTATTTGTAAAGTATATTTACCACTCTCTAGCAGCGACGTCCTTTTCATTATATTTTGGCAATATTTAGACGATTTTTTCCACTTTGTATGGATCTTAGGTAGCTAAATGGATTAATTGAGATAGTGTGTAGCCTATTAATGATTAGAGGTCCTTCCTAAACTTAATAAAATCATCCAATGGTTGCCAGAATATAATGAAAATGACGTCACCGGTACAGTACGAGTTAACGAGTTCTGAATTAAGATTATATTATACAGTATATACTATATATATATACTATATATATATATATATATATATATATATATATATATATATATATACTAAAAAAAAACATCGTTTAAAGAGTCATTTATGTTACTTCACTCAACACTTTAAACTGTGTGATCAATGTAAAACAAAATATACACATATTTCTTATTTCAATCGTCAATGGGTTCAAATAAGTACACTTATACGATTGGATTACTTTTCATGATTATCGTTTAAAAGGGGGGGGGGTCGATTTTTCAGACCCCCTTCTTCCTACTGCATAGCCACACATTAGTTTTGATATTTTAAGACGTTTGCCGCATTAGTTTGGTGATTTTAAGACCTTTCACCCCATTTTGTTGTCAATATTAAGACCTTTCGCGCCATGTAGGTGTCGATTTTATTCCTGGCGAGCGATAGCGAGCTGGTAATTTTGGAGGAATCGGCATCCAGCCGGGATATATTTCTACCGAAAAATGTACAAATTAATCTCGAATGGGGATCTAGAGGATGTTTTTCTTACGCTTCGTGGAGGCCTAGAGAGGAAACTAAAATAATCATAAGAAATAAGGAAATAAACAAAGAAATACCACCTAGCCCCTCACATACACAAATACCACCTAGCCCCTCACATACACAAATACCACCTAGCCCCTCACATACACAAATACCACCTAGCCCCTCACATACACAAATACCACCTAGCCCCTCACATACACAAATACCACCTAGCCCCTCACATACACAAATACCACCTAGCCCCTCACCTACACAAATACCACCTAGCCCCTCACATACACAAATACCACCTAGCCCCTCACATACACAAATACCACCTAGCCCCTCACATACACAAATACCACCTAGCCCCTCACATACACAAATACCACCTAGCCCCTCACATACACAAATACCACCTAGCCCCTCACATACACAAATACCACCTAGCCCCTCACATACACAAATACCACCTAGCCCCTCACATACACAAATACCACCTAGCCCCTCACATACACAAATACCACCTAGCATCTCACATACACAAATACCACCTAGCCCCTCACCTACACAAATACCACTTAGCCCCTCACATACACAAATACCACCTAGCCCCTCACATACACAAATACCACCTAGCCCCTCACATACACAAATACCACCTAGCCCCTCACATACACAAATACCACCTAGCCCCTCACATACACAAATACCACCTAGCCCCTCACATACACAAATACCACCTAGCCCCTCACATACACAAATACCACCTAGCCCCTCACCTACACAAATACCACCTAGCCCCTCACCTACACAAATACCACCTAGCCCCTCACCTACACAAATACCACCTAGCCCCTCACATACACAAATACCACCTAGCCCTCACCTACACAAATACCACCTAGCCCCTCACATACACAAATACCACCTAGCCCCTCACATACACAAATACCACCTAGCCCCTCACATACACAAATACCACCTAGCCCCTCACCTACACAAATACCACCTAGCCCCTCACATACACAAATACCACCTAGCCCCTCACCTACACAAATACCACCTAGCCCCTCACATACACAAATACCACCTAGCCTCTCACATACACAAATACCACCTAGCCTCTCACATACACAAATACCACCTAGCCCCTCACATACACAAATACCACCTAGCCCCTCACATACACAAATACCACCTAGCCCCTCACATACACAAATACCACCTAGCCCCTCACATACACAAATCATACAGTGTAGGGATATGTTGCGGTGCTCCCAGACTTCACCTAATATCACCGTTTATATAATAGTCTTCACGCTCATAATTTACTTATTAAGGGAGCCCACCTCGCTTGTTTTCTCTTTTTCTCCCTCTCTCTTTGGCTTGTATCCAATCGGCTCCATTCAGCCTACTGTTTTATGACGTTTACCCCCATCCAGGTGTAAATATTTTCCTGGCGATCGGTAGCGAGCCAGCATATTATATACCTTTGTTTTGACAGCAAGCTAAATTTGTACATTTTTCGATAGAAAAATGTCTCCGACGAAGCCGGATTTCTCCATACAATGCTGGCTCGCTATCGCTCGCCAGGAAGAAATCGACACCTGGATGGGGATAAACGTCTTAAAACAGTTGGCTGAATGGGGCCGAATGGATACAAGCCAGAGAATGAGAGAAAAGGAGAGAACGATACAAAAAGCAGGTGACCCCCTTAAGCCTTGCCACATCTAATACAGACACTTGCTAATGATGAGATACGTCATATATCTCTCTTGATCTTTCAAACTATCTCCTAACATCACTTAACACGAGCTATTAATATTACCTTACACAATCTTACAGCTAATCTAATACTTGGACAATCATGAAATAATATTACACATCTTCTAATCAATGAAGATCTCACCTTTCAGATAGTGGGTAATTGTTAAACCACCTGATTACAGTTCTTTGCTAAGCTGAATAAAAAACAAAGGGCGGCCGCTGGAATGGAATATAAAACTAAATAAGCTGACGAATACGGTCGCCAGAATACGCCTTATTCAATCACTATAGAAGCCAAATGAGATCAGTCAGAGCTATATAATATCGTAAATCAGAGTTTGGTCTGGAATGTCAACAAATAAAAATTGGTTTATACTAATTATGGATTAAGGGGCTAGTGTGTGTTTTTTTTTTTTTTTTTTTTTTTTATTAATTAATTCATTCATATATTGTTTAGTTTCATCGTAATACCCCCCCCCCCATCAAGCTAAATGTGTACATTTATCAGTAGAAATATTTCCCGGCCGAATGAGTTCCTCTTATAATTACATGCTCGCTATCGCTCGCTAGGAAAAAAAATGACACCTAAATGGCACGGTAGGTCTTAAAATTGACAACGAAATGGAGCTAAAGGTCTTAAAATCGCCAAACTAAAGGGCCGAACGTCTTAAGATCTGAAAACTAATGGTGCTAAACACGAGGGAGAAGGGGACCATAAAAACCAAACACTACCCCTGTCAGAGTATACCATGTCGTAGACTTATAATGAAAAATATAAAACAAATATCCATACTTCGATTGTTATCATGTATATATATATACAGTATCTAGTTGGCATATTTTGTCCGTGTAACAAATCGTATTACATTTATCCTGTAGATTGTAAATATGTATCTATTTATATATATAATATATATTTAATCAATATCTCCTGTAGATTGTTATTATTCATTATTATATATATTCATTTAGTTAGTATATTTGTGTCCAATGTCACCAAAAAACGTATAATATTTCCCCTGTAGATTAACTTTACTTATCTATACATTAATAACTTTATTAAACTATATATTTAGTTAGTTAGTTAGTATTTTCCCTTGTAGACTCATATTATGTATACATTTATTTATTTACTTTTATATATATTTATTTTAGTTAGTTCGTTTTTGTCTGTGTTGCATTTACTCGTATCGTATTATCTCTCACTCACTTAACCCCTGTATCACACAAGCGCTTTTTCCCTCAACATTTATCCTCAACACTGGTCTGGCAGCTTATGAGGTCAATATTTAATATCATTATTTTGCCTAAATTCATCCATCATCAGTCTAGTTTCCGATACCAGTGCAAAATAGTCCACAAATGTTGCAAGAAAAATTTTGATCATCGAATGTTAATTATAGAAGCTCTCGTGTGATACCGGCTTAAGGGGAGGCAGACCGTTTTTTTGGTCTATTAATTTATGCATTCATTTATTTGTTTAGTTTCCTCCCTAGACCTCCATCAAGCTTAAAAAAACACCCCCATGACTTCCCTTCAAGATAAATTTGTACATTTTTCGGTAGAAAAAAATTCCGGCCAAAGGCCGGTTCCTCTTAAAATTGCAGGCTCGCTATCGCTCGCCAAGAACAAATTAACACCTAAATGGCACGAAAAGTCTTAAAATTGACAACAAAATGGAGCTCAAGGTGTTAAAATTCGCCAAACTAATGGGCCGAACGTCTTATAATCTCATGACTAGTGGGGCTAAACATTAGGGAGAAGGGGGTCCAGAAAAACGGTCTTCCTCCCCTTAACTCACCCCTCAGGGCCTCACTTTCTAGCTAACTCACTTGGTTCACCCACCACTCGTTATAACTCACATGATGCCGTTCATTATCTGTACTCTCACTCACTTCCTCACTCACTCACTCACTCAATATAATGTTCACTCTCTCATTATCTTTACTCTCACTCACTCACTCAATATAATGCTCACTCACTCATTATCTTTACTCTCACTCACTCACTCAATATAATGCTCACTCTCTCATTATCTTTATTCACTCACTCACTCAATATAATGCTCACTCTCATTATCTTTACTCACTCACTCACTCAATATCATTCTCACACTCTCATTATCTTTACTCTCTCACTCACTCAATATCATGCTCACACTCATTATCTTTACTCTTTCACTCACTCAAATGCTCACTCTCTCATTATCTTTACTCACTCACTTACTCACTCAATATAATGCTCACTCATTATCTTTACTCACTCACTCACTCAATATCATGCTCACACTCTCATTATCTTTACTCTCTCACTCACTCAAATGCTCACTCTCTCATTATCTGTACTCACTCACTCACTCAATATAATGCTCACTCTCTCATTATCTTTACTCACTCACTCACTCAGTATCATTCTCACTCATTATCTTTACTCACTCACTCACTCAATATAATGTTCACTCTCTCATTATCTTTACTCACTCACTCAATATAATGCTCACTCTCTCATTATCTTTACTCACTCACTCACTCAATATCATGCTCACACTCTAATTATCTTTACTCTCTCTCACTCAATATAATGCTCACTCTCTCATTATCTTTACTCACTCACTCACTCACTCACTCAGTATCATTCTCACTCTCTCATTATCTTTATTCACTCACTCACTCAATATAATGTTCACTCTCTCATTATCTTTACTCACTCACTCACTCAATATAATGCTCACTCTCATTATCTTTACTCACTCACTCACTCAACATCATGCTCACACTCTCATTATCTTTACTCTCACTCAATATCATGCTCACTCTCATTATCTTTACTCTCTCACTCACTCAATATAATGCTCACTCTCTCATTATCTTTACTCTCGCACTCACTCAGTATCATTCTCACTCTCATTATCTTTGCTCTTACTCATTTCCGTGCTCTTTTTTTGTTACTGTAGCTCTCTCTCTCTCTCTCTCTCTCTCTCTCTCTCTCTCTCTCTCAGCCAATCAGTCTCATACCCCTCCTGCTTGACTGCTTCTCTCGCTTGCCTGCTGACACCCTACTTATACTTTCTTCTCTCTCTCTCTCTCTCTCTCTCTCTCTCTCTCTCTCTCTCTCTCTCTCTCTCTCTCTCTCTCTCTCTCTCTCTCTCCAGCGTTGGCACTCTACATATTTTTTTATAATTTCAACTCACCATCTCTCACATAATTTAAAATCTACTACCACTACTATTACCACTACTATTACTACTACTACTACTACTACTACTACTACTACTACTACTAACATACTTCTCTTGATATTCGTTCTTATGATTATGTTATAAGTTTCTATTAATGTGTTCCACTTATATGTTTGTCCATCAAGCTATCTAGTTATATATCTAGAATATCAGCTTATCAATGGACGGTTATGGGGGTAGTACTTGGTTTTTGGTCTATATATTATTTTTTTTATTTTTTTTTAGTTTCCTCGCTAGAAAAGCTTAGAAAAACACCACCTAGATTCCCTTTGAAGATACATTTTTACAATTTTCGGTAGAAAAATATCCCGGCCGAAGGCTGATTCCTTCTAAAATTAAAAGCTCGCTATCGCTCGCCAAGAATAAATCAACACCTAAATGGCACGAAAGGTCTTGATATTGACAAAGAAATGGGGCGAAAGGTCTAAAAATCGCCAAGCTAATAGAACGAACGTCTTAAAATCTCAAAACTAATATGCTAATCATGAGGGAGAAGGAGGTCCAGAAAAAGCGAGTACTACCCCCTTAATGTGTTTGCTATATTTCTGAACAAGTCTATTTTTGCTTACAGTAATAGATTACAGGGGTCAGATTGTAGTCACTAATCGAGCAGGGCAATACCCAAGGAAGGCCTCATAGGCATGTGATAAGGAGTTGCTGGAACTCCTGTTTCATTTGTCTGGCTTCCCTTACTGTTTCTGTATATGTCTCAAGTGCACAGAGAGTAATCCAGCTTGATTTCACAAACACCTCCTCCTCCTGGTATTCCTTTCACTACACTTAACAAACACACCACAATTATTTCCAATACTCCAACATTTTCCAACGTACCTTGAATATGGCTCTCTGCCACTTTCAACATCGGGGAAGACACTTGCTACAGCTATTTTTGCATTTTGCCTATCCTTCCTACATATTGCAATACGTGTTCTCTCGCATAATTATAATACCTCTACTTTGTCTCTTCTCAAATTTCACCGACTGTTCCTTTTACTTTCAGATTTTTGTTTTGTTTTGCCTCCCAGAACAGGTGCAGGTGTCAGTAGGATTAAGAACACTAGTTAACACAGTAGTAGTACTCTATCCTTACCCTTCACCCCCCCCCCTCTATCTCTCTCTGTATATCTATCTATATCTCTGCCAGCCTCTCCGTTGTATCCCCCCCCCCACACTCTCTCCCTCTCTCTCAATGCTAATTATTGGCTATATTCAATTAAACTGAACTAATCTGTGGATCTTAAAGACACTTGACATACTTAGGATATTCACAATCATAGTAGTTAGAGTAAGTCCACTTTTCCCAGATGTTGACGGAGCATGAATGTCTCGGACCATTAATATTAGCCATCTTACACATGAGCTTTACACATGAGCTAGTTTTAGAATAATTTATGTTTTTTGTATATGATGACTACAGTTCTGAAGACCACAACATTATTGGTAAAGATTAAAACGAATATACAGTATATATATATATATATATATATATATATATATATATATATATATATATATATTCAAAAGGAAAAAGGGTAGCCAAAACAAGGAAGATCCCCATCTTCATATTTATTGCAATATTTCGGACTCTGCGTCCATCATCAGGTCAGTACACGATCCTATAAAATGAAATTACCATACATAAAATTTCGTAAATAGAAGGACCCGTAAAATAGTTTAAATACAAAGTAAATAAGGGTATAATATACCTAAATGAAATTAATTCGTTAACAAAACACCAGTACCGCATGAATAAAAGGAAAACTAATGCGATATGACTAAATAATAAAGACCAATCCCTACCCACCTAGATCCAACCCCAAGCCCACCTCGAGTACAACTGAAGACCATTATTTGATCATTTAACACTAACACCGACAACCCCAAAAACACAAAACAAAAGAACATCTGAAAATGATATATTCTGGCTGGGCGTACAATGTGAAAAACTCATAATGAATTTGAAATTAAACAAAACAAATATGAAACAATTAAAACTAAACCATTTGAAAACTGACTAAACAATTGAATCAGTTCATAGTATTTAGTTCCGGCTTGAGTTGTTGAATCAATATCTTTTCCCCTAAAAAAGTATCTTGTTCATTATTGAATTTACCTATTATTTCAAAATCATTCTCTGAGAAAAGATGGTCATTCTCATGTGAATGATTTCTTATGGCCGAAAAAGGCATTTTATTAAGATATTGACCCGTTCTATAGCTCCTACCCAAATGTTCAGATATTCTAATTTTGAAATGTCTGGAAGTACATCCGACATACCTAGCATTACAGCTGGGACACGAAAATTTATATACAATATTTGAACACATCAGGTTAGGAATACGGTCTTTAAAATTGAAAAATGAACCTATAGTGAAATCATTATTGAATATTATTCGAAAGTTGACGGCAGGAAATTCAATTTTGAGAAAGGCTAGCAACTTCTTCCTGAACAAGAAACTTGATTCTCCATAGAAAGGCAATTTAACATATTTGATAAGTTAAAGTACTTCCGAAACTGTGACCTCTAAATTTTGCTTCGTGTATAGAAATTGTTTAAGTACTTTATTAAATACATTCATAGTATAATTATTGGATATAAAATACTGCTTCAAAAACTAGAATTCTAGATGCATAACATTAAAATTAGAACACACATTGTAGGCACGATTTAAAAGTGTTTTAATAGAGTTTATTTTGAAAATATCTGGGCAGAAACTAAGCCAATTGAGACCTACACCAGTAAAGGTTCGTTTCCTAAAAACATCAGTGATCAATCCATTCCCGGTTGTGGTTATTTTAACATCCAGAAAAGCTAATGTATTGCTATCTTCAACCTCCTTTGTGAAATTAATATTGGGATGTTGTTTATTCAAATACTCCAAAAACAAATATATATCCTCATTTCTATTGAAAATAAAAAAGCAGTCATCTACATATCGTTTATAAAAAAAGGGTTTGAAATCTTTAGGACAATTATTGAGCCAAATTGCTTCATTGTGGCACAAAAAGGTATCTGCTAAACTAGGTGCAAGGCAAGATCCCATCGCACAACCATCGATTTGATTATACATTTCATTATTGAACAAAAATAATGATTCAGACGTAGCAAATTTGAGTAGATTATTAACAGTTTTCCTATCAAGTCCGTAAAATTCTTGTGGATTAGTTTTACTGAGAATGATATCTATGGTTTCTTGTAGTGGTACATTGGTATATAAAGAAACTACATCAAAGCTGGCCATGACAAATTCAGGGGGTAGAGTTAGTGACAGTAATTCGTCTACAAATGTCTTAGAATTTTCTACAGTATATTCATTATTGATAAGGGGTTTAAGTAATGGAATGAGAAATTTACCAAGATTGTAAGCTGCTGTATTTATGGTTGAAATTATGGGTCTTAATGGTACATTTAATTTGTGAATCTTTGGTAATCCATATAAAATCCCGGGGGAAGTTTTCCTTTTGAAAATACGTTATCCTGGAGGACAACTCACTGAAATCATCATTAATATATATATATATATATATATATATATATATATATATATATATATATATATATATATATATAATATTTATATATGTATAATATATACAGGGTGTTCCAGTAATGCTTTTCATAAATTATATAGTGGACTCATCAGACAAAAATAAGAATAAATTACTCTATGAACATGAGGTTGAGTATTTATAATAACGGAGTTATTACACGATTTAAGTTAACGATAGATACAATGCCATTCAGTCCAAGGGGTAATGTTGCCATTTTAGTGGATTATATCCATTTGGCCTTCGCTATCGCTTGCTAGCCTCAAGATAGTGAGCAGTATCCAATCGGCGTTCTCTCTTCAGGCTAGCGAGCGGTAGCGAGCTGATGTTTTCGGTAGGATAATCAAATCCGGCGAAGCTGGACATATTTTTCTACCGAAAAGTCAGATCGCTATTGCTCACTATCTTGAGGCTAGCAAGCGATATCGAAGGCCAAATGGATATAATCCACTAAAATGGCAACATTACCCCTTGGACTGAATGGCATTGTATCTATCGTTAACTTAAATCGTGTAATAACTCCGTGATTATAAATACTCAACCTCATGTTCATAGAGTAATTTATTCTTATTTTTGTCTGATGAGTCCACCATATAATTTATGAAAAGCATTACTGGAACACCCTGTATATACCGGTATGTATAATATATATATACAGTATATATATATATATATATATATATATATATATATATATATATATATATATATATATATATATATATATAGAGAGAGAGAGAGAGAGAGAGAGAGAGAGAGAGAGAGAGAGAGTTAGATAGAGATAGATAGCGAGATAGAGATAGATAGATAGACTGAATATTCAAATTAAAAAGTATTATGTGAAACGAATCATTTAAATTCAGAAACGTTATATCCAAAAAACAGAATATAACCAGAATAAATTTACATTATATTTGCAATACGAATTGGGACCGACTGTTTTGTTTTAATACAAGTTACAATGACCCTACTACTAGTTATACGATACCCGGTACTAAACTTATTAGTACTATTTTGATTATTATTATTATTATTAATTAATATTCTTATTGTTATTACTTTAATATCATAATCACTATTATTAGTGTTATTGTTATTATTATTATTATTATTATTATTGTTATTATTATATCCACAATTATGATTATTATTATTATTATTAGTAGTAGTAGTAGTATTATATTATTATTATCATCATTATTGTTATTATTTTTATTACTATTACTATTATAATTACAATAACTATTATTATCTAGTGTTATAGAGAGGTGCAGCAATGTGTGGACGCCCTTACGCCCACTCTTGCCCAATAAATTCCGAGGACACCCAATTAAAAAGACAGGCCGCTCGCATTCATAACATCTAAACGTGATATCGAATTTCACTACCGCAAAAACACAAGGGGAGTGCTGACGGTCGCTTTGCTTACGAGTCCTTTCGCACATCTTCCCGGTCCATCATCCCATCTTAATTTAAGGGGGTAGTGCTTGGTTTATGGTTTATGTATTTATTAATTTATCTTTTAGTTTCCTGCTTGACCTCCAACAAGCTTAAACAAAGACCCTAAGACCCCCTTCGAGATAAATTTGTAAATTTTTCAGTAGAAAAAAGTCCTGACCAAAGGCCGATTCCTACTAAGATTAAAGACTCGCTATCGCTCGCCAGGAAAAAAATCCACACGTAATTGACACGAAAGATCCTAATATTGACAAAACAAATGGAGTGCAAGGTCTTAAAATCACCAAACTAATGGGAAGAACGTCTGAACATCTCAAAACTAATAGGGTTAAACATGAAGGAGAAGGGAGTCCCGAAACCCCCCTCCCCCCCCTTAACTAACCTCTCATAACCTAATCATAATATAACATAAAATTAATGTAAAATAATATGATCTAATATAACCTAACTTAATAATATGATCTAATATAACTTAACTTAATCATCCTAACTTACCTAATCTATCCTAGCTTACCCTAATATAACCTAACTTTCTATCCTAACTTACCTAATCTATCCTAGCTTACCCTAATATAACCTAACTTTCTATCCTAACTTACCTAATCTATCCTAGCTTACCCTAATATAACCTAACTTTCTATCCTAACTTACCTAATCTATCCTAGCTTACCCTATTATAACCTAACTTAACACAGCTCAACCTAATATAACCTAACTTAACACAACTTGAGCTAGCATTACCAAACCATGGCAGAACGTAACGTACTCTACTTACAACTGTGAGTGAAACATTTCGATTTAAGGCGAAAAAACTATCAGTCTTTTAACTTTGGGGGAGACACTTGTTACAGACAGCTTTGCCGTTTGTCTCCTCCATACATAGGCTATAGCAAAATAAATAAATAAAATAAAATAAAAAATAATTGGGAGTAAAACCTTGTAGCGAAATTACCGCCAGCCAAAAGACGTCTCGGTGTCCTGTTGCCGACATAAGAGAGGCAACAAATATAATAAGTAATATGAACATTAGTAAAAAAAAAGTGTAGCAGAGACTATTACAGAGGTTGTTGATGTGTTCTGGGCCTGACGGGACACGTGTGGTACAGGGAGTAAAAGGTGCTAGAGAGTGGGACTTATATTATTATGATCACGATAACAGGTAACATACACAAATATATTGTATATGCCAACACCCACACAATCCCACAACTACATACACATACATATAGACATGAACACACACACACATTCATATATACTGTATAGTACATATATACAAACACACGCTCTATACTATTCACATGTAAATTGTACCCATCTTTTAGTCTAAGGTTTCTATTTATGCACGTTCTCTCAATTACCCAATATATTTAAGGGAGCCAACCTCGCTTTTTGTTTTATCTTTCTCTCCCTCTCTCTTTGGCTTGTATCCATTCGACCCCATTCAGCCTACTGTTTTAAGACGTTTACCCCCATCCAGGTGTCAATATTTTCCTGGCGAGCGGTATCGAGTCGGCATATATATATATTCTTGTTTTGACAGCAAGCTAAATTTGTACATTTTTTGATAGAAAAATTAATCCGGCGAAGCCGGATTTCTCTATACAATAGTGGCTCGCTATCGCTCGTCAGGCTGAAATCGACACCTGGATGGGGATAAACGTCTTAAAACAGTTGGCTGAATGGGACCGAATGGATACAAGCCAGGGAACGAGAGAAAAGGAGAGAAAGATAACAAAAGCCGGTGACCCCCCCTTAAGTTTAACAAAAGTGTAGCAGAGACTATTACAGATTGTTGATTTCGACTTGGGCTGACGGGACACGTGTGATACAGGGAGTGAAAGGTGCTAGAGAGAGGGACTTAATATTATGATGGTGACAGTCAACATACATACATATATACGAACACACACTAACCCACACCCCTCACACTCTCTCTCTCTCTCTCACATACACACACACACACACACACACACACACCAACACACACACCAACACACACATACACACACACACGCACACACACACAAGCACCCTAACAGACACACACTTACATGCTGTAGAGAAAAAGACACTATTATACTTACGTATGAACAAACACACTGCAGTATTCTCATCTATATTGTACCTATCTTATCTATATCTAATTTATCTATTCCGACCCATTCTGTGTAACCTCCAATCTAATCATATTTAACTGAAGTGATGCAGTGATCATTACAGAGGTGGACTGACGGGACAAGTGTGGTACAGAGAGTGGAAGGTGCTGAGAGTGGTGCTTAATATTATGATAACAGCTAACATACACACACACATACACACTCACACACACATACCTATACCAAGCCACAAACACACACACCTACACCTACACCCACCCACACACACCTGTATACAAAAGCTCATCTAACCACCCACACCCACATCACATATCACACACACTGTATATACGTACACACACACTACTACGCCCTCACATACTGTATCTTTCATAGAGTTATATGATATTCTCACTAGTCTATTAAAAGTAAGAAGAAAGTGTAGCAGTGAGTATTACAGAGGTTGTTGATGTGTCCCTGGGCTTGACGGTACACGTGTGGTACAGGAAGAGAAAGGTGCTGGGGAGTGGGACTTATATTGTTATGATCAAGATAACAGTTAACATATACACAGATACAAGCACACGCACCTGCACACCTATATATAGGCATATATATATATATATATATATATATATATATATATATATATATATATATATATACAGTATATAGATAGATATATATACATTGTATATATATATTTATATATTTATTATATGTACAGTATATATTACTATATCAAAGCATGCTGTATGTATTTCCCTATTTTATCCAGCTATAATAATTGTATAATTCTAGTACTAGAGCAGCAGCCCAGAGCGTTTTGTTCAAACGAACAAGGTACCAATATCTGAGTACTGGATCATTTAGAAAGTACCCAGACATATGCAGATATGGACGTCTGCCGGGGCCCCCCTGCTGCAAGTGGCCCCTAGGGGCCCCAGAAGGGGCCCAAAAAATCATCTAGATCAAACATAGGAGGTACCATATAAAACTTACTTTAGAAGTATTAGGACATCACATGGAGTATATAATGGACCCTGCCAGACAAAATGTCTGCTGCAAAATGGCCGCCAGACGCACAGTAAAGGGCCCCCTAATTTGATCTGGTTCAAACATTGGAGGTACCACTTGAAACAAATTTTAGTGGAACAAGTACATCCCAATGAGTATAGAATGGCTCCTGCCAGACAAATTGTCTGCTGCATAAGGCCTACCAGACACCCCCCAAATGTTGGCCCCAGGGCAGAATTAGGCTAGATCAAACTTTTAAAATACCATATAAAACTAAGTTTAACCCACTGAGCACCAGCTAATTAATAATAAATGTACACCCCAGGACCAGCAGGTTGTACAAAAAAAAAAAAAAAATCAAGAAAACGCCAGGAATGGGCTAGAAATGAAGGAAAACCCCCCCAAAAAATCCCCTAGGTCATTAAGAGGTCCTACGGGGCGCCCGAAAGTCGGAATTACAAGAAGGGAAATGGGTAGGCAAACACATGCAAAAGCAGGTTTTTGCGTGCTCACACGCAAGCAGCTGGAATTTGAGTGTTTTGAACCCTCGGCATTGTTGCATGGGATACTTATACAGTTCCCATACAAATCTGAGCCCTCTAGGTGCCATAGGATCGGAGTAATTAACAGCGACGCACCCTAGGCGGCGCTGGGGTCTAGCGTTATATACATTGCCAACGCACGTGATGCGTGATGCGTCGCTGGTATCCAGTGGGTTAAATGAACAAGGACATCCAACACAGTACGAAATCGCCCCTGCCAGACAAATTGTCTGCTGCATAAGGCCTGCTAGATGCCCCAAAAAGGCGCCAACATTTTAGCTGGATCAAATATTGAAGGTTGTAATAGAAATTAGAATTTAAAAACTTACAAAACGAACTGAAACATAAACTGCGTAAATATGTACTAAAATAATTAATTACAATTCAAAACTTACGTAAAGACAACAAACTAATTATAATATCTGGGGGAAAATGTATATACTGTATATTTATTGGGTAATATAATTATGAAATAAACAAACTTACAATATCACATAGCATTACCACACTAGATGAGAGTATGGTGTTGGACTAACTGCTCTAGGTTATTTAGGATAGATAAGATGTAGGCTTTTTCACCAGGTTGGGCAGTGAAATGGGAGGAGAGCCAATGGCGGTGGTAAAATTGAAATCTCCTAAGGTGGAGATTCCTGCGAAAGGAGAGATGGATAGAATGTGTTCCAGAAGTTAGATAGTCAAAGAATTTTGGATAGTCAGTTGAACTTGGGGAGAGATAAACAGCACAGAAATAATTAGTTTGAGTGTGACAAGAAAGCTTTAGCCAGAGTTGAGATTTCAGAAGAATCATAGTTGGGAACACGAGAAAAAGCAAGATTGTTGCGCACATATATGCAACATCCACCTTTGGCTTGAAACTGAGGATAGACATAATAGGTAATAGAGGATACAGAGAAGGGTTTCCTATCAGTGGTCCCAGACAACTGGGTTTCAGTGAGAAAAAGATCAGGGTTGTCAAAGGAGAGGTGGTGTCCAACAGATCTGAAGTTAGAGGAAAGGCTATGAATGTTGCAGAAATTGATAGTATGAGTGGAAGATAGCGGTTCATACCATTTTGACGGGTTGGCAACCGGGGCAAAACAACTGGGGGTACTTCTGGTCCCCCCTCCCAACCCCCACCTGATGACTCTGTTGAACTGATTTTGTTTCTGTTTTAAGGAATTTTGAAAAGGTAGTGTAGTATATAAGGTGCTTGCAGTGTAGTGCGTTGAAAGAGAGAGAAGGTGTTTAGGAGGGCAATATGTGGTTGCCCTCTATTTTAGTGAGGCACGGAAAGGATCAGCAATGGAGGACAGATGGTGAAACAGGAGTTCCAGTTATTCTTAGCTGCCACCTGTAGCACTCCCTGGGAGTACCGCCCTGTTCGGCTGGTGCCTATAGCCTCCTCCTATGAATCTGGACTCATTGACATCCTTCACACTCTTCATGCCATACAGAGAACAGAGGAATTATTCTGCTTTGCTTTGGTGTAGTTCATCTTCAGATGTCAATCTGCTGAAGAACTGGATGAGTGTTCCTCTTGTGTCTTTCTTGAGAATTTCTAGTGGCTTGACTTTACCCTTTCTGTAGAATGCTGCAGTGAAATCACAACCAGTAAATGCATGAAGAACTGGTATGACAGATGCTAGGCCCTTCTACTTTGACTCCAAGGCAATGCTGCTTATATCAATATATCTACGGATATTTCCTGACCCACATTCCATAAGGATGCAATTGTATTATGTTGGCCTGGGACTTCTTATGTGCCTTCCTAGCATTCCGAGGAGAATCTCCATTACATCAGTATTTGATGATCTGACCACAACATTTCCAGTAACACTGGATGCATGGAATGCAAGGAGAGTGTCTCAGCTTCCTCATGACTACCCTGAATATAGGCTGGATATCATCTTGAAATCTACCCCATTGAATGTGAGATGGGCACAGTCGCCTTCATGGGATATAATAACTGTCTTCTTGTCTAGGATTTGCCCATACTTATATTCCTGCCATTCTTTGAGAAGATAAATTGCCAACTGATCCTTGAATAAACCATTTTGTAACAGTTTCTGACGGCTCTGTCTGGGTAATTGAGCTGGACCAGTGATGATCCATGTAGATTTCTCTAACTTGCTTTTAGGGAAATCGGATGATACATGTAAACATATACATTAATCTCATTCCCTAGACTGGCACAGATGTATTCCAAAAGCGACCTAGCCAAGTTTCCATACAATGTGATGCGCCCAATGACAGAGAGGAATGAGTAGATCAATAGCCCACCATCAATCACAGTCACATTGATAAGTGGTAAAGGTGTTAGTGTGAATTCATCATGTAGTGCTGAGTGGTACTTGAAAAGTAGACAGAATGGATACAAAACACCATCTGAGGAAGAGCACTTTATTGACAACGTTTCGCAGATAGCTTCATCAGGTCACTAGCAAATACTGGTACCTAGGAGTCCTTAAATATGTCATGACGGAATTTAAGGCCTCCTAGGTACCAGTGTTTGTTAGTGACCTGATGAAGCTATCTGCAAAACGTTGTCAATAAAGTGCTCTTCCTCAGATGGTGTTTTTTATTCATCATGTAGTCCATCAAACTTATCATGCAACTTGTTCTTTTCTGTCTGTTGCCCTGATCCGTATGATTGCACAATTGACAGTGGGTATTCTGTGATTGGAAAGGTCATGACATGCCTGAGATTGAAGGTCGTCCTATGAGAAGCTGCAACTAGTATTCTTATGAAAGCACCTCTGAAGTTTCAGTAGCTGGTTTTCCTTTGGCAGAGAGATGCTTTATAGAGTATTCCTTTGCAAGATTGGCTATCTTTTTTCTTTGGATGGGCTTCAAGAATCTTTCTTTATCTGCCATTCATTCCTCTTGAAACTTAACACAGCTCTCATGACCAGTGACAAGGCTCCCTGTATTATGTTTATGTTTCTACAGATGGTGCTTTCATGACCAGCAACAAGGCTCCCTGTATTATGTTTATGTTTCTACAGATGGTGCTTTTCCTGTGACGATGTTCAAGAGGCAAGCAGTATGTTTCCAAGGCCGCATGGTGCCCCTTGATGTGTTAAAAACTGCATCTGCCGACATGGCCATAACCTTTCTATCCACTGCTTCTTTGTTATCATCGCCTGAATGTTTTTGAAAGCCAAAGGGAGTGTTTTGTAAAACAGTAAGATTACTTCAGGTAGGTCAGGTGACCATGCCTTGAGTGTCTCTACTGTTGTTGGAGTCAGCTAACCATTATAAATAATTTACTGTTAACTGAACATTCTGATGAAAAATTATCCAGAATTTCAATATGATATAGAAATGGGCATCAAACATAGTACCGCTAACTAAAGAAAACCACCCTGAAAGTATATACAGGAGTAACTATTTATTTTTAGGCCTTGGCAAGCAGGAATTTGTTGCCTGAATTTTATTTGAATTATATGTAGTGACAGTACTGTTATTAATGTATGCATTAATGAAGACCATTCTCACATACTAATAATGGTGAGTGGACAGACATTTAGGAAACATACTTGATAAGAGTAGGCTACAGTATCACTTCGAATTTCTAATTAACCCGGGAACGGCGAGAAAACTCTAAAGAGGTCTCGTTGGGCCAAGGCGAGAACACTCTTAAGAGGTAAGGCCTAAAAAAACATTTTAAAAGGCCCCAGTAGCACTTAAAACAAGTGAAATGGTGATTAAGTGAGATAATTCCCCTCCATATCTCCTATCTCTCCTCCACATGTGACCGTCCTTTCCCCCCCTTCAATTATCACCTATTTTTCCTCTTATTACCATATTTATTGGTGTATTTATGGTGCCAATATCTCCAAGCCAATCCTAGGGTGTGGTGTTGCGTATGTCTATGCGTGGGAAAGACAGAGAGAGACAACCCTCACACCCTCAGCCTCTCTCCAGGCACCGAGAGGGGGAGGATATACATCGCGGCTGCCTCACATTTCATGCATGACCGGTCAGCAATAATTCGCGTTTTTGACCATCCAAACACTATTCCCAATTGTTTTATTGTTATTACATGTTACTATCTTCATATTAAACAAACAATTGTGCGCATATGAATAAGTAATAACGATATTTATCGTAAAATGACGATTTTAGGCGGGAATGGAGCCTAATATTGCCGCCCAGTAGTATGGTGTTCACTACACACAGCTCGCCATTCAAATGTTAAGCTTACCATAAGCTCTCTCTCTCTCTCTCTCTATATATATATATATATATATATATATATATATATAATTATATATATATATATATATATATATATATATATATATATATATATATATAGTATATACATATATGAGAAACATTTAGGCAGTGTCTGGCAGGCCTTATGCAGCAGACAATTTGTCTGGCAGGGGCCATTTTGTACTGTGTTGAATGTCCTTGTTCATTTAAACTTTGTTTTATATGGTATTTTCAAAGTTTGATCTAGCCTAATTCTGCCCTGGGGCCAACATTTGGGGGGTGTCTGGTAGGCCGTATGCAGCAGACAATTTGTCTGGCAGGAGCCATTCTATACTCATTGGGATGTACTTGTTCCACTAAAATTTGTTTCAAGTGGTACCTCCAATGTTTGAACCAGATCAAATTAGGGGGCCCTTTACTGTGCGTCTGGCGGCCATTTTGCAGCAGACATTTTGTCTGGCGGGGTCCATTATATACTCCATGTGATGTCCTAATACTTCTAAAGTAAGTTTTATATGGTACCTCCTATGTTTGATCTAGATGATTTTTTGGGCCCCTTCTGGGGCCCCTAGGGGCCAATTGCAGCAGGGGGGCCCCGGCAGACGTCCAAATCTGCATAAGTCTGGGTACTTTCTAAATGATCAAGTACTCAGATATTGGTACCATGTTCGTTTGAACAAAATGCTCTGGGCTGCCGGTCTATACTCGACGAGACAGAGAATTGGGCGAGAGAACGCGAAAGTGGTCTCGGACCCTGAGAATAGGAGCTTGAAATGTTGTTTTTGTTCGGGCTCTGTATCGTGTCGGCCACCCCCAGCAATGGGGTATGTGCCTGAGTATATACATAGGCCTACATACATTTACATTATTATCTCCAGCCTCTAATATAAAAATAAAATAAAACCGTAGCATTAACTATTAAACAAATGGTTTATGTCGCCCATGTTTGACGGAACACGTGTAGTACATGGAGTGAAAAGTGCACCGTTCACTACTATAGTATTATAATTATTATAAGTTATTACACCTCTATCTCTTTCTCTCTCACACACAAACACAATATATTACATACATGTTTATTACGATTATCTTTCTCTAATTCTCTATTACACACACATTATATATATATATATATATATATATATATATATATATATATATATATATATATATACACACCCTATACTGTACCACCACAAGTGTAAGATATGACACCTTACGAAAGCCATAAATCAAGATCAAAATTTCTCCCAAAGAGCCGCCTGGCGAAATAGACCTTCCAAAAAGCCTTACCTGGCCATAAAGAGTGGGACGCGTGACAGGGCCTTCTATGGGGAGATTTTAGGGTACCTGTGACTCTATTGCCGCCAAGTTGTCTTGATGATAAATTGTGTGATATGTACAGATGAAAAGTTGGACACACAAAAAGCCCCAAAGTGGACCTGTCCCCTGGAAGAAGGACAGCCTGTGCCAGTTTATTTAAAATTAAGGACTTTGATGATTGACCACTCAATTCCAAGGCTCTCTAATGTATGTATCCTTTTAACACTATTGTTCTACAGTGGTGTGTGGCTAGTCCATCCACGATTCCACTAATTAGCTTCACCCTTAAGTAAGCAGTGTGGATTTGTATAAGGTTCCCCCCCCCCCCACTAGACGGGTTGCCTACCAAGGCAGACGAGTCCCATCCACCCGGATTTCTATAAGGTTTTGTCCTAACTGTCGAGCTTGTGCTCTCGAGAATCCACACAAATTATAGTTTTTCCCCCAAAACTATTGGTTTTGGCTTTACAAACCACACATCTCAGTTGCATATACTGTATATACTGTGTGTGTATATATATATATATATATATATGTATATATATATATATATATATATATATATAACCAAACACAAAATATATACATGAATAAATAAATATATAAAAAATATAACGAATACTGTAACTACATAGTTGTTCACCCCATAGACGACTGATGGGACGGAAGCAAAGTTAACACGGCGCACGACCCCTTTCCGAGCCCTTGAGTGGTCCTAACCCTTTCTGTACCGGTCATGTCTTCTGTTATTTGATTTCAGCTACATTATTTAGACGATTTATTGAAGCTTAGGAAAGATATATGGTAGGTAAAAGGATTAATTGAGATAGTATGTAGCTTTGTAAATGATAAACATCCTTCCTAAGTTGAATACAGTCGTCAAATAGTCACCAGAGTACAAAGGAAATAGCATAGCTGGTACTGAGAGGGTTAAGCGTAAATCATTATCCAATGGTGTGTGTGTGTGTGTTTTTTTTTTTTTTTCCTGCAAGCATGGACGACTGGACGTGTATCTCAAGATATTCTCACCAGTCACTTAGATCAAAGACCCTATAAAGGAAGAAGTTACGCTAAGATTTTCTCCACATTTTTTCCCCAGGCCATGTTGCACACTTTGTTGCAAAAACCATCATCTTTCTAGCCCTACTGGCATCTTCTGAAGGTCTCCGGGTGACAGATAATCCTTTTCGTTGGACATTTTTCTAGGAAATTTTCGTTTTAGTACCATAATGTTGTCCAAATAAAGTTGACAATCAAATATTATAGTAAGTCTTTCTTCAATGTGTTTAATACCGGTGACGATATTTCCATTATATTCTGGTAACTATTTGACGATTTTATTCAGCTTAGAAATGACGTTTACCAATTAGAAAGCTACATACTATCTCAATTATTATTAGAAAGCTACATACTATCTCAATTATTATTAGAAAGCTACATACTATCTCAATTATTATTAGAAAGCTACATACTATCTCAATTATTATTAGAAAGCTACATACTATCTCAATTATTATTAGAAAGCTACATACTATCTCAATTATTATTAGAAAGCTACATACTATCTCAATTATTATTTTAACCATACAGTACCAGTGACGTCTAACCATACAGTACCAGTGACATCTAACCATACAGTACCAGTGACATCTAACCATACAGTACCAGTGACATCTAACCATACAGTACCAGTGACATCTAACCATACAGTACCAGTGACATCTAACCATACAGTACCAGTGACATCTAACCATACAGTACCAGTGACATCTAACCATACAGTACCAGTGACATCTAACCATACAGTACCAGTGACATCTAACCATATACCAGTACCAGTGACATCTAACCATACAGTACCAGTGACATCTATCCTTACAGTACCAGTGACATCTAACCTTACAGTACCAGTGACATCTAACCATACAGTACCAGTGACATCTAACCATACAGTACCAGTGACATCTAACCATACAGTACCAGTGACATCTAACCATACAGTACCAGTGACATCTAACCATACAGTACCAGTGACATCTAACCATACAGTACCAGTGACATCTATTATAATCCTTACAGTACCAGTGACATCTATTATAATCCTTACAGTACCAGTGACATCTAACCATACAGTACCAGTGACGTCTCTTTTGTTCGACTTCAGCTACATTTAGACGATTTTATGAAGCTCAGGCAAGATTTATGGTTGCTAAAATGATTAATTGAGATGTACCTTTCTAATTGGTAAACGCCATTTCTAAGCTGAATATAATCGTCAAATAGGTACCAGAATACAATGGAAATATATATGGTATTGAATGGGTAAATATCACGCTTTAGAAGGCCACAGTACACGAAGGAATAACCCTGCAAAGTCGATAAGAAAGAGATATTTGCCAGATAAGGAAGGGAGGGAGAGTGTGGCAAGTCCTTCCTCCACCCACTCCACCCCCAAGCAATTCATCTTTCGTTCAAGCAAGCAGTGCAAGCGGTCAGTAAGTCAGACAGTCATGCAGCCAGGCAGACAGTCACGAAAACACAGTGCAAGCTAAAGTCCATCACTCACACAAGAAGGAGGATTCTGGTCGAGCTGTACAAGTAAATATATTAGGATGTGATGAGATGTGATAACTGTATTGTCACATTGAATACGTAAATGCAACATCAAATTCATTTTGGCATTAAGCTCATCCATATGCTAAAATATTATATAGTTTTTTTATTCATTTTTTCTCTTGCAATAATATGTTCATTGGATATGAACAACCGATCGGACAACAGAGTTCAAACTTGTTCCACATCACTTGCATCACTAAGGAAACTCCGTGATTGGCTGTGTGTGTGTGTGTGTGTGTGTGTGTGTGTGTGTGTGTGTGTGTGTGTGCATGTGTGTGTGTGCATGCGTGTGTGTGTGTGTGTGTGTGTGTGTGTGTGTGTGTGTGTGTGTGTGTGTGCATTCGCGAGTTACCTTCACCGAGACAAACGGACCTTAAATCATTCCCGCCAACAACCATAGTATATTTATATCGCTATAAGTTTTCCGCTTTCCATATTGTGAAACGAAAGACGTTGTAACGAACTATTGCCGAGTATTATATACAAAATAACAAATATATACAATATACTACAAATCAAATACAATAACAAATACAATATACTACAAATAAAATACAATAACAAATACAATATACTACAAATAAAATACAATAACAAATACAATATACTACAAATAAAATACAATAACAAATACAATATACTACAAATAAAATACAATAACAAATATAATATACTACAAATAAAATACAATAACAAATACAATATACTACAAATAAAATACAATATACTACAAATAAAATACAATAACAAATACAATATACTACAAATAAAATACAATAACAAATACAATATACTACAAATAAAATACAATAACAAATACAATATACTACAAATAAAATACAATAACAAATATAATATACTACAAATAAAATACAATAACAAATACAATATACTACAAATAAAATACAATAACAAATACAATATATACAAATAAAATACAATAACAAATACAATATACTACAAATAAAATACAATAACAAATACAATATACTACAAATAAAATACAATAACAAATACAATATACTACAAATAAAATACAATAACAAATATAATATACTACAAATAAAAATACAATAACAAATACAATATACTACAAATAAAATACAATAACAAATACAATATACTACAAATAAAATAACAATAACAAATACAATATACTACAAATAAAATAACAAATACAATATACTACAAATAAAATACAATAACAAATACAATATACTACAAATAAAATACAATAACAAATATAATATACTACAAATAAAATACAATAACAAATACAATACACTATAAATACAATACATAACAAATACCAATATACTACAAATAAAATACAATAACAAATATATACAATATACTACAAATAAAATACAATAACAAATACAATATACTACAAATAAAATACAATAACAAATACAATATACTACAAATAAAATAACAAATACAATATACTACAAATAAAATACAATAACAAATACAATATACTACAAATAAAATACAATAACAAATACCAATATACTACAAATAAAATACACTAATAACATTATACAATATACTACAAATAAAATACACAATAACAAATACAATATACTACAAATAAAATACAATAACAAATACAATATACTACAAATAAAATACAATAACAAATACAATATACTACAAATAAAATACAATAACAAATACAATATACTACAAATAAAATACAATAACAAATAGATAACGAATATAAGTTTTACTCCTAACAATTTTAAATGCAACAAATAGTTAATGTAATATATTTCGAATAAATCCACAAAACCCAGTTAGATTATTATCAATTCCAATATTTATCTTACTATAAATCAGCTGGAATATTACCGAATATAAAAAGTATCTTTGCACGATTTGATTATACTATTAATTAAGATATAGATACATGAATAGATGGAATAAAGCTAAACAAATTTCACTTATGCATATCAGTAACAATATACTATATACATATGTATGTATACAGTACATAATACAAACTTCTGAACAATATCATTCATAGAAGCAATTACAATGGCCGCTCTATTTATTATATATTGTTAGGTAATATTACAATGGCCGCTCTATTTATTATATATTGTTAGGTAATATTACAATGGCCGCTCTATTTATTATATTGTTAGGTAATATTACAATGGCCGCTCTATTTATTATATATTGTTAGGTAATATTACAATGGCCGCTCTATTTATTATATATTGTTAGGTAATATTACAATGGCCGCTCTATTTATTATATATTGTTAGGTAATATTTTTGTTTCCCACAGCCATTCAAGAGAAATACTAGCCATTTAAGGGGGGTCACCGGCCTTTTTTTATCTTTCTCTCTTGTTCTCTCTTTCCCTGGCTTGTATCCATTCGGCCCCATTCAGTCAACTGTTTTAAGACGTTTATCCCCATACAGGTGTCTATTTATTCCTGGCGAGCGATAGCGAGCCAGCATTGTATGGAGATATCCGGCTTCGCCGGAGACATTTTTCTATCAAAAAATGTACAAACTTAGCTTGCTGTCAAAACAAAAAAATATATATGCTGGCTCACTATCGCTCGCCAGGAAAATATTGACACCTGGATGGGGGTAAGCGTCTTAAAACAGTAGGCTGAATGGGGCCGAATGGATACAAACCAAAGAGAGGGAGAGAAAGAGAAAAAAAGCGAGGTGGGCTCCCTTAAGAGAAAGCTACTAAACTGTTATCTAAAATTAAGCGTCAAAATAGGGTTCTAATCACGGTCCAATTACCTGTTCTGGACTCGATAAAAAGGTCTATATCTTCCAACCTGTGAGATAATGACAGGCTATTAAAGACTTGTATCCCGATCACGTAATTCATTAATAACATACACACATACATACATACAGTATTATAGATAAACGTACCCACGCATACGTTCATATACACATACGCACACCGCACGCACATACTGTATACACAAGTATGCACCACACATACACAAACAAACACACATACCTAACATTCGACACACAGAATACACTCAAAATAAAAAAATAACACACACATATACACACACTATGGCTTATAAACAAAACTCTAAATTTATGAAATGCTTGAACCAAATTCAAGGTATGTAAGAGTAAACATTTCTATACACACGGAGCTTAATATATATATATATATATATATATATATATAAGGAGAGAGAGAGAGAGAGAGAGAGAGAGAGAGAGAGAGAGAGAGAGAGAGAGAGAGAGAGAGAGAGAGAGAGAGAGAGAGAGAGAGAGTGTACCAGTATATTCTATACTAGAGGATTTATACCATTTATTTCTACACATTAGATCATTTTCGTACATATAACCAAATACTACAGTAATTATATTCCTCGTAAGACTGAAGGGGTATAAGACCTAGCGAGTAAAGCAGGGTTGTGGTTAAATGATAGTGTAGCAGACAGTTAAGAAATCAGGTCAAGACGATATGCTTAAAACCATTCATTAGTTGATCCCTCCCTCCTCTACCCCCAACTCTCTCTCTCTCTCTCTCTCTCTCTCTCTCTCTCTCTCTCTCTCTCTCTCTCTCTCTCTCTCTCTCTCTCTCTCTCTCTCTCTCTCTCTCTCTCTCTCTCTCTCTCTCTCTCTCTCTCTCTCTCTCTCTCTCTCTCTCTCTCTCTCTCTCTCTCTCTCTCTCCAGCTATACTGGGTCTTCCTATCAGTCATATTAGAACATTCACTACAATACCACATTCCTGCTTTACTAATCATCATTATTACTCATATTAAATCAAAGTGTCTAGATCAAAGCCATATCAGAAATAGTTCTATAGAAGTTTCTGGTCCTGTGAAATCGAAAGGTACTACAATATATTTTAATTGAATTGGCAACAAAATCTCTAAGACTATGAAAGACATCGGTAATATACAAACACAAGAAAGAAATGTGATTTATGTGTATACAGTAAGATAACAATGACATAAATACAGACAAAACATACAACAAATTAATACAAACAATATAAGGAGAGGAGAGATAACATTAAAATCGTGTGTGAGTTTGTGATATATACTGTGTGTATATATATATATATATATATATATATATATATATATATATATATATATATATATATATATATATATATATATATATATTGTTGAATTTACATTACGCTCAACATTGGGAAAATATAGGATTATACAATAACAAAACCAATAGGTAGGCTCGCAAATACGTCATGTAATGAATGGGTTGAAATAAGGTACAATTATTATTGAGCCCATTCAAAAGTGTATTTACTCAACAAGGCCAGATAGAAAAGAGTATGGATTGTAAGTAACATTAATGGTCCCTGGAAATAATTAAGATAGTTACCATGGCCCATATCTACTACCGTAGTCATACTAGTCAAATCGGATAACAAATGTCGAACATGTGGTTACTGTGAAAGCGCTTATGGAAGATGATAATTTTATTGGCATTTATGAATATTAATTGAAGATTTCTAATGAGGTGCCTATGGAACGATGAACATTGTGTCGACATAAATTAAAATTATTGAATATTCATGGTGACGAGCGTATGGAAGATTAACATTTTAATTACCGTACCCTTTCGCGCATAGGTACGTGATTTGAGCCCTTTCTGGGCTACTTAAAAGCCTGTATGACCGTCATGGGTCTTTAGAAACCTTTAATTTAGTTACTTCAACCTCTGCAATTGTCTTTGATCGAGCTGCGGGCAGAAAACTAGTTTTGGAAAGGTAATTATGACATTAAGATCATTATATTTCTGAATACTAAACAGCAACTCCCGGTGCATGAAAAATTAATATTAATAAATGTTTATTGAATATTTTTGGTAACAACGTTCTTATAAACGTGTAATTCAGAAGCTGCAAGACCAGAATTGACGAAAAATAAAAAAATAAAAATATATATATATACCGGTATATACACTTATACAGTATATTATTATATATATATATATATACAGGTATATACAGTATATATAGAAGTAGCGCTCGTGTGAATCCGTTATTAGGCCACTTTAAACAAACGACGCCATAAACGACAATGAGAGTTTTGTATCGGGAAGCAGACAGACAGCAGATACAGTCATTTTGCCTACATGTAACTTCATCCAATATGAGTGACGATTCATGTGGACTTAAGGGGGAGGTAATCGCTTTTTCTAGACCCCTTTCTCCCTCATGTTTAGCATATTAGTTTTGAAATTTTAAGAAGTTCGTTCCGTTAGTTTGACGATTTTGATACCTTTTGCCTAATTTTGTTGTCAATATTAATACCCTTCGTGCCATTTACTATGGGTTTCAGAGGCCGTGTTGCATCGTTTGTTCTGGATTAACTTATTAACAAACAGTTGTATCAATATGATATTTTGCCACAGCTTGTTTCACACTGTCCCCTAATTTTCGTCAATATAGGGCATTATCAAAAGTGGAGAATTAAGCCAATTGTCTCTTAGTCATTAGGCTAAAGTCACACTTGAATGACTAGGAAACGGACAAGGCTACCGTGACGTACCTGTGAAAACCACCAAACCATCATTGCTCTTCCATCAAACACGGTCGTTATCACCCACCACCCAACCCTACTATGGCCTCTACATTCCGATTATCTGTCACTATCAAATAATAATACACAAAAATAATGTTATTTTTAATTTAACTATACATGTCCTTAATCAAACTTACCTTAGCTTAACCTAATAATTTGATTGTCGATTCGAATATACCTAACCTAATGAAACGTATAAAAATTTGACTACTTACATAACCTAAGCTTACTCAGCTAAACATAACATTACTCAAATTTACGTTTGCTTAACCTAACAACTTTAGTGTCGATTCGTTTATACCTAACTTAACCAAACCTAAGAAACTAACTCTAACTTTACATAACATAACTTTAAATCAACTAAACTTGACCTTAATCAAACTTACCCAAGCTGAACCTATCAAATTGAGTGTCGAATCATATACAGCTTACCTAATCAAAATCTAAGAAAGCTTTACTCTCTAACTTTTCATAACGTAACTTTAACTTAACTAAACATGACCTTATCTAATCAAACTTATCTTAGCTTAATCTAAACATTTGAGTGCCGATTCATAAATACCAAACCTAATCACACGTAAGAATACTTGACTACCAACTCAACTAAACTAACTATAAAAAACAAAACCCCTCCATGCCTAATTTAACCTAACCCAACAAAATCTAATATTACTTAAATAGTGGAAACAACCAGGCCTAACCTAAATAAACCAAGTCTAACCTATCAAACCTAATCAAGCTCAACTAACTATACATATCTATCAATTGTATATCTATTGTAGAGTTTGCCACTTGCAAGTAGCACCGATGAGCGCGCCACCCTTTGGTATATTATATAAGGTTTATTCCTCAAGACAAATTGCCGACTAAGACTGACGAGTCCCATCCACCTGGATTTTCATAAGGTTGTCTCCCCTAGATGGGTTGCCGACCAAGGCTGACGAGTCCTATCCATCCATCCCATCCAGACACAGCCTAACCTAATCCAAACTAAATTAATCCAATGTAATCAAGCCAAAGAGAGGCCTTAAATGTGCCCCATATTACAAGTATCCCTCTCTAGTACTGTAAGCTGCTAGTGTTTGCGTGTGAGGTGTATGTGTGTATGGCATCAAGCTACGTGACCACGAGTCGGAGCGGGTGGTGGTGGATGGAATCTGATTCCAAATGAAGCCACTAATTTTAAGCTCCTCGGTGGTCGGTGGTTAAGGTGTTGGAGTGCTGCACTACTGGCCTGAGTTCAAGCCCTGGCTGGGTCATATCACAACAATATCTAACAATTATTGTTACTATTATTATCATTATTCGATCTTAGCCTGAGCCTACACATCTAACCTAACCTAACTGAACGTAACCTAACGTAACGTACCGTAACCTGACCCTACATATCTAACTTAACCTTACCTAACCTACTAACATCTTAAGTTGTACTAACTTAGTGCAACATAGTGAAATATCATCTTAACTTGAATTAACTTAGTGCAACATAGCGTATAGTAGTCTTTCGACTCTGGGGGAGGCATTCGTCACAGGCAGTTCTGCCTTTTGTCTCCCTCATCCACACAGAAAACAAAACAAAACAATATGTCATCATACCCATAGAATCTGGGCGAAATTACTTGGTGGAAAAGCGACTAAGTGAAAACAAGAAAATCGAGAATTGCATGTACGAGAGCGGTGAGGAAAAGCCGGTAAGTGGCGTATTTCAAGCCGCTGATCTAAAGCTTAATTCACTACATAAAGCTGACAGTTTAAGAGTTATAATAAGCGAGGACCTACCGTGGAGATCTCGTTGTGTGAGTGTGTGTGTTTAAGATGGTGGTGATGATAAAAGAAAAAGATGAAGACGAAGGGGGAAAAAAACCCGAAACCAGGAAGATGATGAAGAAGAAGACGAAGATGGAGGAAAAGGAATAAGTAAAGGAGGAAGAAGACTAGAAAGATGAGAAGGTTAAGACAAAGACAATAACGATGATGAAGAAGAAGAAAAAAGATCCTGTAGTAATAAGTAACACCCCATTCTAAACATTAATCGTCAATTACAAACCCCAGTACTGGGCACTTGAATAAACTAATGACAGCATATTGTCCTCCCGGGATTCGAACTCGGGACACCACACCCAGAACATAAGCATCTAAACCATTACACCACCAACACAGTTAAAGATTGAGTACACGATCACGATTAATATCCATTTTCGAATTTTGAATATCAATCTAATCATGTACTCAGACCTAACTGCATTATGGAAAGCCCAATGTTTAAGTGAGTGGAAAGAAAAATGAATGGGGCCAAGATCACTAAGGATCAGCCTCGCTAGACATTAGTTCCTGAACCTATAAAATTAAGTAACACCCAGTTCTTAACATTAATCATCAATTACAAACCCCAGTGCACTTGAATAAAGGAGATTGTGAAATTACAGACAATGTACTGTATACATTCACTGCGCTCACACCTAATGTCGATATAATTGCTATCTCGCCATCCTGATTACTCAGTAATTACCATGATGTTAAAGCGAAATGTTATTATATTTGAAAACTTAGATATAATATGATGCAGAGACGTAACAGTGTCATATATTTTCCATCAAGAGTCGAAAAATCAGATGCTAAGGGATTCAATTTAACATCAGCTGGCAAACAAGACTATAACATTGAAACGATTCGCATACACTCAAGCTAGCCTCATCTAACTTTAATATACCAGTAGCCTAACCTAATCCAACTGAAATTCATTATAACCTTAATTTAATTGAATGTAATAACCTAACCTAACATAACCCCATTGAATCCTAATCTAACAATAATAATCGAACTACCTAACCTAACCGATAGTCTGTTCATTATAGGCAGTCCAAAAATTGCAACCCTTTATCTCTGTAACTAAAAAAAAAGGGTTAGAGAAAATAGGCTGTACATTTCCACACCTATAACCTGGATGACTCTTCCCAAATGGTAAACACATATCAGGTTGATTACTCTAGTCGTTTTTATATGTATTTTAAATATAGAGATTAGTGGCCAGGACTTCTGGCCTACCTACTGTGAACAGGGTATAGCTTAAGGGAGCCCATCTCGCTTTTTTTCTCTTTCTCTCCCTCTCTCTTTGGCTTGTATCCATTCGGCCCCATTCAGCCTACTGTGTTAAGACGTTTATCCCCATCAAGGTGTCAATATTTTCCTGGCGATCGGTAGCGAGCCAGCTTATATATATTTATGTTTTGACGGCAAGCTAAATTTGTACATTTTTCGATAGAAAAATTTCTCCGGCGAAGCCGGATTTCTCCATACAATGCAGGCTCGCTATCGCTCGCCAGGAAGAAATCGACACCTGGATGGGGATCTATCTATCTATCTATTGCCGTTCGCCTTACTCGTTAGCCTCGTTAGATTGACCACTTTTCGAGGGTGGCCATACACAAAATGCCCCCAAGTAGACCTAACCCCTGTGAGAAGCACAACCCGTGCCAGTTACTGAAGGACTTACAGGATTGACCACTCAACTTAGGGTCCGTCTGACTCCGAGGCCTTCTATGTATATTTTTAGCACTATTTTTCTATAGTGGTGCACGGCTCGTCCATCCACTAACCTGTTTCACCCTTAGGTGAGTAGTACTGATTTGTACAAGGTTTACTCCCCTACACAGGTTGCCAACCAAGGCTGACGAGTCCCATCCACCCGGATTTGTATAAGGTTGTCTCCCCTAGATGGGTTGCCGACCAAGGCTAACGAGTCCCATCCACCCGATGGGGATACAAGTCTTAAAACAGTTGGCTGAATGGGGCCGAATGGATACAAGCCAGGGAAAGATAAAAAAAAGCCAGTATGACCCCCCTTAATTATAATACTGTAGTAATATTAACAATAACAAAAATAATATTATTAATAAAAATCATTTATAATAATAATGTATCTCCATACTCTCTCTCTCTCTCTCTCTCTCTCTCTCTCTCTCTCTCTCTCTCTCTCTCTCTCTCTCTCTCTCTCTCACATTTCTTGTTGCCGGAGTCTCAGGAGATGAAAACCCCAATAATGTCTTGTTACTTCGTTCTTCCCCCCTCCCCTCCCCCCCCCCCCCCCAACCCTAACCTCGCTGCTACGATTACATACAATTATCATCATCTCAGGAGATTGAAAAACGCTTGTGCCACCGCAAACCCGCTGAGCGAGAGAGAGAGAGAGATAAAGATAGACAGAGACAGAGAGAGAGAAAGACAGAGAAAGAGAGAGACAGAGACAGAGAGACAAACAGAGACAGACAGAGAGAGAGAGAAAATCAGAACAAAAGATTATCAGAATTCCAGACATTATGATAACCAAGAGGGCATTTGGAGACGACAGATGAAAACATAGGAAAGTGATATACTAGGATGAAATATAAATGACAACAAAATAAATACAGAGAGATAAAATTGAGCCGATTAGGGAAAGACATAAGAAATAGGAAAGGCAATTAATTACTAGGAAGAAATACAAGAAATACAAAATCATCATGGATAAATAAAAATGGGTAGAATTCTGTAAATATATACCGTAATACACAATGTTTTATGAAGTAAGAGGTTACATTACATAAATCAAATGAAGTTGGGAGAACAATTAACAACACAATGATTACAGAAAGAGAACAAATGGTCAGAAATCTAAAAGAGTTGGCAGAATAAATACATAAACTTGAACATACGAAACCTATTAAATTACAAAAACGAAAGTAAAGAAAACATTAAGGGAAAAAATAAAAATATACTTGGAAAGTGCAATTTAAAAGAGATTAAAAGGATCAAATGGTGAATATATATTTAAATATATATATATTTACCTATTATCTCTCTCCCTCATTATTTAATGTATATACAGAACTCACACACACATTATATATATATATATATATATATATATATACAGTATATATATATACCGGTATATTATATATGTAGTAAATATATACCGGTATGTATATAAATATTAATAAAATATTAATGTATCTTTGTATTGGCTGAAGATATACATGCAGACATTTTTCTCTGTTCTCCCATCCAATACTGCAACTTATCTTATCTTACTTCCGTTTAAGGGGGCCCACCGGCTTTTTTTTATCTTTCTCTCCTGTTCTCTCTTTCTCTGACTTGTATCCATTTGGCCCCATTCAGCCAATTGTTTTAAGACGTTTATCCCCATCCAGGTGTCTATTTTTTCCTTGCGAGCGATAGCGAGCCAGAATTGAATGGAGAAATCCGGCTTCGAGAAATTTTTCTATCGAAAAATGTACAAATTTAGCTTGCTGTAAAAAAAATAAAAAATAAAATATATATATATATATATATATATGCTGGCTTGCTACCACTCGCCCGGAAAATCTTGACACCTGGATGTGGGTAAACGTCTTAAACCAGTAGGCTGAATGGGGCCGAATGGATACAAGCCAAAGAGAGAGGGAGAGAAAGAGAAAAGAAGCGAGGTGGGCTCCCTTAACCAATGCAAGCCAGATTTATGCCTTGTTTCAAAAGTAATATATACGGTGCACATTTTCATATTTCATTATATTTCTCATCCCGCTTATATTTTATCTGCACTATCCACCATTTTGATTCTTCTGCACCCAATTTTGAACTGAATATAGTGGTATTTCCTTCAGCGTGCTGTGTATATAACAGTCACATTTCCATACTTATATTCATGTTAATTATCTGTACTTAGCAACTATTTCTTCTATGTGACCAAAATTATGTAAATTTATAGCCCATTCAAAGTCTCTCTCTCTCTCTCTCTCTCTCTCTCTCTCTCTCTCTCTCTCTCTCTCTCTCTCTCTCTCTCTCTCTCTCTCTCTCTCTCTCGTCTCCTCTCCTCTCTCTCTCTCTCTCTCTCTCTCTCTCCTCTCTCTCTCCTTATATATATATATATATATATATATATATATATATATATATATATAATATATATTATATACAGTATATGATTATACAGTACTTGTAGAAATTCGTCATTCAATCTGTCCATTTAAACAATGTTATCTTTCCCTATCGATCTCTGCTTGACCTAAACAATATATATACACAAATCCTTTAAGAAGATATACAAGGACTCTTATTATATATATTCTTAACGTTTTACATCTAATCCTTCCGCCCAACCACTGCATTGCAAACTTACACTCCACTTAAAATTATAGATATATAAATGTTGTTATATTGGAAGTCTATTGTGTTTCAGCTGTTCACAAAATGATGTCCACGCTGATAAAGTAGATAATTCATACGCGGTGTTACAATTAGTACGTCAAATCTAAAAGCAGGTGTCGATCTTAACTCCATCTGTACCGGTGACGTCCTTTTGATAATTGTTAGCTATATCTAGATGATTGACTGCAGTTTAAAAATGATCTTTAGTAGCAAAAAGGGTTAAGTGAGATATTTTCAAAGCCTGTTAATTGATGGAGGCCCTTTCTAAACTGCATGAAATCGTCTAATAGTTGCCAACATATAATAAAAATATGTCACCGGTAATGAAGAGGTTAATTCTGGGTGAGTGAACAATTTACGAAAAATTAAAAAAACAGCTTTCGGTGGGAAGTTTTTCTGCCGAAAAATGGACAATTTAGCTTGAAATGGAGTCTGGTTTAGAGGGGGTATTGTTAGCGCGGGGGGCATATATTTCGACTAAGGATAAAATAAAAATAAATTGCTCAATAATACCGGAAAACCATCACAAACATCAATAATTAAATACAACAACACATTACATCCACACCCACACTTAGTCACTCATTCACTCACACACACATGCACTCCCCCCCCCCCCCACACACACACTTAGTCACCCATTCACTCACACACACATACACTCCACCACCCCACACACACACAGCCACACACACACTTAGTCACTCATTCACTCACACACACATACACCCCCCCACACACACTTAATCACTCATTCACTCACACACACATGCACTCCCCCCCCCCCACACACGCTTAGTTACTCATTCACTCACACACACATACACTCCCCCCCCCCCAACACACACACTTATCACTCATTCACTCACACACACACATGCACTCCACCACCCCACACACACACAGCCACACACACACTCATTCACTCACACACACATACACCCCCCCCCACACACTTAGTCACTCATTCACTCACACACACATTCACTCCACCCCCCCCCCCTCCCACCACACACACACTTAGTCACTCATTCACTCACACACACATACACCCCCCCCCCCCCCCCCCCACACCACTTAGCCACTCATTCACTCACACACACATACACCCCCCCCCCCCCCCACACACACACTTAGTCACTCATTCACTCACACACACATCAACTCCCCCCCCCCCCCCCCCCCACCCCCCCCCCCCCCACACGACTTAGCCACTTCATTCCACTCACACACACATACACTCCCCCCCCCCTCCCACCACACCACACAACATCCAACTCCCCCCCCCCCCCCTACCACCACACACACACACTTAGTCCCCCTCCTCTTCCCCCCCTCCCCCCCCGCACCACACCACATACACCGCCCCCACCCACCCATTCACACGTCACAATAACCCCCGCACACTTCGGTTGCTTCACGTTAACCCTTTGCAATAGAGATTTATGTCGGGGTGTCACTCATTTATATCACGGGACTTCCTAAAATGGTGAAGAGGAAAAACACACACACACACACACACACACACACACACACACACACACACACACACACACACACACACACACACACACACACACACACACACAGCCCGTAGCCTAGTAGGTAGAGCTCTCGTCTCACACACGAGGGGTCGGGGGTTCAATCCCCGGCCGGGCGGAGACAAATTGGGCTTGTCTCCTTTCATGTGTTAGCCTCAGTTCACCTAGCTGTAAATAGGTACCTGGAATAAGTGGACGACGTGTGACGTCCCATCTGGGGTGGCAAAAAATTGGTACAAGGCGAGATGGGTATCATATGGTTCACCTAAGCTGATGGCTACCTAAGCCTTCGGGCGAGACGGTACCGTCTATAGTGAGAATGGTACCATACAGATCCACCCTAAGCCTTCGTTTCCGATGTCGCCAATTGGCTAAAAATACAGACTACACACACATCCACAGCCATTCCAACGATACATATAACACCTACACATATAGGAGGCGGGAAATAACGAGCATGCTCACTCCCGCAATACAACTAGAGTAAGTACTAGAGTAAGTACACACACATATATATATATACACACACACACACACACATATATACGCACACACACACACACACAGACACACACACGCACACACACACACACACACACACACACACACACACACATATATATATATACACACACACACACACACATATATATACACACACACACACATATATATACACACATACACAAACACACACATACTCACATATTCGACATATTACTACACTTAATAGTTAAAACTACTTACTAATATAAAGTAAAAGCAAGTAAGAATGGAAATATATATAGAATATACCAACAACAACGCTTAGTTTTATATATATTCCATCCGAAATACAAATAGTTAAATGTATTTGACGTTACTAATTCGTTTTACTTTACGATATTCACAAGCGATCCTTTTATTTTTTTTGTTTCTTCTGTTGGACAAATATAACTAAATGTATGGCCTGTTGCAGAAGACATAGACGCCCATTTCCTTCAGGTTTACTGTTTTTTTTTGTTTTTCATTTCTCTGCACATCCCTTTCTTCCACATAAAATATGGAACTTTTACAACCATATTCTGCAGACATTTATGCAGTCATTTTTCATATTCCAATATACTTTTTTATCCCTTTACCTGCTTTATGTGTCTATGATAATTGGTGGGTTGGTGAAAACTAAATTGAACTATATATATATATATATATATATATAACCCCCTCACTCACTGAACTGAAGAGGTAAATGGAGAAAGGGGGAACAAAATTTGTTATACATCAATTTAGTAACCAAGCTTGAGAACAATCACATAGTTAACCCTATCAGCACGATGATGCAGCTTTAGCTTTGATTCTGGCTAAAAGTATACGATGTTATGTAGATTAAGAAGGACCTATGGTAGTGAGATCGTCTTTACCCCTTCGAGTCCTAGAGGTAGATTATAAGCTAAATAAAATCGTCTAATGGTAGCCAGAATATGATAAAAATTACGTTATCGTGTTGAAGGGGGTTGAACAGTAGATTTGTCATCATATTATGAAAGTAAAGGCTTCCAATACTGATCTACATGTATGACACATTATAATATTTTTTGTTTTAGCTAATAATCTACCTCACACGATCAATTGTTTACGGCAATTTTCAATTTTCAACTATTTTGCAACTCATTTAGGCTAATTTTCACAGGTAAAGGCAAATAAGGACACGGTAATTTACGTAGATAGGTGGAAATATATGCAACCAGTCATTTGCATCAACCAGACCATACTAGCCGAGAAAAAAAACGAGGAAAAACGTAATGGTGTGATTCTCCCTATAAAGAGATACGACCCCATTGTTGCAGCTTATAGACGCCCCCTTCCCCCTTCCCCCTAGCCACCCGCCCCCCCCGGTTAACCCCCCCCCACCCCCAAAAAATAAAGGTATATTATTTTTATTCGAGAGGGCTTTTAATGGGAGTTAGGAAAGATGTTTGTGGCGAAATCAGCCATCCGTCGATCATACCTCGTCATTCGGGGTTCGAATCGTGGGGGGGGTGGTGGTGAAAAGAAAATTGATCAGGGGTAGGGTCCCCAGGAGGGGGGGGGGGGGAGGGGGGGGGGGGGGGGATCGTGCTCTCTCTCGACTCTCTATCTCTCTCCCGTCTATCTCTCTCTCGCTCTCTCTCTCTCATCTCGTCTTCCTCTCTCTCTTCTCTCTCTCATCTCTCTCTCTCTCTCTCTCTCTATCTCGCTCTACTCTTCTGCTCTCGAGTTGTCTCTATCTCTCTCTCCCGCTCTCTCTCGTCGCTGATCCTCCCATGAATTACTGACAAGAGAGAAAGAGGACCTGAAGACAGGAATATTAACACTTGCGTTGTCAGTTGAAGAGATGGAGCCGGAAACAAAAAGGAGGTGAAGGTGCAGTGCACGCCATAACAACAAAGGAAACATGGGGAATGGGCCTGATTACATACATACAAATATTCTTGCAGTAGTTAACCCTTTCAAGATCCAATACGCATTTCTTTTCTGTTCTATGGTAGTTATCTGACGATTTTATTCAGACTAGGAAGGGTATATGGAAGCCTAAAGCGTAAGCCTAACCCGATACCTAAGTGGGGCCCAATCGACGTAGGGACCCAATGGCCCGTGGTCAACCGAACTTGATATAAGTCTTTTACGCCTTTTAATACCCACATTAGTACGTGCTTTTTCTAGAAACGAGAGAGGTCAGAGGCTTCAAGGGGTTTATTTGGTACAATTCTAGGACAGGGGTGGCTCCAAAACGTCGATTGGGCAAGTAGAAAGACAATATTTTCCGGTGATTGTTCTGTTTATATCCTTATTAAATGGTTAATATTATAAACCGGGGCATTTTAGTTTTAAAATTATACTAGGCTAGGTTAGGTTAGCTTGTAAGGTTAGGCTAATAACAAAACTAAATTGCACCAGTTCTTAATATCACAAAACAAAAAATATGAAGGAAAACTAGGGAATTTAAAAAAAAATCGATGCAAAAATCGATTTGGAGCCATTGCTAGAATGTTATCGTTAATAAAAAAAAAATCAGTAATATTGTTGTGTTAGATAGTTTAAAAGGATTGATTAGAAATATTGCTGCGCTAGGTTAAAAGGATTGAATATAAAACAAACTTTCGGTTTACGATAATTTGAGGCAAAGCGGTTATTTTTCCTCAAAGTTTAGGAAGCGGGTGGAAGGTTGAGTAATTACGACTGTACCAAGAACTGTAAAGGTATCACATGACTTTTCACCCTCGCTACATAAAAACCCGTGTCCCTGCCCTTTGGGGAAAGGCGAGTAAGGAATCCCCCTGCAGAAAGATACTACGGGCGTCTCCTCGTGACGCCTGCTCATCCTCTCTCTCTCTCTCTCTCTCTCTCTCTCTCTCTCTCTCTCTATCGCTCTCTCTTCTATCTCTCTCTCTTTCTCTCTCCTCTCTCTCTCTCTCCTCTCTCTCCTCTCCTCTCCTCTCATTCTTCTTTCCTTCTCTCGCTCTTTCTCGTGACTTTCTCTTATCTTCTTCTCTCACTCTCTCTCTCAGGTTGTTCATTGCCCGGGTACATTCAACTCTCTTTATCCGGGGGTGAACGAAGAATATAAATTGCGGTATATGTCATTGTGGAAACGTGTCCAAAGGGTTTGAGGCTCACTATTTTCGCCTTTCTATGTATATGTTCCCGCTTTCCCCACTCCTCGCCGGAGAAAGTTTACACACTGCTGATTAGACGGATGCACGATCTTTGAAAACTTAATTCTACCGTATTCTCCTCTCTTTCTTCGCCACACTCACGGCTTGCACCAGCTACGCTTCCTCAGAGCGATTATTTTATATTGTCGCCTCAACATACACATTTGTCATCTATCTCGTGCTCTCCACGCTCTGTCTTCTGATCTTCTCTCTCCCGCGTCTCTCTATCGTCACCTCTCTCGTCTCACAGCACTATCAAATCGAACTTGGTACCTAACGCGCCCCTACCAATCAATGCGTTACCTACAAGGGCACCATAGAGGCGACTGAACCGTTGATCTCCTCATAGGCGTTTACTTGCGTGTGCATTCTCCGGTGCGAGTTGGGGAAATGGGCGACAGAGTTCTTCGCGGAGAGCATCCATCGCGAGTTCGAGCAGGCCTCCCCATCCTCAGGAGACAGTGCTATAATATGCAGTTATTCTAGGTGTCGCGGCTGTTAGTAGCGAATGAGGCGGGCGTTTTTGTCAGACGTGACACATATTAGGGAGTCAAGTGCATACTTTTGGTTTTATATATTGGTAAAATCACCCATTATTCATAAATAACTAACGTATTTAACAATACAAAGTCAGCAGAGCTTATGTAGACACCCAATTGTGGTTATGATAATTAATCAGCTCAGAAGTGTGGTTGTGTAGTGCTTATGCCTAGCTGCATCTTGGACTTTCCTTTATTTACTATACATATTAGAAAAAATCGATGTGTAGTCTTATAGTGTAACGGTGAGTAATATACTGGGTTGATTCGGAATCACCACCAAACATTGAAGATAAACTGTGCATATAGCCTGAGGGTTTGGAGTATAGTGATGTATGTCTACAGTTCGGATACGATTGGCGCTAGTTGTCAGAAGCCGTGTCCACACCAGAGGTGTCTCACGTTAGGATTGTTGGTTGTCGAGAATTTGGCCTGAAAGGAGGAAACATTGCAACTCCTCCTAAGCTTCGGTTATAAGGCAATTACTTCAAGTCCCGACAGAGAAGCCCACAGCAAGCATCATGTCTAGAATGGTCGGGCGCCTACCCCCCCCTGGAAGGTGCGTCTCCCATCTTCCGCCTTCGACGCTAGATCCCACTCACCTTCTCAAACCATTCAGATCGCGTTTGGCCAGACACCCCAGCAGGGTTACAGATAGGGCAAACCGGTACGTAAACCATCCTAATGACCTTACATTGTCAATTCGCAAACGGGAATCACAGGCCTGTACAACTAATCTTAATGAGCTGCCCTTACGGCGCAATGAGAGTGTCCTACCTGGCCACAGCCCGTTCACCTTTGGGGAGCAACAGCACATGAGTATAGTAGACCCAACTGGAGACGAGGCACGCTTTGCTGTACGCATCAAAAGAGAGATGCCTCCTGTTCTGCATCACACTGTTCTATTGCTGGGATGACCTTTCACGCGCGAAGGCTTGCATGGTGTTATGCCAGATAACCTATTTGAACCTAAACGCTGGGGCACATGACACACAAAATCTACTTACATACTCGTCACCATAAATCCTAAATATGAAGTAGAAGCACTAAGACATGCTTTGCAAACACCTATTCATATTATATTAAATATATGTCTTACTTTATGAACATCACAGAAGATAAAAGAAACGTAACAGAGATAGCAATGATATGAGGGGATAAATAAAAGGGTTACAATAAAGACAGACACGTATATCTCGTAAAAGCAAGCAGAGATCCGAGACATCCCTCATGTAACCCTCGCCCACTTATCAGAATCCAAGATCTTTGTTGAATTCTGCCTAAGATATTTGTTGTACCCGATCTAAGACGAAGAAGAAAGAGTCGAGGGTCTATATACCATTATTTCGCCTATATAAATGAGGTACGAAAAAAAAAAAAAAAAAAAAAATCGTAACCCTCTCTCAGAAATCTTTGTTGAATCCTGCCTTAGAGCTCTGTTTCATCTGGTTAACCCTTTCTGTACCGCCGACGTCTTGTTTATTTTATTTCAGTAACATTTAGCCGATTTTACGAAGCTTAGGAAGGATATATGTTAGCTAAAAGGATTGATCGAGATAGTCTGTAGCGTTTCAATGGGTAGACGTCCTTCCTAAGTTGAGTAAAATCGTCTAATAGTTACCAGAATATCATGAAAGGGACGTCGCGGTACAGAAGGGGTTAAATAATAATATGAAGACGAAGGAGAAAGAAGTTGAGGGTCCATATACCATCCTTTCTATTACATAGATGACGTGAAATAAAAAAGATGACTCTTAACCCATTCCCAGAAATCGTTGTTGAATCCTGCCTAATAACTCCGTCTTATCCGGCCAAATAAGAAAGGAGTCGAGGGTCCAATATACCATCCTTTCTTTCACTTACATAAAATAAAAGAGGTATGAAAAAAGGGAGGGGGGAGGGGGACTCGTAGCCATGTAGCAATCCATCCTTGCGTGGGGCCTCCAATGAAGAACGGACACGCCCCTTTTTTCTTATTTGCCCCCCCCCCCCCCCCCCTTTACCACTAAAAGGGGGTCGGGGCTTCTCCAACTTTCTCTCTCCCCCGCCTCTCTCTCTCTCTCTCTCTCTCTCTCTCTCTCTCGAGTGTATGAGTGAGTGAATGTGTTGCGTGTGTGTGTGTGTGTGTGTGGGTGAGTGTATGTGTATGTTCAGGTGTGGGTGGGTGGGTGTGTTTGATCGTCTGTTTTTCATAGGTGGCGAAACAGCGGCGAGGTAATACAGTATGGGTCAGAGAGAGATGGAACGAGAGATAGTGGCGGCGGCTGCGGGGATGAAGGGGGGGGGGGATGCTTACCAGAGAGATGTTGAAAGGGGAGACGTGGAAATAATCAAGCCAAAAAATATTCCAATATTCCCTACTGTTCCCAATAGCATAATATTATGTGAGCTTTCTCGAAACAAGTGTAAAATAAGTGTGTAAACTAAGGGTAACATAGGTGGATAACTAAGGGTAAAATAAGTGTGTAAACTAAGGGTAAAATAAGTGGGTAAACTAAGGGTAAAATATGTTGGTAAAATAAATGTGTAAACTAAGGGTAAAATAAGTCTGTAAACTAAGGGTAAAATAATTGTATAAACTAAGGGTAAAATAATTGTATAAACTAAGGGTAAAATATGTGGGTAAACTAAGGGTAAAATAAGTGTGTATAATAAGGGTACCGTAATATAAGTATATAAACTAAAGGTAAAATAAGTGTGTAAACTAACGGTAAAATAAGTGTGTAAACTAAGGGTAAAATAAGTGTGTAAACTAAGGGTAAAGTAAGTGTGTAAACTAAGGGTAAAATAAGTGTGTATACTAAGGGTAAAGTAAGTGTGTAAAATAAGGGTAAAATAAGTGTGTATACTAAGGGTAAAATAAGTGTGTAAACTAAGGGTAAAATAAGTGTAAACTAAGGGTAAAATAAGTGTGTAAACTAAGGGTAAAATAAGTGTATACTAAGGGTAAAATAAGTGTGTAAACTAAGGGTAAAATAAGTGTGTAAACTAAGGGTAAAATAAGTGTGTAAACTAAGGGTAAAATATGTGGGTAAACTAAGGGTGTAAACTAAGGGTAAAACTTGTGGGTAAAATAAATGTGTGAACTAAGGGTAAAATACGTGTACAATATGGGTAAAATAAGTTTGTAACATAAAGGTAAAAATAAGTGCGAAAAATCGGTAAAATAAGTATGAAATATTTGGATAAAATAAATATATAAGAAGGGCACAGTGTACAATTCCGGTAAAATAGGTGTAAAATAATGGTTAAAATTGTAAAATAACTGTATATAAAGGTAACTTAAGTCTAAAATGTGTGTGCATGATACGGGCAATATAAGTGTTAAATAAAGTTAAAATAATTGAGTAAAATAAGGGTAAAATAGAGTAAGGTAAGGTCAAAAAAAGTCTGCAAAATACGGGTAAAAGAGCAAAAATGTGTGTAAAATAAGGGTAACATAGTTGTGCAAATATGTGTGCACTATTTAGAAGAATTAAAATGCACTAAGCTGATATACATTAACTGCGTGCATTGGTACTTTTGCATCAACATTGGTTAAGGCTTTTAAACACATTATGATGCAAATTGTAAATGTGATCTACGATGAATACCACATTAGGGAAAGTTTCTAATCCGTGTTGATACGTATATTTGCCTATATATTCTAAATTGTATTCTAAATTGCACTAAAAAAAACACTTGTCCGTCTTACCCTTGTTGGGGAGCGAGATAGATATACTGTGTATATATATATATACATATATATATATATATATAGAGAGAGAGAGAGAGAGAGAAAGAGAGAGAGGATAAAGGCAGAGTGGCCAGTGTAAGTGTAAATTCTTTTGTGTACTATAATTGGGAGAACGGCGGGGGTGTGCTTGCAAACATTATTGATACCGGTACGTGTGTGTGTGTGTGTGTGTGTGTGTGTATGTGTGTGTGTGTGTGTGTGTGTGTGTGTGTGGGTGGTGTGTGTGTGTGTGGGTGGTGTGTGTGTGTGTGGGTGGTGTGTGTGGGTGGTGTGTGTGTGTGGGTGGTGTGAGTGGGTGGTGTGTGTGTGGGTTGTGTGTGTGGGTGGTGTGTGTGTGTGTGGGTGGTGTGTGGGTGCTGTGTGCGGGTGTGTGCCTGCGAACATTATTGATGTGTGTGTGTGGGTGCACGCTCGTGTGTGGGTGTGTGTGTGTGTGTATGTATGTATGCATGTGTATGTGTGTGTGTGTGCGGGTGTGTGCCTGCGAACATCATTGAAACTCGAAACACTTGGGCAACTGCAGTGTGTAAGAGAGAGAGAGAGAGAGAGAGAGAGAGAGAGAGAGAGAGAGAGAGAGAGAGAGAGAGAGAGAGAGAGAGAGAGAGAGAGAGATTCAGATTCAGATTATTTTATTTCCATTAATTATACAATGGCTGTTCATACAATAACAAAATGTTAAACAAATTACATAATACATTATGCATAATACATAAACAGTGTCGTTAAGAATGTACAGATAAATAGCTCCTACCAAAAGTAAGTTAAACATAATTATATAAAATAGATTAAAAATAGATTCAAAATATATAGAACGTGATCAATATCTCACTCTGTATGATCTTCTAAAATGTGCCTCTTTAGTCTGCCCTGGAATACTGGCAGGCTATTTGAGTGTTTGACTAGGTTGGGCAGGGCGTTCCATACCGTAGGCCCCAATACTTGCAGAGAACTTGCCCCATAGTCGGTTCTAGCTCTAGGAACATACAGATCATTCTGCTGTCTTGTGATACTATTAGAAATATCAATTGTGGTAGAGAATTGCGAGAACCATTTAGGATATATATTATTTTGTACCTTAAAAACAATTACAGCTACTTCAATGGTAAGCTTCTGGGATATTGTCATCCATTCTAATTGATCAATAATAGGGGTAACGTGATCATACTTTTTTGCCCCTACAATTACTTTAGATGCAACATTTTGCAATTTCTGGACATTATGGAGAAGTGCGTGATTAGTTTTTCCGTATATCTCTAAGCAGTAGTACAAGACAGAGAGAACTAATGACTGGACCACAATTTTCCTAGTTTGCATGTCAAAATGATCCTTAATTCTATTTATATAAAACAGTATTCCATTGACCTTCTTAGTCATTTCGTTGATATGTTTTTCGAAAGTCATAGTACTATCAATATGAACACATAGATTTCTTACATGTTTACATGGAATAATGTTAGAATTATCGATGCGAATAACAGTATCATTAGCTATCCTCTTAATTAGCTGCCTAGATCCTATAAATATACATTGTGTCTTATTTGAATTTAGCATTAACCCCTTTTTACAGAAATATTGCTTGGCTCTACATATTGTTGCCTCTGCTCTCCTGATCAGATCATGCAGCTCATCTACAGTACCACTATGTAATAGTTGAGTGTCATCGGTATACTGAATTAGTAGGCAATAATTTACATCATCTATCATGTCATTAACAAAAATATCAAATAGGAGGGGTCCCAGAATTGATCCCTGCGGGACTCCGTAAGAATTTTTAGTGGAAGAAGAGATGTAATCATTGATGCGTACTGACTGGGTTCGGTCTTTAACCCCTCCAACCCGGAAGGGCTCTTGAACGCCCATAACAACCTCGGCCCGCGCAACCCGGAAGGGCTCTTGAACGCCCATTGCTTGCGTGCGTGCTTTCGAATGCCGCGCGTACATTTTCGGTATCGTGGGACGGTAGGTCGCGCCACCAGGCGTAAACTACGCCACAGCAACAGTATCTACCCCGACGCCATCATGGACAGTACGCCAAATAGTGATTCCGCTGTGTCCGATACCGTGCTTCCTACGACGCCCTTGCTAGTTCGTCGCGCCTTACCCCGACGCCATCGCCTAAATGTGTTATCTCCCGGAGGTATTGAGACGACATTGAGACTTTATGAGCGAGCTGATGCCAAGCATAATGTTGATGATGAAGTCAGTGACGACTCCAGTAATTATAAGTCGAGTGATTATGGCCATGAGAGTGACAAAGAAGAGCAATTCCTGGGATTTGCGAGAGAACATGACAGTGATGAGAGTGATGAAGGTGATGTACCTAAAGACAGTGAACTTGAGAGAGTGAGTGAGTGGGAGAGTTCAAGGTCACTCACCAAATTTCGCATAAGTGACACGACGCCAAGCCCTTCCCCAGGTAAATCGCCTTTCAAGCTACATTTGTATAAGCAGAAAATACTTGAGAAGGCGGCCGCGACAGCTAGGGAACAAGCAAAACTACTTGGTGAGGATGAGGCTGTGAGTGAGGGTCAGCGTGGTGACCCTTCTCGTCCGCCATTGTCTCCCTTATCTACCCACGCCACCCAAGATGACCCGGATGCCCCGCATTCTTCCCCACCACCCCCACCATTGCCAAGGGTTGAGGACCCCACACTTTCGGCCTATTTGCCTCCTAGGTCCCCCGACAGGAGACATACTGCTGCCGAAAAGGGGAAAGGTAGGAAATATACCAAAAAAATTAAGAAAAGTAAGAAAGTTTTGTTCGAGGCTCCCGCGGCGTCCACCCCGGCCGGCCCCAGCCATACGTCCCCGCAACTTTCCCCACGGTCCTCCCCACCTCTCCCGCCTTCAACATGTCTTCCTGAAGAAGTCTTTGAGCTCGCATCACCAATACCTGGGCCTAGTGACAGTGAAACATTGCTTTCTGTCACTCGTCGCAGGCCAAGGAGCCCAGGACCTCGGGGGGGACACAGCCTCACCTGCCACTCCTTCCCCACCTCGCCCACCCGCACGCCGCCCACGCATCACTGGTTCCCCGCCAGATTATGTGGGGGCCACTGATGAAGGGCACCTCTCTGAAGACTCTGGCCATGATTACATAGGTCCACCGTCAGGGCAAGATGACCACTCTGACGATGACTATATGGACATCGACGACCCTCGACCCATCCGCTTGGCCCGGCGTCGTGCTGCCCGTCGTGCTGCCCACCGCCCTGGCCGCCGCCCTCGCCGCCCTAGGGCGCGCGCCTTCCGAGTTGGCCGTGGGCGTGCTGGGCCATCAGCTGGAGCTCCTCGTCAGCGTAGACAAGACCCATTCTACGTTTTTCAGTGGCAAGACGTAGTTGATGAGGATGGATACAACCCTGATGTGCCAGCTTTTGATGAGGTACTGGAGGGTTCAGGCATTACCCCCAATTCTCCTGCAGGCCCCAATGCTCCACCACACGAACTATTTGAGGCCTTCTTTGATGAGGAGGTGGTAGGCTATGTTGTCAAAGAGACAAATAAGCAGCACCAATTCCAGGTCCACTTTTTGGGAAAGGTGACCAAGGGCCACATGAGGCAGTGGACCCCAGTGACTCATAAAGAGTTCATGGTGTTCCTGGCACTCACCATGCTAATGCCTCATGTCAAGAAGCATAGGTTGCCTGACTATTGGATCACCAATGATCTGATATCCACCCCTGCCTTCGGGAAATATATGTCTCGCGACCGGTACCTTGATATCCTCGCAGCGCTCCATCTTGTCACCAACCTTGACGTCCACCTCCCAGACAAGCTGTGGAAGATTAGGACGTTGTACGAGATGATGCGAGAACGCTTCACCTCCTACTTCAAGCCCTTCCGCAAGGTCGTCATTGACGAGTCTCTTGTGCTGTTCCGGGGAAAAACTCAGCTTCCGGCAGTACATCCCCTCAAAAAGACATCGCTTTGGCATAAAATTCTTTGTGCTGTGCGACTGCCAAACTGGCTATGTCCTGGACTTCCTGGTCTACAGCGGGAAGGAAGGGGACTTGCTTGTGGACCCCCTCATTGGCTTTGGCGGAGCAGTGGTGCAAGCCATGATGGACCGCTACTTTCACAAGAATCACGTCCTCTACACGGACAATTATTACACGTCCCCCACTCTCTCACAGTACCTGCATGAGCGCAAGACGGGGACTGTAGGCACAGTACGAGGGAAAAGGAAGGGCATGCCACCTTTCCCTCCAAAGACCAAAAAAGGTGATGTGTTCAAAAAGAAGTCGGGGCCCATTCTGGCTATCCACTGGCACGACCAGCGGAAGGTCAACCTCCTGACCACCATCCACAAGGGGGAAATGGTGGAGACTGGCAAGGTGGATCGCCGCACCCAGGCCAGGGTGACCAAGCCCGATGCTGTCCTGGACTACAACATCAACATGAGGCTGGTGGACAAGTCCGACATGCAGATAGGCTTCATTGACTGCCTGCGTACCTCGTGCAGATGGTACAAAAAGTTCTTTCTGCATATGGTGGACATGTCAGTTCTGAATGCCTACAACATATACAAGCTTCGGAATGTGAACACACCCATGAAGTTCAATAGCCTGCGGAGGTTCCAAAAGCAGGTGTTGACGGAGCTCCTGGAGAAGTATGCTACGCCACAGAGGGCAGTGGCACATCCTGGGCCCGCCGTTATTGACCGCTTGCAGTGTGCTCAATACTTGATTAGGCACAGGCTTGGTTCCCTGCCTCAGAATGAATCAGGAAGAACACAGCAGAAGCGGTGCCATGTCTGCTACAACAGCAGGGTGAGGCCGAGGTCAGGTAAAAAGTCAACCATGGAGTGTGTGGAGTGCAAGGTGGCACTCTGTGCTTTAGAGTGCTTCTTTGATTACCACTCTAAGCTGGAGTTCTAATAATCATACTGAAATTGCCAAATAAAATGACAATATGTACACTATAATTATATATAGGCAAAAAGTGGAAGAAAACCAATTTATTGTAATACAAAAGTCATGTATTATGAGAACATTGATACAAATACAATTACACCATAATAATATGTGAAAGTGACACATATGTATATACCAAGTGACATTCATATGATTAGAACCTATAGAAATATATAATCAGTGAAAAAAGACACAATAAATTGTATATAAAACGTTTACAAATCATATAACTAAGTGAAAGTGACACAAGACCTAATATTTGATGGCCAAAGTATAATAAATACCTGTGATAACGAATAATCAGTGCCTAATACAACAATAACCTACCTCAATTACTAATAAAATGTACGGTATCGAGTGAAAATGAGCATTATCAGTGACAGTGACACTCTCTAAAGCATATTTGTCAAAGTGAAAGTGACACAAGACCTAATATTTGATGGCCAAAGTATAATAAACACCTGTGATAACGAATAATCAGTGCCTAATACAACAATAACCTACCTCAATTACTAATAAAATGTACGGTATCGAGTGAAAATGAGCATTATCAGTGACAGTGACACTCTCTAAAGCATATTTGTCAAAGTGAAAGTCACACAAGACCTAATATTTGATGGCCAAAGTATAATAAACACCTGTGATAACGAATAATCAGTGCCTAATACAACAATAACCTACCTCAATTACTAATAAAATGTACGGTATCGAGTGAAAATGAGCATTATCAGTGACAGTGACACTCTCTAAAGCATATTTGTCAAAGTGAAAGTGACACAAGACCTAATATATGATGGCCAAAGTATAATAAACACCTGTGATAACGAATAATCAGTGCCTAATACAACAATAAGCTACCTCAATTACTAATAAAATGTACGGTATCGAGTGAAAATTAGCAATATCAGTGACAGTGATACCCTAATAAACACATTTTATATAATTGGCCTCAAAATAACTAAAAAATATCAAATAAACATCACATTCTCAATATCAAACACTAAAATCGTCTAAGGGAGATAAATACTTTGGCGCGACGAGCGGCTAGGTGCGTCGTAGCCATGGCCGGGGCGACGCGTCCGAACGCGGGAAGAATTTGCCGCCGAAAAGCACTCGTCTTCCCGCGCTCACCATTATGCAACCAGAGGGGCTAGAGACCTCTACTCAACGCCATTCGACAGAGGAAGGTTTGTGGAACATTATTCTTTTTTATTCACAACATTACATGCCATATTCATTGACTTACAGAGTAGTTAACATAGGCCAAAGATCGTCAAAACACCCGGTACCGGAGCACAGTCGCAAGCTATAGCCCCCGGGGCTGGAGGGTTAAGATAGTTTTCGAACCAAAATATATAAATTTTATGATCCGTTAGTTTCTTTAAGAGAATGTTGTGGTTTATGCTGTCGAAAGCCTTTCACAAGTCACATAAAGTCAACAATTATTATTTGTTTATTTTCTATATATATTCCTATATATTTCATCAGTTAATACAGTAAGGGCAGACTCAGTCGATAGTTTAGGTCGAAATCCATGTTGACTATGTGCAAGGAGATTATTAGATTCAAGGAATAGCATTAACTGATTGGCCAAGACCCGTTCTAAAATTTTAGATATAATTGGAAGGAGGGATTTTGGTCTGTAATTACTTATGTTATCACGATCTCCATTTTTGAAGATGAGAGAGAGAGAGAGGATATAAAACTAAAACCAAAGAAAGGGGAATGAGAGAAAATATAAAATACGCCAGTTATATATAGGCTATATATATATATATATATATACGTATATATGCAGGTATATATACACAAAAACCATGATAAGACACCCCCCACCCCCCGCCCCTCGCCCTTAAAAAAAAAAAAAAATATCAAACTAACTCAAGCCAACTCACTCGAAAGTTGACCCATCTAGGCCAGGTCGAAAATTATACAGGCACGAGCCGCGGAAACATAATTATCATCTCAACTGTACCATTAAGGAGTGTATACATACAAACTGGACTGGATAATAAAAACAAGGTGTGGGTAGACTCACTTCTGACTTACTCTGACTCTCTCAGCATTGCCCATCTTAATTTCCACGCTGCTCTCTCTCTCTCTCTCTCTCTCTCTCTCTCTCTCTCTCTCTCTCTCTCTCTCTCTCTCTCTCTCTCTCTCTCTCTCTCTCTCTCTCTCTCTCTCTCTCTCTCTCTCTCTCTCTCTCTCTCTCTCTCTCTCTCTCTCTCTAACCAATTTTCCATTACCAGTAATATTAAAGGCATATTCTCAGCTACATAAATTTATCTGTATAAGCCATGACTATAGCTTTGTTTCATAGTAGTAGTTAATTTGTATAATGGCTTAATCTGTGCATAAAATACTTAACGATATGTTCCAATTATAAATCAAATCACAGTTTAGTGTCAAGATAGGAACATGCTAATTTCTCGCCTAATAAAAATTATCAAATTGGTCGCCCATTAATTCATCTCCCTATTGATTTGCATAACCTAGAATTTTAGTCCAATCAGCTCACCTTCTATTATAAGATTATAAGTATTTACTTACTTTTTTCATAAATAATAAATTTATATTACTTGCTAGAAAAACGAAGAAAACCTTGAAAATTAATGAAAAATTAATAATTAATCTGGAAGTAACCAGGCCCGTCCCCCTATTTTTTGTTCAAGCAAATACACACACACACACATAACAATCTCTCTCTCTCTCTCTTATATATATATATATATATATATATATATATATAATTATATAGTATGCAGTAGTGTACCAGCTTATATACCTCTCTCATAATCAGTATAAGTTGTATCATCTGTCAACTTATATATTCACCATGTCACTGCAGTATCATGGTAGGCATTTATCTTCTCTTATTTCCACTTCTCTCTAGTCTTTCATCCACCTCTATTCCTTCTTTATATTGTCTTCCATTTCCCTATCATTCGTTCCTTATCACATTGTTTTCCATTTATTTCTCTCTAGTTCTTCATCCACATTTAGTCCTGTATAATTAAATTTTATTCCATTTTATTCTTTGTAGTTTCTTATCCACCTATATTCCTTTAGTAATATATTTTCTTTCATATTCTCTTCATTCCTTTCGTATTGTAATGTCTTCCATTTCCTTCTCTCTCTTTCTTTATCCACCTGCATTCCTTTTGTATTGTATTTTCTTCATTTGTATATACTTCGCTCTATTTACTTTAGTATATGTTTTGTGCCTATTCCTGTATTATTTCTTTACTTTTCTCTCAATGAAACCTTGTCTAATGAAAGCATACCACTCGAATTATTCTATATTTGTACTTATGTTTACTCCCATTTTATTTCATTTTCTTATTAGTCCCTTGTCCTGTTATTCGGGTTTCCATGATATTTGTTATTTATTACTACTTGAGTCAATATTCTGTCTTCATTTTGCCAGTTCTCCTTTATTGTTTTACAGACTTGGTACTTCGTTTCAAGCTTTACCAGAATCCTGTGTCTCCCTTATATTTATTTTCTTTATGTTGCTAATCATCGCATTATCGAACACATCCATCTGCCAATCTCTCTCTCTCTCTCTCTCTCTCTCTCTCTCTTGAAAAAACTTCCTAGAAAAGAAAACAAATCTAACCCTATACCTTTCAGCGAACTCTAACTCTCTCTCACTCACACTCTCTCTCTTCCCTAATAAAGTCTTCAGTCCCCCCCCCCCAGTATAATAAAACCCATCTGTCAGGCGGCCCAGTTTGTCCCGTCACTCTTGCCAGATCGAGATATATGTGTGTGTCCTCGCCTACCCCTGTGATCATGCATATACTGTCGTAGTCATGCATATACTGGCTTGGCTGGAAACGTGACCATAGTCAAGGCCAATCAAGAATATAATGCCTTACTTTTCATTTATCTATTATTTGAATACTTACCAAGAATATAATGCCTTACTTTTCATTTATCTATTATTTGAATATTTATCAAGAATATAATGCCTTACTTTTCATTTATCTATTATTTGAATACTTATCAAGAATATAATGCCTTACTTTTCATTTACCTATTATTTGAATACTTATCAAGAATATAATGCCTTACTTTTCATTTATCTATTATTTGAATACTTATCAAGAATATAATGCCTTACTTTTCATTTATCTATTATTTGAATACTTACCAAGAATATAATGCCTTACTTTTCATTTATCTATTATTTGAATACTTATCAAGAATATAATGCCTTACGTATAATAGACAACGTGCCTTGAATTTGGCTCTCTATCACTCTTTTGGCTTTGGGGGAGACATTCGTTACAGGCAACCTGCCATTTGTCTCCTTCATACACATAGAACAAAAAAGAAAGTATTCAAATAATAGATACATGAAAAGTAAGGCATTATATTCTTGGTAAGTATTCAAATAATAGATAAATGAAAAGTAAGGCATTATATTCTTGATAAGTATTCAAATAATAGATAAATTGTTTATTTATCTATTATTTGAATACTTATCAAGAATATAATGCCTTACTTTTCATTTATCTATTATTTGAATACTTACCAAGAATATAATGCCTTACTTTTCATGTATCTATTATTTGAATACTTTCTTTTTTGTTCTATGTGTATGAAGGAGACAAATGGCAGGTTGCCTGTAACGAATGTCTCCCCCAAAGCCAAAAGAGTGATAGAGAGCCAAATTCAAGGCACGTTGTGGTCAAAATGCCTGGACACACGAAGTTTATAGCAGCGTAAGTCATAGGATGAAGGAAAGATTGATTGAGGTAGAAAGTTCCAGAGTTCACTTGTTGAGTAGAAGAAAGACGGAGAGTTGTACTAGGAGTGGGACTGTGTTGAAAGGCGGGGGCATTCACTGAGAAAGCTCTGAAGAACACTGATTGTTGTGATAGCTATAGAAAGAGATTGTAAGGAACTAGTAGGAGGAAGTGAGTTGATGGGGCGAAATGCTTTAAACTCTTACTCTTTCGAGATTTGCGGTATGGGTGGAACCTCCCCACACATGCGAACAATACTCGATACTTGGGCGTACTATGCCCCTATACAGAGCAAGAAGCTGTGCAGGGATGAGGAACCCACGGAGACAGTTGAGCACACCCAACTTCTGGGAAACTGTTTCAACTAAAGTGGTAATATGATATTTTCAAGAGAGGTTGGATGAAAAAGATACACCAAAAATATTGAGAGAAGATGTAGGGTTGACTTGTGTATTGTTGAAGAATAATTGAGTTTTCTGGAAGATTGCGACGCCTAGTTAAATGGAGAAATTGGGTCTTGGAAGCATTGCAAGTGACAACGTTTTCTTTGTCCCCAATCAGAAATAATTGATAGATCAGAAGAACTTGCTGAACACGGGATAATATATAAAACCAATACAAAAATATCCCTTATTTTTCATTCATATATATATTTGTGTAATCCTTTCTTGGCTGGAAAAGTGAGCATATTCAAACCCAATCCAAAAATTACTCCCGTATTTTTCATTTATCTATTGTTTGAATATTTACTCGGCTGAAAACGTTAGCCTATTCAAAACCAATCCAAGAATATAATTAAATATTTGTAATTTATTTATTATTTGAATCCTTACTTGGCTGAAAAAGAGAGAACATTCAAAACTAATCCAAAATTATAATCCTATAGTTTTCATTTAATTATAATGTTTTAGTACGATTATTTTTGGAGCTATTTAATAATTATATATGAACGTTGATGTTATGCTTTACTGGTCTAATTTTGTCTTTGGAAGTGATGAAACGGCCATAAACAAAGCAGTTTCATAGAAACGTTCACATAGAGCTTATCCCTCAAAACACTTATTCTAGTCTTAAGGGTATAGTTTCCTTTAAAGGGGTGCTTTTCCATCGTGTTAATCCCCAATTGTTTTGAGACTAAGACGTTCGTCCCATTAGTTTGTCGATTTTAAGACCCTTCGTATAGTTTAGGCGTCAATTTATTCCTGGCGAGCGATAGCAAGCCTGCAATTTAGAAGGAACAGGCCTTCGGCTGGAGAAATCTTCTACCGAAAAATGCACAAGTTTATCTTAAAGGGAGGGCTTCGGGTATTATCTTAAAGGGAGGGCTTCGGGTATTATCTTAAAGGGAGGGCTTCGGGTATTATCTTAAAGGGAGGGCTTCGGGTATTATCTTAAAGGGAGGGCTTCGGGGGTATTATCTTAAAGGGAGGGCTTCGGGTATTATCTTAAAGGGAGGGCTTCGGGTATTATCTTAAAGGGAGGGCTTCGGGTATTATCTTAAAGGGAGGGCTTCGGGTATTATCTTAAAGGGAGGGCTTCGGGTATTATCTTAAAGGGAGGGCTTCGGGTATTATCTTAAAGGGAGGGTTTCGGGTATTCTCTTAAAGGGAGGGCTTCGGGTATTCTCTTAAAGGGAGGGCTTCGGGTATTATCTTAAAGGGAGGGCTTCGGGTATTATCTTAAAGGGAGGGCTTCGGGTATTATCTTAAAGGGAGGGCTTCGGGTATTATCTTAAAGGGAGGGCTTCGGGTATTATCTTAAAGGGAGGGCTTCGGGTATTATCTTAAAGGGAGGGCTTCGGGTATTATCTTAAAGGGAGGGCTTCGGGTATTTATTGAAGCTTGATGGAGGTCTAGTGAGGAACTAAAAGAATAATATATAAATACAAATATAACTCCTTTAAAATGCCCGTATTTTGTTGGCAACAGTGCTGCCAGTCCTGAGGTCGTATATATAACTAATTCTATATATGAATGTAAAGTGAATAATGTACAGCTATTTTCAAAAGTGTGTGAGTTCTTACGATGTTCTTCATGTAAACGTAAGTATGAGAGTTGATATACAATTAACTTTATATACATTGAATATTCAACTATAGGGTGTTATTAATATATATAGATGATTGGACCTAAACATTAATCTATGGGGATATACTGTACTGCAATGGCGAAAAAAACTTAAGGGCTCACAAACTTCTGTCAACATTATTCACTTTACATTCATACCACGCTGAGAGGTTGTACCGTGCCCTTAAATTATGACTACCTTAGGCTTTTAATTAGCTAGAGTGAGATATAATTTAGAAGGGTATTTAAATGTTAGGCCAAAATTACGAGCGGGTGTGTGTGTGTGTGTGTGTGTGTGTGTGTGTGTGTGTGTGTGTGTGTGTGTGTGTGTGTGTGTGTGTGTATGTGTGTGTGTGTGTTTTTTTTAACTTGGTGGAAAATATAATCCCGTTGCACCAGTTGTCTCAATACTTAATGGGAGATTTGTATTTATTTGTTCATTTATTTATTTATTGTATGTATTTATTTATTTATTTTATTTTAGTTCCCTCCTAAGATCTCCATCAAGTTTCCAAGTATATATATTTATACATTATTCGGCAAAAAAATGTCCAGGCAGAAGGCCGATTCCTCCTAAATTAAAGGCTCACTATCGGTCGCCAGAAAAACAAATCAACATATAAATGGTACATAAGGTCTTAAACTAATGGAGCAAACGTCATAAAACGTCAAAACTAATGGAGTGAAACATGAGAGAGGAGGGGGTCAAGAAAAATCAAACCTCTCCTCAATGGGAAAATATGAAACTGCTATCTCAGCATCATTTTAACACCAAGTATTTATACTTAAGGGGGGTGATCTGCTTTTTTTCCCTTTCCTTTTCTATCTTTCTCTGGCTTGTATCCATTCGGCCCCATTCAGCCAACTGTTTTAAGGCGTTTATCCCCATCGAGGTGTCAATTTCTTCCTTGCGAGCGATAGCGAGCCAGTATTATTGTATGGAGAAATCCGGCATTGCCGGGGAAATTTTTCTACCGAAAAATGTACAAATTTAGCTTGCTGTCAAAACCAAATTATATATATGCTGGCTCGCTACCGCTCGCCAGGAATATATTGACACCTGGATGGAGCTAAACGTCTTAAAATAGTAGACTGAATTGGGCTGAATGGATACAAGCCAAAGAGAGGTAGAGAAAGATGTTTTTTTTTTTTTTTTTTCTATATTCCAACTACTCCCTCTCGGGCATAGGCTAATAGCCTTTACACTCTACCGCTGAACACGGCAAGGCTCGTGAGGTCTTGTTCCAGTCTAGGGAGTGAGACATGCGAAGCACCCACTCACGGCTCGAACCCAACTCCATCTCTGAAGCTGCTTCGCCCCTGCACTTCACAGTCTCACTCCTCAGGCTCGGACCCTCACTCTCAGAACGCCACCTATTGAGCAATTAACTCAGGAGGTGGGCCCCTTAACAAACATAATGAGCTATAAAATATTGGTAATAACCGAGTAATCAAGATGGGGATATGGTAATTTGCCGTAAGTAAAAAACAAAAAAACAAAAATCACACACACACACACACACACACACACACACACACACACACACACGTACATACACCCCCGCCCCCACAAACACACCATCCGTCAACCACTTCTCCACGCTCCCCCCCCCCCCCCCCCCCCCCCCCACCCCTCCATGCTCCCCTTCTCAAACATCTCCAAGGGCTAGAACTGGATCACCTATTAAGTCATCACACACAATATAAATATTATCAAAGGGAGCGATGACGCTATAGGGCATACGAATACAAAACACTGCCAAATATCTAAAGAAACAATTATATAATTTACATAACTACGTAGTCAAATTGTATTAGATGCAAACTAACGGTATATATACTAGGGTAAAACTATGGTCTATTACAATAATTATTTAGTAATCAATAAAACTGATCGAGTATATATTTGTCAGCTTTAAGCAATTTATGGATGGTCAGAAGTGAATTATAAATTGAAGCTGACAGAGGTACTAAATTACAAATAGTATTATATGTAGTTCTAGAATATAATTGATAGGATCTAACCCTACAAAATAATCTGATAAGTTAATCTAAGTTAGGACAAAGTTAAAGGTCCTATGTGTTTTTTTTTGTTTTCAATAGTACGAAAATAAAAAATATCTACAAGTATATCAATAATATATGGCTTCTCAACATTTCCCTCAGCCTATGTATACGAAGATAACATTACTTGTCTTAAGCCGGTGTCACACGAGCGCTTTTTCGAGCAATTTTTAATGTCAACTATGGTCTGGATGTTTCAAAATTTACACTTTATCAGAATTCAGCCGCCTAACATAATCTACCTTCAGTTTAGTTGCCGATACCAGTGTAAAAAAAGTCCCGAAATAATACGAGAAAAAACTTGCTCATGGAAAATTTACAGAAAAGGCGCTCGTGTGACAGCGGCTTCAGCTACAGCCACACGATGTATCTTTCATTGAGAGGTAATCTCACAATATAAACTTTACAGAATATAATACAAAATTACTCATACAAACTTGATTAACGCAACATGGGAACAAGTAAAAAACGTTCTCAAAAGGTGATAAATGAATGTGCAGTGAGTTTGAGGCATCAGAAAAAAAAATAAAAAAGATAAACAAGAAGCAGAAAAGAATCGCTTGAACAACTCCGGGCAAATACGATCAAGATCACATCGATGCCGGCCAGCGTTCGCGCCCTTCGATATCCCACTCCGCCGGTGACGTCAGGAGGTTTTCCGAGCCAACGATTTCCAGCACCCAGATAACGTAAGGGGAGAGGGGTCGTTTTGATGGTCCCCCCCTTCTTCCTCACGTTTAGCCCCATTAGTTTTTAGATTTTATGACGTTCGGCCCATTACTTTGGCGATTTTAAGACCATTCACCCCATTTGTTTTGTCAACATTGAGACTTTTTGTGTCATTTAGATGTCGATCTTTAGCGAGCCTGTAATTTAAGAGGAACTGGCCTTCGGCCGGGAAATGTTCCTATCGAAAAATTTACAGATTTGTATTGAACGAGTGTCTGGGGGTCTGGGGAGGAAACTAGAACAAATTATAACAAATATATACAAATAAGCAAATCAATATAAGCACCCCCCCCACCCCCCCCCCCACCCCTCTTAATTCGGATCTTGGTTTACGTGACTAGGGTTGCTGTACCGTATTCCAAATAAGTAGACCATAACTCTTGAGCATTAACCTCTTAACTCACAAACGACTAGACTAATCGAGCGAATATTCCTACTATTTGGGAAGGGTTAAACAGGTAATAGGTGTGGAAATTAAAACCCCCATTTTCTCTACCCCTTTTTGAGTTACAGAGGTTAGGGTTCAAGATTTCTGGACTACGTATATAGAACAGGGTAAAGCTTTGTTTTTGTTTTGTTTTTTCTTGTGATCACTACTATCATTATTATCATCATCAGGCATAACATTATCATCATCCTAAATATAATTATTATAACATCATCCTTCTTAAGGGTCTCTGGCATTTTTAATCTTTCTCTCCTTTTCTCTCATTCCCTGGCTTGTATCCATTCGGCCCCATTCAGCCAACTGTTTTAAGACGTTTATCCCCATACAGGTGTCGATTTCTTCCTGGCGAGCGATAGCCAGCCAGCATTGTATGGAGAAATCCGGCTTCGCCGGACACATTTTTCTATCGAAAAATTTACAAATTTAGCTTGCTGTCAAAACAAAAAAATATATTTGCTGGCTCGCTACCGCTCGCCAAGAAGATATTGACATCTGGATGGGGGTAAACGTCTTAAAATAGTAGGCTGAATGGGGCCGAATGGATACAAGCCAAAGAGAGAGGGAGAGAAAGAGAAAACAAGCGAGGTGGGCTCCCTTAATACCATCACCCTGTTCCAAATAGGTAGCCTAGAAATCGTGAACCCAAGCCTCTGTAATTCAAAAAGGGCTAGAACAAATGGACTGCAAATTTCCATACCTATTCCCTGGCTGACCCTTCCCAAATGTGAGTAATAGATGTTAATGCGCAAGAGTTTTGGCCTATTTTCTTCGAACAGAATACAAAATGCAGAAGCCACTGTATACCAGACTGGGTTAATCAGCCACCCAAATGAACTGAACTATAATTAATACAATATGGTACGGTCGCGCTAATAAGTCATGTCCCAGCTGTCATTACGCTTGGCTTGCTCTGTGCTGTATTAATGTCTGTCAGATGTTGAATAGGGCGGGTAAGTGTAGGAACATGTTTGTATATTTCACTCGATATGAAGAAATTAAGCTTAGATATTTCTGATACCAATTATTGATCAAAACATACTTGGTGCCGAGAATGACTTATTAGCGCGACTGTACAATCGGGGGTAGTAAGTGTTGTCATAGATTTCAGTGGTTATCGCTCAAAAAGTGTTATTGGTATCTTTATAGTTACTGGGAAAAGTGCTTTTCCCTCAGAGTATTAGTCAGTGTCCGAATCTTTGTGAAATATCTGTCAAAACTTATTAATCTCAACCGTACAAGGTAGGCTTTATATTTTAATAGGGTGGCTATATGTAAACAAAAATATCGGACACTCTATAACCCTTTCCAGATCATAGTAGCAATGTAATTATATTCTGACCAACACTATATTACTTGATTCAGCTTAGGAAGCATTATTTTTAAATCATACGTGTTTAATATTTAAATTAAGGGGAGGCAGACCGTTTGTCTGGACCCCCTTCTCCCTAATGTGCAGCCCCACTAGTTTTGAGATTATAGGACGTTTGGCCCATTAGTTTGGCGATTTTAACACCTTTCGCACCATTTCGTTGTCAATTTTAAGACCTTTCATGCCATTTAGGTGTCAATTATTTCCTGGCGAGCGATAGCGAGCCTGCAATTTTAAGAGGAATCGGCCGGGACATTTTTCTACCGAAAAATGTACAAATTTATCTTGAAGGGGGGTCTAGGGAGTTATTTTCTAAACTTGATGGAGGTCTCGGGAGAACTAAACAAATATGTGAATAAATGAATTAATAGACCAAACAAACGGCCAGTCTCCCCTTAATCTATTGATGACAGAGGTCCATGGAGGCGATTCACTATTGGCCAGTCTTTTGGGGGTCAAGGCGTTTGGTAACCGCCAGATATAGATAGATAGATAAATAGATATATAGATAACAATACAGATAGATAGACAGATATATAGATAGATAGACAGACAGACAGATAGATAGGTAAATAGATAGAGCTAAATATATAGATAAACAGGCAGACCCCAAAGGCCCTAACAAGCTTAATTAAATCGCCTAATAAGAGTCAATAGGCTATGAAAATTGTCGTCTTACTACTGAAAGTCGATTCCTCGTATACACTGAAAAACATAAACACGACGAGAGAGAGAGAGAGAGAGAGAGAGAGAGAGAGAGAGAGAGAGAGAGAGAGAGAGAGAGAGAGAGAGAGGTGTGAGTGTGCGAGTGAGTGGATCAAAAATAGTGTATGTGAGGGTGAGTGGGAGAGAGAAAAAAGAAAGGTACAAATAGAGAGAGTAAGATAAATAAAGAGAGAACCAATAAAGATAGGAAGATAAGACGGCACGTGTGTATATAACGGGAAGGGAACCAAATATAATGAAACACTTGTAAGGCCCCGGGAACAAAGATTAATGATTATCCATATCAACAAGAAGAAGAAACCAAGGACGAATAACTGAAAACTGGGAGTGATCCATTACAACACAAAATAAAGGGATACAAACAAAAGAAAATATATATAGGCCTATACACAACACATTATAATATATATAGGCCTATACACAACACATTATAATACCATACATATAGAATCAACCAATGGAAGTGATTATCTATTCTTTAATTAAGGGGGAAGGGGTATAGTTTCTTCCCTAAACTTCTATCTATCTATTGCCGGACGCCTTACTCCCCTTACGAGGGTGGCCGTACACAGAATGCCCCCAAGCGGACCTATTCCCTGTGAGAGGGACAACCCGAGCCAGTTTAGTGAAGGACTTACAGGATTGACCACTCAATTTAGGATCCGTCCGACTCAGAGGCCCTCTGTGTATCTTGTTAGCACTATTTTTCTACAGTGGTGTTCGGCTAATCCATCCACTAACCTGCCTTACCCTTAGGTAAGCAGTACGGATTTGTATCAGGTTTACTCCCCTAGACAGGTTGCCAACCAAGGCTGACGAGTCCCATCCACCCGGATTTGTATAAGGTTGTCTCCCCTAGATGAGTTGCCGACCAAGGCTAACGAGTCCCATCCACCCTAAACTTCCATCAAGTTTAAAAAAAAAAAAAAAAAAAAAAAAAAAAAAAAACACACACACTTTCCTTTGAGATAAATGTGTGCATTTGTTGGTAGAAAAATGTCCCGGTCGAAGCCAGCTTCCTCCTAAATTGCAGGCATGCGAAGACCGACACCTAAATGGCACGTAAGGTCTTAAAATCGCCAAACTTATGGGACAAATGTTTGAAAATCTCAAAAACTAATGAGGCTAAACATGAGGGAGTAAAGGATCCAGAACACCCCCCCCCCCCCTTTTTTTAAAGATTATCAATATCAATAAGCAAGCAAAGTCTAATAACTGAAAACCAAGAGTGTTGAATTGTAGGAGAGAAAAAAGAAAAAAAACAACCCACCACACACACACACACATATCCAAAACATAAAATACACCAAAGGAAATGTTTATCTACTTTTTTAAAATTACCGCGTTCAGCCCCATTAGTTTTCAAATTTTAAGACATTCGGTCCATTAGATTGGCGATTTTAAGACCTTTCACCCGATGTCTTTGTCAATGTTAAGACCTTTCGTGCCATCTAGGCGTCGATATTTTCCTGGCTGATAGCAAACCTGTAATTTAGGAGAAACCGGCCTTCGACCGGGACTTTTTCTACCGAAAAATGTACAAATTTATCTAGATGGGGGATCTTGGGGTAGTTTTTTTAAGGGAGCAAACCTCGTTTTTTTTTATCTTTCTCTCCCGCTCTCTTTGGCTGGTATCCATTCGACCCCATTCAGCCTACTGTTTTAAGACGTTTACCCCCATTCAGGTGTCATATTTTCCTGACGAGCGATGGCGAGCCAGCATTTATATATTTTTGTTTTGACAGCAAGCTAAATTTGTACATTTATCGATAGAAAAATGTCTCCGGCGAAGCCGGATTTCTCCATACAATACTGGTTCGCTATCGCTCGCCAGGAAGAAATCGACACCTGGATGGGGATAAACGTCTTAAACAGTTGGCTGAATGGAGCCGAATGGATACAAGTCAGAGAAAGATAGAAAAGGAGAGAAAGATAAAAAAAAACGGTGACCCCCCTTAAGCTTGATTGAGGTCGAGGGAGGAAACTAAAAAAGATAATAACTAGAAAAATAGATCGACCAATAACTAACCCCTCCCCCCTTAAAGAAGACAACTCAATAAAATAACTACTAAATGTATTTATATAATATTACCGGTATATTACATTATTTAATTATTTGGCTATTTTATTATTGCATTTTATTTGTTATTATTGTTTTAGTCTGGTCAATTTTATTATGAATGGGGCATATTTGTGCTTAGGCAATAAACGATAAATTAACCATCAAAATAATACAGCGAACAAGGCAATCTTCGCCCCCCGCCGTGCTGTTGGAGACTGCCACACAATGTTTGGGGTTCTTAAGAAAATCAATACCACTATCACCACCATAACGTACTACTACCAACACCTATTTATATTTATCAGTTCATTTCGTCTTAATAAACGATGAGTGAAGCTATCAGACAAAACACAAAATAAATAATAAAATACAATTATAACAATCTTGAAGCACATGAACCTTCTCTATCACACAAGTTCCCGGTGATTTTACGTACGCCAAAAGCTATGATCCGAATTATACCTACATCTAATCCAAATGAGACAATGCGAAGATTTACAATATCCAAAATGCCTCAGAACATGGACTAAAAGTGTCAAGATGCAAATACGTGTAACCACATTAGTGCTTGCGACTGTCCAATTAGGATCAAATGCCTAATCCCACGGTATTTAAAGATTTTTTTTAAGACATAGGCATGGTAGTCTGAAAACATTGTACCCCTCCCATATATATATATATATATACGGTATATATAGATATATTACCATATATACTGTATATCACCAAAAATATAATCAGGCTGTAAGCAAAATAATGTAGTTATATAAAATCGTTTAACGTAATACAATAAAGCTTAATATATCTGCAGTCAGATATACTAATCGTCTGGCGTCAGACTTGCATGATTTAAAGTTGAATTCAAATCACACTTCCAAGGCAACAGTAAATCTGAATGTAATTATTCGTGTGAGGGTTCAGGGGCGTTTGAGAGGCCACCCATAATTATAGATACCATCAATTATCGACCTTAGGAAAAACACTCCCTAATATTGGAGGGTCACACGAAGCTTGAGGGGGATGTCACACGAACGAAATTTCCGTCAATTTTCGATGAGCAATTTTTGTTTCACGTACCGGTACTATTTTGAGGTTCTTTCTTTCGCATTGGAATCGGAAACTTAATCGTAAAGGTAGATAGTTGATTTCTCATGGAACTACTATTTTCAAGTTGGCAGTCAATAATTGCTCTTAAAAATTGACTAAAAATAGTTCGTGTGACACCGCCATTATTTCCAACAACTAAATATCAGCATTTACTGGCAACTCTTCAACAATCGTGTGTATGCACCATCAATGATCAACCATAGAGTTTTTACGTCAACTCTTTTTGGAGCAATATACAATGACAACTTCGGGGCCATGCTGTATTAGGGTTGACAATTAGACTGAAGGTAGATCATTTTACAAGAGATAAGTCATGCCAAAAAAATATAATAATACACTAAAAAATAAATAAATATATAAAATAATAATAATAAAAATACTACTACTACTACTACTACTAATACTACTACTAATACTAATAATAACAAAAATAATAATAATAATAATAATGCTATCGGTAACTTACTTTTACTGACAACATTTCAAGGCTGTTATACTGGAAGTCGAATTCACATCCGACTGTAATAACAGAACAGAATTGCCGAATAAATACTGGGGTTCCTGTTGGTGAGATTCATCCACCTTAAGGGGATAGAGGCCGGTTTTGTGGGGGCTATTAAATAATTTATTAATTTATTTTCTAGTTTCCTCGCTAGACCTCCATCAAGCTTAAAAAAACACCACCTAGACCCCACCTTCAAGATATATTTGTACATTTTTCGATGGAAAAATTTCCCGGCCAAAGGCCGGTTCCTCTTAAAATTACAGGCTCGCGATAGCCAGGAAAAATCGACACCTAAATGACACGAAAAGTCTTGAAATTGACAACGAAATAGGGCGAAAAGTCTTAAAATCGACAAACTAATAGAAAGAACGTCTTAAAATCTCAAAACTAATATGGTAAACATGAGGGAGAAGGAGGTCCATAAAAAGCGAGTAGTACCCCCTTAATACCGTAACCGATACCAAAACAATGGGTAGAGAGGAAGCTGGACTTACGAAATCTTTGTGTGGATTAGTTTTTGCACACAGCATAAATACATCTCACTTATTTAGCCATTTCCATTGGAGGGATTCTTGTTAATCTATTTCGATATAATTATACTGTATATATATATTGTTTTTTTCTTTTTTTCTGTCTTTTTTTTTTAAATCTGACAGCTAGATTTGTATCTATTGGTTTCTTTATTTATTAAATATTTTCTTTAGTTTCCTCCCAGGACCTCCATCAAACAATTAAAATACCCCCGAGACCCCCCTACGAGTTAAATTAGTATAGTTTTCGATAGCTCGCTATCGCTCACCAGGAAAAAATAGACACCTGAATCTAATCGTTTAGAAGACAGCACCGGTACTGAAAGGGTTAACGACAAAATAAATCCCATTACAGGGAGGTGGGCCGAGGTGAGGGTATTAATGAAGCAGTGGTTGTTATTGTTGGACCAGAATACGTTATGAAGGCCACACGAAGGTCATCCCAGACACCACCAGATACATCACGACCTATCCGATACATCACGACCTATCCGATACATCACGACCTATCCAATACATCACGACCTATTGGATATACACACGACCTATTGGATATACTCACGACCTATTGGATACATCACGACCTATTGGATATACACACGACCTATTGGATACATCACGACCTATTGGATATACACACGACCTATTGGATACATCACGACCTATTGGATATACACACGACCTATTGGATACATCACGACCTATTGGATACACTCACGACCTATTGGATACACTCACGACCTATTGGATACACTCACGACCTATTGGATACACTCACGACCTATTGGATATACAGCACGACCTATTGGATACACTCACGACCTATTGGATACACTCATGACCTATTGGATATACAGCACGACCTATTGGATACACTCACGACCTATTGGATACACTCACGACCTATTGGATACACTCACGACCTATTGGATACACTCACGACCTATTGGATACACTCACGACCTATTGGATATACAGCACGACCTATTGGATACACTCACGACCTATTGGATACACTCACGACCTATTGGATATACAGCACGACCTATTGGATACACTCACGACCTATTGGATACACTCACGACCTATTGGATACACTCACGACCTATTGGATACTTCACGACCTATTGGATACATCACGACCTATTGGATACATCACGACCTATTGGATACATTCACGACCTATTGGATACATTCACGACCTATTGGATACTTCACGACCTATTGGATACATCACGACCTATTGGATACATCACGACCTATTGGATACATCACGACCTATTGGATACATCACGACCTATTGGATACATCACGACCTATTGGATACATCACGACCTATTGGATACACTCACGACCTATTGGATATACACACGACCTATTGGATACACTCACGACCTATTGGATACATCACGACCTATTGGATACATCACGACCTATTGGATACATCACGACCTATTGGATACACTCACGACCTATTGGATACATCACGACCTATTGGATACATCACGACCTATTGGATATACACACGACCTATTGGATATTTTCACGACCTATTGGATATTTTCACGACCTATTGGATATACACACGACCTATTGGATATACAGCACGACCTATTGGATATACACACAACCTATTGGATATACACACGACCTATTGGATACATTCACGACCTTCTCATGGTCAAGCAAGTATCACATTGGAAATATTAGCTTTGCGAGGGACCTACTGGAAAATAGCCCAACCCTATATATATATATATATATATATAGGGTTGGGCTATTTTCCAGTAGGCCCCTCGCAAAGCTAATATTTCCAATATACCGGTATATATATATATATATACTGTATATATATATATATATATATATATATATATATATATATATATATATATATAATTATATATATATATATATATATATATAATATACATACATGTGCAACTCTCTAACCCAAGACTGAAACGTTACTTTCAGACTTTCTTCTATTCAACAGCTGAGCTCTGGAACTCTCTCCCAGAATCAGTCTTGCCCTCTTCATATGACTTAAATTGCTTCAAACCCGGTGTGTCCTGGCATTTTGGCTCGAACGCCTCTTGATTTTGGCCTCTTTCAACTCTTAGAGAGGCACTCGCTGCAGGCAGTTCTGCCTTTTGCCTCCCTCACTCATATAGAACAAAAATATATATACTGTATATATAATTATAAGCTATATCCATGTGTTATAAAGAGTTATACCGGACATTATTCATTAATTATGAATTAGTTATTACCGTACATTAATTCGAAGGCACTGTAATTCTATAACCCTGTGACACCATTATATCACGTACTCATTCATAGCAACTAAAATGGTACAGATTGCCTCAATTAATCCTATTATTACCACCGATCCTTCCTAAGCTGCATACAATGGTATACATAATTATAGCTGAAATCAATATTAAATATCGTCACCGATACTGAAAGAGCTAAGAAAGGTTGACTTTGTTTCGTTCAATACAACAAACAGTTCAAATCACTATCAGGATTTCCTTTCCTTAGAAGCGTTCACGAAGGAAATGCTAGATCACCTTTACGAAATCTCCGAAACGCGGATCTACAAATCAAACACCCCGAAGGTTTTCCCTATCCTTAAGGGGAGACTGACGGTTTGTTTGATCTATTAATTCATTGATTCATATGTTTTTAGTTTCCTCCCTATACCTCCATCAAGCTTAGTAAATACACCTCTTAGACCCCCCTTAAAGATAAATTTGTAAATTTTTCGGTAGAAAAATTTCCCGGCCGAAGGCCGGTCCCTCTTAAAATTGCAGGCTCGCTATCGTTCGCCAGGAAATAATCGACACCTAAATGGCACACAAGGTCTTAAAATTGACAACAAAATGGGGTGAAAGGTGTTAAAATCGCCAAACTAATGGGCCGAACGTCTCATAATCTCAAAACTAGTGGGGCTAAACATTAGGGAGAAGGGGGTCCAGAAAAAACGGTCTGCCTCCCCTTAACATCTCTGTGGTCATCATCCCTACATCCCTATTTCCTAAGCCACCCAGTAACACAGTATCTCAAAGGTCATCTTAACCCTTTGATTGCGATGGGGCCATTTTCACTTGATTCAGAATATCATTAGACGAAGCGTATCAAGGACCCCCTTTCCCTCATCCTATGACTTTAACTACTTCAGGATATGTGAGCCCAGACATTTTGACTCTTAACGTACCTTGAATTTGGCTCTCTTTCACAATTTCAACTTTGGCGGGGGAACTTGTTACAGGCAGCTTTGCCTTTAGTTTCCTTCATGTACGTAGAAAAAAATATAAATAAATAAACTAGGAATACTAGGTGTGAAAACTCAATCTTCAATCAACTCTCCGACTCAAAAAGGTTTCCCCAAAGCTGCTTAAAATCGTATAATGGTAACCAAACTAAATTTTATTAAGGGGGCCCACCTCGCTTTTTTTATCTTTCTCTCCCTCTCTCTTTGGCTTGTATCTATTCGGACCCATTCAGCCTACTGTTTTAAGATATTTACCCCCATCCAGGTGTCAATATTTTCCTGGCGAGCGGTAGCAAGCCAGCATACATGTATTTTTGTTTTGACAGCAAGCTAAATTGTAAATTTTTCGTAAGAAAAATTTCTCCGGCGAAGCCTGATTTCTCCATACAATGCTGGCTCGCTATCGCTCGCCAGGAAGAAATCGACACCTGGATGGGGATGAACGTCTTAAAACAGTTGGCTGAATGGGGCCGAATGGATACAAGCCAGAGAAAGAGAAAAATGGAGAGAAAGAGAGAAAAAAAGCAGGTGACCCCCCTTAAGGCGTCACCCTACTGACAGGGGTAAAACTGTGGTCATCCCTACATCCTGTGCATCCCCTATTTCCTTTAACCTACCTCATCCGGGCACAGACCAAGTAATTATATACCGGGTATCTTCAAATGTCTTCCTCTATCCTAATTATCATCTATTTGGTCATCTTAACTCTTTCCATATGATGAAACCATTTAAATTTATGCAGGCCAACATTAGGTTATTATCTTTATATCAAGTAATGCCGCTTGAGAAAAAACTCATACAACCCACCCGGGATTCTAACAATGGGTGTAGTGGTTAGCACGAGTTCCTGTTGATCATATGGTCTAACATTGGGTTATTTTATTCAGCTAAGGAAGGTTGTCTACGAATCACAGGAGTAAATATCTACCCCCACAGGTCTTGCCTAAACTGAATAAAATCGTGTTATAATAACCAGTATAAATCAAAGAATGACGTAATTGTACTGAAGGTGTTAATCTCTTTAACCATCCCTATACATCCTCTGCCACCCCTCTTTCCTAACCCATCCAATCCGGTTACAGATCAAGCAATACATTATCTATAAAGGTCTTCCTCCTCCTATCCTAATAATCTACGTGTTCCTCTTGCAACAGAATCAGGGGCGTCGGGGGTTTCTCAGCAATAATGCTCGGCAACTCTATTCGGGCACTTCATGAATTAAGGAGGTAGTGTTTGTTTGTTGGCCTATGTATTCATTTATTGGTTTATTTTTATTTTATTTTTTGTTTCCTCGGTAGACATCCATGAAGCTTATAAACAAACACCCCCCCCCCCCCCTGTACAATTTTCGATAGAAAAATGTCCCGGCCGAAGGCAGGTTCCTTCTAAATTTAGGCTCGCTATCGCTCGCCAGGAATAAAATCGACACCTAAATGGCACGAAAGGTTTTAATATTGACAAAGAAATAGGGCGAAAGGTCTCATAATCGCCAAACTAATGGAACGAACGTCCTAAAATCTAAAAACTAATATGCTAAACATGAGGAAGAGAGGGGGTCGATAATAAACGAATACCTTCCTCTTAATGAGCTGTACGATTTAAGAAAACTATTAATTTCAGTCTAATGCCGATATCTATGGAAAAGAAAACAAAGACAAACACACAATCTTATTAGGTTTAGAGTTATTATCTACCTTCAATCTGTTTGTCGATACCTATGCCAAATATAAAGGTAAATACAAATTAATATATATATATAAAAAAAAAAAAAAAAATATATATATATATATACCGGTATATATATAAAATAATAATAATATATAGACTGGCAAACATAAGGTTATCATCTACCATCAGTCCAGTTTGCCGGAGCTGACGCAAACAGAAACCCAACATATTGCTAGAAAAGAAATAGCAGATCGAAAATTGCTACACAAATCGCTCATGTATCACCACCAGTATCGTCCCCAGCATCCTGATTTCCTAACTGATCTCCTTAATTACAGATCTCGCGGCCATCAATATCTCCACCCATCAGAGTTTTCCCTTATGGTTCATTTCTTTAGCCGATTGTTTTCATTTATCTATTATAATTATAGTTTCCTCCCTAGACCTCCATCAAGCTTAAAAAAACACTCCCTAGACCCCCCTTCAAGATAAAGTTGTAAATTTTTCGATAGAAAAATGTCCCGGCCGAAGGCTGCTTTCTCTTAAAATTACAGGCTCACTATCGCTCGCCAGGAAAAAAAAATACACATAAATGACACGAAAGGTCTTGATATTGATACAGATATGGGACGAAAGGTTTAATATCGACAAACTAATGGGGCGAACATCTTACAACTTGAAAAGTAATGGGGCTAAACATGAGGAAAGAAGGGGGGGGGGGAGGGGGGGGGGGGCAGAGAAACGGCCCAGCTCCCCTTATAATTACAGATCAGGCAGCCATCAATATCTCCACCCATCAGGGTTTTACCCTAAAGTCTGGTTGGTTGGTGGGTTGGTTTGGGCATCCTAGAGGTCATCTGGGGGACTTCCTTCTCCTTCATGTTTAGCCCCATTAGTTTTGAGATTATCAGACGTTCGTTTCATTAGTTTAGCGATGTTAAGACTTTTCATCCCATTTATTGTCAATATTAGGACCTTTCGTTACATTTAGGTGTCGATCTATTTCCTGGCGAGCGACAGCTAGCCTGTAATTTTTGGAGAAACCGGCCTATGGCCGGGACATTTTCCTACCGAAAAATTTATTAATGTATCTAGAAGGGGGATCTTGTGGATGTTTATTTTTAAGCTTGATGGAGGTCTAGGGAGGGGGAAAACATTAATCGACATATAACTAAACCCTTCTCCCATAATTACAGATCTCGCAACCATCAATATATCCACCTATCAGAATGTAATGTATCCGCTATATAAATGGCAAAACAATTAAGGGGGGTCACCTGCTATTTTGTTAATCTTTCTCTCCTTTTCTGGCTTGTATTTATTCGGCCCCATTCAGCCTACTGTTTTAAGACGTTTATCCACATCCAGGTGTGGATTTCTTCCGGGCGAGCGATAGTGAGCCAGTATTGTATTGAGAAATCCGGCTTCGCCGGAGAAATGTTTCTATCACAAAATGTACAAATATAACTTGCTGTCAAAACAAAATATATATATGCTGGCTCGGTACCGCTCGCCAGGATAATATTGACACCTGGAAGGGGGTAAACGTCTTCAAACAGTAGGCTGAATGGGGCCGAATGGATAAAAGCCAAACAGAGAGGGAGAGAAAGAGAAAAAAAAAAGCGAGGTGGGCCCCCATAATCAAAGCACATGATGGTTTACAACGCAAGGTACTCAAAATGGCGGTTATCGTGAAGAAGTTGAGAATGTTGTCTCCTTATATAGAAGAGTCTGGGTACCCCAATATTATTATTGTTTGAACCAGGAGACGGAACTGTCGCAACACTGTCCCCCCACCCCCCTCCCTACCCCTCGCCTCTCTCTCTCATTCCTCAACACCACCTCATTTTCTCCTCATCTCTCTTATCTTTCCTCTTCTTCCTCTCCTCTAAATTGTATTAATATATTTTTTCCCTCTCTTTCTCTTCTCTTCATATTATTGTCCTCCCTTCAACATGGATTTAATCATTCGTATAGAGGTTACCAATTTATTGTTCACATGTCTAATGTCGCCCAAACTCATTAAATGTTGCTAGTGTTATTATTATTTTTTTTTTGTTTTTTTTGTAAAAACATCAAACACTGTCTCCCGTCCTACCCCCCCCCCCCCCCCCCCCCCCTCCCCCTCCCCACTCACTCACTCCCTCTCTCCCACACACACACACGCTAACACACACACGCACGCTCACACACAAACGCACGCTCACACACACACACACACACACGCACGCTCACACACACACACACACGCACGCTCACACGCACGCTCACACACACGCTCACACACGCACGCTCACACGCACACACACACGCACACACTCATTCTCTCTCTCCATTTCTCTCTCAGTTAATTATTGTCCCATGCAAGGAAGGACAAAAAATCCTATATATTAAGTGAACCCAAGACAGCCCCGACTAAACCCCTCTGATATTTAAGGATAATTTATCAAATCGTGATCTGTGGCTCAAAGAGAGAGACAACAAATATATAGAGAAACATTTAAGGTCCAATTTAGAATTATGCCAATTGACTGGTTGATTTAATAACTTCACCAATAACTCGTGTTTAAGGGGGATCACCGGCTTTTTTTTAATCTTTCTCTCATTTTCTCTCTTTCTCTTGTTTATATCCATTCGGCCCCATTCAGCCAACTGTTTTAAGGTTGTCGGTTTCTTATTGTATGGAGAATAGAATTTTCTATCGAAAAATATACAAATTTAGCTTGCTGTCAAAACAGAAATATATATATATGCCGGCTCGCTCCCGCTCGCCAGAAAAATATTGACACCTGGAAGGGGGTAAACGTCTTAAAACAGTAGGCTGAATGGGGCCGACTGGATATAAGCCAAAGAGAGAGGGAGATAGAGAAAAAAAGCGAGGTAGGACCCCTTAATAACTTCGCCGTTAACTTGGGTTTAAGGCAGAAATGAGGTAAATATGCACCATAGATTAAGGCTTATTTTTAATCAGGAATTTTCGGACTTGCTCCTTACAAAAATAATAATAATAAATAAATAAATAAATAAATATAATAATAAATATATAAAAAAATCTATATATAAATTAATGAATTAATAAATTGTATGACCTATATAAAATGTCATGACTTATAGTAAATAGTACAGATTAAATGGAAACACCTTTACCGCTAATTAATCAGTTGCGTCTAATAAAAAACAATTGTGGTTTGAATAGATTTGTTTATATTTTTAATATTTTTTAGGTTTATTATACTTAATTTGACTTTAAATAAGTCGGGATCCAATTCCACATTTCGTTTCTGTTCTCTGGCTATTATTAGACGATTTTACGCAGACTAGGAAGGGTATACGGAAGTCAGTGGGCTAATTCAGATAGTCTAAAAAAAGAAATCCTAAACCGGAACAAAAAACAAATCCTAAACTAGACACAAATTCTAAACCAGAACAAAAACAAATTTTAAATCATAATAATAACAATAATAATAATTTTGCTGAGTAGTAGTCTTAGTAGTAATAGTAGTAGGTGGGCTGTTGCCTATCACAAGAGATACCATCAAGCTGCTGGAAGAGAAACATCCGCAACCTAGTATATCCGAGAGTCAGAAGCTAGAGGGGGCTTATATACCACCGAACCCAGTCATCTACGAACAAATCACAGGCGAGAAGATTTGGAAAAAGGCTCTAGGGACCCAAGGCAGTGCAGGACCCTCATGGCTGGATGCAAACGGTTGGAGAACAATCTTGAGCAGCACACTTTTCGGAGTTGCAGCGACCGACTTACGCAGGGCGCTGGCAGATCTTGCAAGAAAAATGGCCACTCAAGATTGTCAACACTTGGAGGCCTTCACAGCTTGTCGTCTAATACCATTGGACAAGAATCCAGGGTGCAGACCTGTAGGGGTGGGTGAAGTGTTGAGAAGAATCATCGGAAAATGCATAATGGAGGTGGTGAAGGACGATGTGCGGTCAGCGGCTGGGAATCTCCAAGTGTGTGCTGGCCACCAAGCAGGGGGAGAGGCAGAAATTCATGCAATAAGAGAAATATATGAGCAAGAAGAATGTGAAGCCGTGCTGTTAGTGGATGCATCAAATGCCTTTAACACCATCAACAGAAAGACAGCAATACACAACATCAAGGTAAAATGCCCCAGCTTAGCCACCTATGTAGAGAATACCTATAAACAGCCTGCGGACCTCTTCATAGTAAACAACCAAAACTCACGACATGGAACGGCACTGATATCAATGGAAGGAACCACACAAGGTGACCCAGTAGCAATGGCAATGTACGCATTAGGTCTCTCGGTGTTGCAATCATTAACAAGACAAGAGACGACACATGTTCAGCAAACGGCCTATGCAGATGATCTCACTGGAGCAGGGAAAGTCAACGATCTCAAGAGCTGGTGGGAGCAAGTATCACAAGTGGGACCAGAAATAGGATACTTTCCAAATGCTAGTAAGTCTATACTGATAGTAAAACCAGAACATTACGAAAATGCCTTAGAAGCTTTCAACGGTAGTGAAGTGGTCGTAACAAAGGACGGACAGCGTCATCTTGGGGCAGTGATTGGCACAGAAGAGTTCAAGAAGCAATACATGGAAGAGAAGGTCAGAGAGTGGGTAAAAGAAATAGAAATACTAGCCAAAATTGCAAAGACGGATCCACAGGCTGCATATTCGGCATTCACATATGGGGTCAAACACCGCTGGACCTACTTGATGCGTACCATTCCAAACGTGGGTCCACAACTTCAACCGCTAGAAGATGCCAACAGAGACAAACTCATCCCAGCTTGGATGAAGTCCCACACCCCAAATGCTACAGAGAGGGAGTTGCTCGCACTTCCTCCTAGGTTAGGAGGGCTTGGAATCATCAATCCGGTGAGGAGGGCAACAACGGAACACCAGAACTCAGTAAAGATAACAGAATCTCTCACTGAACGCATCGTAGAGCAAGATCCTGACGGTGAAGTGGACCAGGCGGACATCTACAACATCAGAAAGACCATCACGTCAGAGAGGCAAAACTCACAGAAAAATTACCTGGCACAATTGATGCGACAACTTTCCCTGAGACTAACAAGAAAAGTACAAATAGCACAAGAAACAGGTGCTTCAAATTGGCCGACAACACTACCAATCAAGGCAAAAGGCTTCAATCTAAACAAACAAGAATTTAATGATGCTATTGCACTGAGGTATGATTGGCCGATTGAAGGACTGCCCGATCGATGCGTTTGTGGAATCAACAACGATGCAGACCACAGCATGATATGTAAGAAGGGAGGATTCATCAGCATCAGGCACGATGAAGTAAGAGATGTAACGGCGAACATGCTCAGGGAGGTGTGTCGAGATGTGGTGCGCGAACCATCACTCATTCCCTTGGAGGGAGAGATCTTGCAGCACAAGACAGCCAACACATCCAACGAAGCACGAGTGGACGTTAGTGCAAGAAGATTTTGGACAAGAGCACAGCGAGCGTTCATTGACGTAAGAATATTTGACCCAATGGCCCATAGCTACAGCGGGCTGTCTCTGGATGCTGCACACAAGAGGAATGAACAAGAGAAGGTCAGGGCATATGGGGAAAGGATCTTAAATATCGAACATGACAGCTTTACCCCACTAGTCTTCACCACATCTGGAGGGATGGGACCTAGGGCCCAGGGCTTCTATTCAAGGCTTGCAGAGATCATCGCAGAGAAGAAGAAACAGCCCAGGAGCCACGTTGTAGCCTGGATGAGGGGCCGTCTATCTTTCTCATTGCTCAGATCAGCACTACTATGCCTGCGGGGAACAAGACTGTCTGCACCACAACCAGCGACGGTGACAGAAGTGGACTACGAGGCAGCGGTGGCAGAGGGTCGCATAGGGAGGCGACTGGATTGAAGTTGCATGGTCTAGAGTAGTGATATAGTAGAATAGTAGGAATAGACTAATATCTGATGTTTGTAAAATATAATGTAAATGTTAAAAATGTAGTAGTAGTAGTAGTATTTTCTTAGCGTTATGGGCTTCCTGATCTTGTTTGATGAGGTTCGTTGGCTGATATTAAATATATTTAGTGTAACTATAACACAACGTGTGTCTGTGTGTGTAATATTAGTCTCAGTGTGGTACGTGTGTGTGTGTGTGTGTGTGTGTGTGTGTGTGTGTGTGTGTGTGTGTGTGTGTGTGTGTGTGTGTGTGTGTGTGCGTACGTGCGTGTGTGTGGTGTGTAATATTAGTATCAGTGTGGGTACGTGGGGGGGGGGATACACATGTGTGTGTGTGTGTGTGTGTATGGTCGTGCGTGGGTGTATGAGAGACATATCGGTCACCTTAAATATATATACTATACACTATATACAACTACCTCTAACTAATGTGGCCCTCAATACAAGGGCATCTCTCAGACCACCACTACTCACTCTCACTCTCACTCACTCTTGCGTTGTCTTCTAGTCATATCTATATTACGTTTGCTCGAGTCTCCTATCATGTTATATTAGTTTACTCTCTCTCTCTCTCTCTCTCTATATATATATATATATATATATATATATATAAGGAACTGTGCATATGTGAGTAATATTTATCTCAGTATATGTGTGTGTGTGTGTGTGTGTGTGTGTGTGTGTGTGTGTGTGTGTGTGTGTGTGTGTGTGTGTGTGTGTGTGCGTGCTTGCCTGAGTGTATGTATATAAATCCATCTCCTTCTTCCCCCACGTCTCTCTCCTTCACAGTCCAATTTATTCGTTTCTCCGCCAATTACAACTGCCTATGATAACCAACGCATCATATGTTACCTTTACGACGTCGCGGCTTTTGAGTATATCATAACTTTATTCGTGTTACTGACTATCTCCAGCATATTATATTTTACTCTTATGACGTCACCCCTTGTGGGTATAGCCAATGCTTGTTCTTTGATGTGAAGTTTCTTTTGTTATGGTAGGCCTATATAATATTTATATGCTTCGATGTTGCTTAACTTTCTTTTTTAATTTTCTTTAGTCAATTATTACCAATGTTTACATATAGTATACCTATAACATGACTATAGAACTCGCTGTTGTTTTAATGTTTCTAAATAAAATCCTTAGCCTACTACCAATTATTATTTCGGACCATCTCTAAATTTTACATTTAGGACATTGTTGATCTGAATTATTAATACATTATGTTTATTGTGCATTTTTACACAACTGAATTTCTGCTTTAGGATATACAGTATACTGTAAATATATTACTTGTCAAGGCAATTACTGTTGATTGTGATACTAAAAGTATCGTATTATATTGTATGAGTTTTCTGCTTTTCAACATTAATGAAATGTTATCCATGGCCATTTAAGTCAACTGCAGACTTGAATGATAACATATCTAATTATAATTCGTATAATATATGAAAACGTATATTTACTTTTTTCGTTAGTCACTTGTTGTTGCCTATTATATATATATATATATATATATATATATATATATATATATATATATATATATATATATATGAATATATATATATATATATATATATATATACTGTATATATAATATATATATACACTAATATACAATATATATAACCTTTATTATTTGCTATTTTGGTATTTATTCCATCATATATTTATAGTAATAGTGAATTACTGTTAACTATGACATTAAGCACATATATATTTTACAATCACATCATTACTTAATTTTCTTTCCGTAATTAGGCAAAATGACGTAAGGACTAAATCTTGTACTTACGTGAGTGATTTTTTTTTTTTTTTTACATATGTAAGCCTCTCCCTTCCTGTTTCACCTCCTATTCTGATGCTTGGTAATGCAGAACGTGATGCAAGGAACTAATATTACACCTTACCAGCTGATCTTTATTAATAGGCTTCTTAAATTTAAGTTATTCCGTCCGATAAATTGAAATGGTGTGTATTTGGTTATCATTATTTAGGTTTTAGAAAGACTCAAACCGCGCGTAAAAACGTACAAACCTATTTCAAATAACCCTTTTAACTATATAAATGTACTTTGTGTTTTCCTTCCATTGCGATTATCAGACTATTTAATTTCAAACAGATTTAATTTTTGTTAAATTTTATACCATTTCATTACTATTTCAACCAAGATCGTGTTACTCTCGTAGTGAAAACCACCAGGCAATTGTATTCCTATTGAAAAGAGTTTAATTTTGGACGTAGATAAAACTACCTAGCATAGCTCTTTTGGTGACGCGATAATAAATGTGTTTCTTAATCTATTTTAGCTATAAGACGATTTATTCCATGTAAGAAAGACGAAACTGAACACAATAATCATAGACGGCAAAAACCACTATACTCTATTTTTTTCCCAGCTGATCGTAAATTGAATATCTTATTAGCTGATTTCTCGACACTTGATGGACATATATGAAACTACTATGGCTGTGTGTCATATTAATGCCAGGTTTTCAGAATAACCATCATCTTTCGCTACAAAATCTACCTTATAGCCGAGTACCAAAGATAGAAACATGACAATAGACTATAGATACTATCGACATTGGCCGTAGTTCTTAACTGATCAGATAGCTAACACATAACTCAACATATTGCAGGTTAGAAGTGGTTAGTATACCTCACGTGATCATATAGTTAACCCATGATCCTACATATTGTGAGTTAGAACTAATATACCTCATGTGCTCATATAGCCTAGCTAACTCATAATCCTACATGTTTCAAGGTTGAGCTAGTATACCTCTCGTGATCTTATAGCTAACCCATAATCCTACATATTGTGAATTACACAGCTAGACCCTGTTCCAAATAGGTAGGCTAGAAATCGTGAACCCTAACCTCTGTAACTCAAAAAGGGCTGGATCAAATGGGCTGTAAATGTCCACGCCTATCCCCTGACTGACCTTTCCAAGATGGTATAAATATTAGCTTGATTACTCTAGTCGTGTGTGAGTTATAGAGGTTAATGCTCAAAAGTTTTGGCCTAAATATATAGAACAGGGCATAGTTAGCACCCCTCACCTGATCTTATATCGCTAATGTACACCTCTGCCAAACACCAATCAACACCAATATACCTTTCCTGGCCTTTTAGCTAACTCAAAAGCCTAAAAATTACGACTTGGAACTGGCGTAACGTAATCATACAGATAACTCTAGAAACATGAATATTAAATCAAGTGGTTAAGGTGGGATGGTTGTTTTTTCTTGACCCCATTCTCCCTCGTGTTTAGCCCCATTAATTTTGAGATGTTAAGACGTTCGGCCCATTAGTTTGGCGATTTTTAGACCTGTCGCCCCATTTTTTGGTCAATAATAATATTTCTCGTGCCATTTAGGTCTCGATTATATTCTGGCGAGCGATAGCAAGCCTGTAATTCTAGGAGAAACCGACCTTCGGCTGGAATATTTGTCTACCCAAAAATGTACAAATTAACCTTAAAGGGGGTCTAGGGGGTGTTTTTCTAAGCTTGATGGAGGTCTAGCGAGGTAACTATAAAATTTATAACTAATTATATATATATATATATATATATACCAGATAATATCCACTACCCCCTTAATCACACAGATAACCCAGAACCCTGAATATTAAATCAAGTGGTTTAAAGGCCCCCAGAGTGATACCAGACACTATATATAGCTCTTGCCTCAATGGTTTTTACTGGGTGTCTTTCCTCTTTAATTTGAGATCCCACTCTGACATTAATGAAGTAGTAATATTCAGTAAATCGCACGAAACACGAATCACGTACGCAGTGTTTCCGTGCATTACCTAATTCTCCAAATTTGGTTAAACTCTGATCTTAACCCTTTCAGTACCGGTCCCGTTGTTTTAACTTGATCCTGGATACTATAAGACGATATTAACCCCTTCCATACCGGCGACGTATTTTTTTATATGACTGAAGCTACATTTAGCTTAGGATGGTCGTCTACCAATTAAATGGCGACAAACTGTCTCAATTAATCCTTTTAGCTACCATATGTCCCTCCTAAGCTTAATAAAATGGTCTGAATGTTGGTGAAATAACATACAAAATACGTCCCCGGTACAGAAGGGGTTAATAAGCTTATAAAGAGCATCCAGCATTTAAAAGGCATCGAACCATCTCGCTTAATTTTTATTTTTTTTACTAACGCAGATCCTTCTGAAGCTGCACCAAATCGCCTAAATATAGCTAGAATAAATTTAAAAATACATCACTGGTACATAAAGAGTTAACATTGATCTTAAGGGTTATTTGCAAAGGGTACAACCAGAAAATATTGATAGATACTAATTAGATAGATGGTTAAATAACTTGACACATCAAAGAAAATTAGCTCAATTATTTTAGAGACGTGTGTAGTTAGAAAAGTAGACAGCTCATTACATGAACACAGATCGATATATGTTTTTCTATGTGCATGAAGGATACAAAAGGCAAAACTGCCTGACAAAACAAGCATGTACAATAAACACCTTATATAGGCAACTTATTTTTTTGTCAATGAGATATCCCGAATATATTGATCAGTCAATAATATAAAACTGAAGAACTGTTTACCATTTAGTATATAATTTCCTAGTCCCTCTATAAAAAAAAATACTAATAATGCTACAACTGCTACTACTACTACCAATAATAATAATAATAACAAAAACAATATTATTTTTAATATCCAGCAAACGAACAAAATCCTAAACAACATATAAATCATTTAACCAATTTATGTTTACCAGTACTCTATAAAAATAATGATATATATTACCAATAAAAATAAGTTATTTTCCACCCTCACCTATGCAAGCTTAATACATATATTTTTAATGTTTCCATTCAAACACTTGATTAACCACTATTATAATACTAATAATAATAATGAAACAGAAATCCTAAATACCAACCAAAGAAACAAATTCATGCACTAATTTTTAACCCTCATTTCGGCAGTCTTTACATATATATATTTCCTTTTTCCTTTCTAACACGTGATCAAATTAATCTAAAACAAAATATTATTAGCAATACTACTTCTACTATTAATAATAAAATACTATTAATAATTGGCCTAATATTAATATGGTATAATCCTAAATACCAACCCAAGGAACAAATTCACCCGCTAATTTTTAACCCTCACCTCTGCAGTCTTTCTGTCAATAAATTTCCTTTTTCCATTACGACACTGATACTATTAACCTCTAAAACAAACAAAAATTATAGCAATACTACTTCTACTATAATAATAATACTAATACAAAATTATAATAATGGCAGCCCTAATATAAATATAATAAAATCCTAAATACCAACCAAAAGAACAAAATCATGTGCTCATTTTTAACCCTCACCTCCGCAGTCTTTACGTATATATATTTCCTTTTTCCATTCCAACACTGATATAATTTAGGTGGTGTTGATAACACAAGTGATAGCGTCTCTCAGGTCTCGGCTGGGGGAAAAAAATGAAAGAAAGAAGAAAAAACTAATGGGAGACCTCCACCTCTCTTCCTCCTCTGCCCTTCCTCTTTCTCCTTGTTTTCCTCCTATTCCTCTTGTCGTCTTCCTCCTCCTATTCCATCCATGTTTTCCTCCTCCTACTATTCCTTCTCCCTTCCTTTTCCTCCCCTTTCTTCTACTTCTCCCCCTTCCTCTACTCCCTCCTTCTCCACTTCCTCACTCATCGCTCCTATCTCCTCCTCCACTCCCTTTCCTTCTCCTCCTCGGCTACTTTTTCCATCCTATTTTGAAGCTACCATACACTAAAACACGACTTAGCAAGAGGTATGCAACAAACCATCTACAAAAACAATAATAGGCAAGTCTCCCCATAGACAACCATGGCAACTAGCTCGATGATAATAGGCGATTATCTGGACTCTCATGAACAGTACAGATAACAAAGTAACGAATTATACCCTTTACTCTATAACTTTCTGCCCTGCTTTCATATCAAAATATTGCTCACACTACTTGAACAAATCACTAATATACAACTTTATTTGCGCATTCTATGAGTTTACTTCCGTGTTGAAATTATAGCATTTTTAAGATGTGAATGTAGGGGCACAATTTGTTTATACCGACTGTACCTTCAGACGAAAACGCAGCCTTGAACATCTGGACTTTGTTTCCTAATAACGGTCCGGTTTCATTTTACCTTGACAATTGAGGTTTATTCTTTGATAAATCAGACTGTACATAATTAAGGCAACACCGCTATCACCTCAATAAATACCTTGATAAAAATAATAAAGGCCCAATTATCTGTATTTGCATTGATTGGCTAAATGTAGGCAAATAATAACTTTCACCCACCCCCACCCCCACACACACACACACACACACACACACACACACACACCTCACTATCTCTCACACACACATACATACATATCATTCTTTAATATATATATATATCCCTCGGACAATGCAATTTCATCCCAGCATCATCAAGCTCCGTGGTTCCCGAGAATTAAAAGCGAATGACTGTGCAAGCGAGGCGATGTTCAGCCTAACTGACTATCTATCTATCTGTATATCTATATGTCCGCCTCTACATATTTATCCATTTACCTACCTCTGCCTACCTATCTATCTATGTATATTCCTGCTTTTTATATATAGTATATCAAAATTTAAAAGCAAACGAATGAACAAGCAAAATCGCTATTGAGAATAAGTACACTCGGATACCAGTCTCTAGCCCAATCACAAATATTCGTGGATTTTGCCTATTTCTACTTATGGAAGTGCATCTCTGGAAACGAATTTATGAATATAATTTTCTATAAATTAACTAGAAAACTAAATATACAAATTTTTGAAAAGCAAGTTCTAACCAAAAATCAATCCAAATAGTTATAATTGCATAAAAACAAACATAGGGGTCCACAAATTGTTATGAGTGGGCTAGAGACTATGGTATCCGAGTGTACCTATTTGTTCGAATGTCTGTCTGTTCGTATCCCTCTAGTTTATAGATACATTTGTATATAATTAATCTTCCTGTTTATATACCTCTAGTATCATAATTCTAATGTTTCATAAGAAATTGCATTCCCTCGTTCTCATCCTTTTAATGTACTCTTGTGGCCACTCACTCATAGACATCCACCTAACACACAGTATATATACCCTTATACCGTATATATCACTTTTCTTTCACTCTCATTGCCACTCTTTCATTACCTACTATATCAGAATTACAATAGTTTATATTATATTTCCGTCCTCCCTCAGTTCTCTTTTCCTCCTCCCCCCGCTCCTCCTCCTCCTCCTCCCCCTCCCCCTCCTCCTCCTTCTCCTCCTCCTCCTCCTCCTCCTCCTCCTCCCCCCTCCCCCTCCCCCTCCTCCTCCCTTCTCCTCCTTCCATTGTGAGGCCGTAAGAGAAGAGTTATGCGTTCTCTCAGCCCGGACACCAACATATTACTCCCACCAACAAGATGATAAACCACGCATTGAGTTCTTAAGGGAGGAGGGCTATGGCGTTTTGATTTCTAGACCCTCTTGTTGATATAGGTTAAGTGCACACACAACATATATACAGAGTGTACACATGCCTTAATCATATTGCAACATACACACATGTACTTTCAGGGCAATACTATCATTGTTTCATATCCCATGATAATATACCGTACTCTGTAGTATCGGCAGCGTTGCACCAAATATATCCGGCACCGCTGCACATGTTTTCATCAGTAACATCCGGTCGGCACTCAGCATAGCAGTGCCACCCCAGCTCTCTGTATCTTTGGCTAATAAGAACCTATAAACTTATCTCTGGACTTTTATTCTACATCCTTGTGCAAGAAAGGATTATCAAGGTTGTTGTAGCTTCACATGACAACCATACATGGCGCAGTCAGTGTGTTAATACAGCCAGGAGATACGAGCCAAGACCGGATTCTCAGCCAGCCATCTTGCAAGACCTCACCTCTCCAGCCCTGGATATATTATTGTGCAGTGCTTTATAGTGCAGTGAAGTACTTAAGAGTGTAGTGCAGTGCCTTTATTATATGTCCCATGTCATTTGTGCCCATTCCCAACTTGCTGTGAGGGTTATAGCCGCCGAAACATTGCTGGACAAGAGCGAGGAGTAGCATACCCTCCCCCTCTAACATCTCCAGCAACACTGAAGCTCTCACCCCTCACTGCCTTCCAGCTGTGCCGGCACATGCGCGCACACGGACACACGCACATCGCTGCCAAGTCAACACGGTGGTGCCAAGCCTACCGCACTCACTCACTCACTCACTCACTCTAGCACAGATAATTTCTCGCACTATTAAATAAACTGTTCCAGTTGTACTGCACATTTTCATCGTTCCTGCAAGACTACAGTGTGTCAGCTATCAACCAATTATGGAGGGAGATGAGCAGATTCATGGGGAGCCCAGAGACACCCCACACGACCATACTGGGGAGGGAGATAATGGTGGAGCTACTGGTGGAGATAGTGGTGGAGATAATGATGGAGATACTGTTGGAGTTGCTGGTAAGGGGTACCAGTCAGTTCATTCCACTCCAACCTCTCCTCCTCTCACCACCCCTCATTTTACTCCACCTCCCCAACCTCCCCCCACTTTACCTCCCCTACACTATAGGGGGATGCCACCCCTGTCACCACACCCTGCAAGTCTACAACAAGTGCAGACCTCCTTCAGCTCATACAGTATATGGAGCAATGCAGACAACGGGACGACTATACCAGAAGACAGGAGGAGGACCGCAGAAGACAGGAGGAGGACCGCAGACAACAGGAGGAGGACTGCAGAAGATGGGAAGAGGAAAACAGACGACGCACGGAGGAGGACTACAGGAGACAGGAGGAGGAAACAAGACGACGCACGGAGGAGGACTACAGGAGACAGATGGACGATGCCAAGTTCTCCGCCCTTGTCCAGGCTCTGGCCCACATTACCCCACCTGCTGCCGCACCTACACCTACCTCAACGGGGACAACACCCAATTCCACAACATCCTCCACCCCTACAGCTCCACCTCCACCACAGAAGGCTATCACCCAGAACCCGCCGCCCCTTCGCGCTGATGCCACCTTCCAGGTTTTCAGAGAATGGAGGCGTCGGTGGGACGATTACTCTATTATGGTAGACTTATCTAAATTACCGAGGGAGAAACAACTGATCCAGATGCGGATGTGCTTAACCCTGGAGAGACAGCGGCTTTTGGAGTACACCTTAAGCATACCCCCTGACACCGACAAGACCGTTGACGCAGTCCTCGATGCACTTCAGGAGCACATCAAGAATTCTCGCAATGAAGCTCTCCGTCGCAGGGACCTGTTCAGTTGCAAGCAAAAACAGGGCGAGTCATTCAACAACTTCTACGTCCGCCTTTGCCACATCGCCGAAGAAATTGACGTCTGCCCAGGGAACTCTTCAGCCTGCAAGGAGACCCAACTCAAGATGGTCATTCTGATGGGCATACATGACGAAGAACTTGTACAGAAGCTGCTTTCCCTCGACGCCACCCCTTCATTACAGGACATCGTCAACACTTGCCGTTCCTATGAGGCCACTCGAAGCGCTACATCAGCCATACGTGCCCCACCGTCCCAGGTTAACGCCGTGTCAGCGTACAAGCAGAACAAGCAGGTTAAGCAACGCGACAAGTTCTCCACATCGCAACAGTCCTTGGCGTCGGCTGCCGCCTGCCAGCGTTGTGCTCGCCGGCACGACAAGAACAAGTGCCCGGCTGAAGACTACACCTGCACTAACTGCGGCCGTCGTGGTCATAAGCCTAGGACTCCTGCTTGCCCTGCAGCCACCGCCCAGTGTCGTCGCTGCAACCATATGGGCCACTACGACAAATGCTGCAGACCTTCCAAGACGCCCGCCACACAGGACAACGCCGCTTCCTCCCACAACAAGTCTACAGCAAAGAAGACCACAAGTTGCCGACGTGTGGGATCACCTGTTCAGGCACCCACACTGACATCCGTGAGTCTCACCTACAGCGGCACCACTAGAAAACTCCACATGCTTCCTGACACAGGTGCAGACATCACAGTGATCGGCCTACGACACCTCGACATACTTCGGATTCCTCTCAGCAGCCTACGACCTCCGCCTACGACAACAACGCTCAACGCGGATGGCTCTGCAATGGCTCCTGCTTTGGGGACGTTTCATGCACAACTCACCATCAGCAAACGCTCCTGTTCGGCCACAATCCAAGTCCGCGAGGGTGTTCAGATGCCGCTTCTGTCCAAACGCCACTGTCAAGCATTGGCCATCATCTCAGCAGAATTCCCCAAGCCAATTTTACAGGTTAAACATATCTACAGTACACCTGTAGATATGTTTAACCTGTAAAATTGGCTTGGGGAATTCTGCTACCCTTTACAGCCACCACATCACCTGCACAAGCCAAGGAGTTCTTTCTTCGAGAGTTCAAGGACGTTTTGGTCTCCAAGGAGGATCTCCAGACAGCTCCACTCAAGCCTATGAAGGGTCCCCCAATGCGGATCCACCTCAAGGACGATGCCGTGCCTTTTGCCATCTACACCCCGCGGCAGATCCCCTTTGCTTTCAGGGACAAAGTTATGTAGGAGCTGGACTCGCTAGTGGCACAAGGTATCATCAAACCGGCCGGCGATGAACCTTCAGAGTGGTGCCACCCCCTCGTCGTCGTCGCCAAGCCCAACGCCGAAGTTCGTCTCACCGTAGACCTCACCAAGCTCAACTGCCAAGTTTCCCGCCCAGCCCACCCCTCACCGACGCCTTTCGAAGCGATCCGCAGTGTGGCCCCGCAGGCGAAATTCTTCACGACGGCAGACGCCCTGAGTGGATATTGGCAAATGGAACTTGCGGAGGAGGACCAGCATCTCACAACTTTCATCACTCCTTATGGCCGTTTCCAACACTGTAGAGGTCCAATGGGTTTCGCTGCGACAGGTGACGCCTTCTGCCTTCGCGGTGATAGGGCCCTCCAAGGGGTGCAAAATTGTGCCAAGGTTGTCGACGACGTGCTGCTCTACGACGAGGACTTCAACACACATCTTCAGCGTATCCATGAAGTACTCATACGGTGCCGCGACAGTGGGATCACACTCAACAAGGACAAGTTCGTGGTCGCCGCACCCAGTGTGAACTTCTGTGGGTACACGCTCTCAGGTGAGGGCATCTCGGCTGCCCCTGGCAAAGTCGGAGCGATCAAGGACTTCCCGACACCAGCCAACATCACCGACCTTCGCTCCTTCATGGGTTTGGTGAACCAGCTGGCGGAGTTCACCCCCGACATCGCCACTGCCGCTCAGCCCTGCGCCCCCTGATGAGCCCGAAGAGGTCGTTTATGTGGACCACTGACCATGATGAGGCTTTCCGCCGGGTCAAGGCTGCCCTGCTCAGTCCACCCGTCATGGCCCCATTCGACCCTTCCCTACCAGTGATTCTACAAACTGATGCGTCCCGCCTCAACGGTATTGGATACGCCCTCCTACAGGATCATGGCAAAAACCGTCTCCGCTTAGTTCAGTGTGGCTCGAGGTTCCTAAGTGACCCCGAGTCCCGCTATGCCACCATTGAGCTGGAGATGCTAGCCGTGGTCTAGGCCATGTCCAAGTGCAAGTTCTACCTCATCGGACTGCAACACTTCACCCTCATGACGGACCATCGCCCCCTCATCCCCATCTTCAACAACTACACCCTTGATGCGGTTGAAAATCCCCGCCTCCAACGTCTGAAGGAGAAAGTCGCACCTTACCTCTTCACAGCCGTCTGGCGCGCTGGCAGGTTGCTCTGCATCCCTGATGCGTTGTCACGGGCCCCTGTCAGCCACCCGACGCCAGAGGATGAGTTAGCATGTGCCGACGCCACGGTTCACCTCAGGTCCCTTGTGTCTGTCAACGCCGCCGCCACCGACGTCAACTCTCCTTCACAGGACGCAGACAGGATTCTCCCGGAACTCCGAGACGCAGCCAGAGCGGATACTGTGTACATCCACCTGCGTGAGTGCGTTACTTCGGGTTTCCCCACCAACCGCTACGACCTGCACAACTCTCTACTCCCATTCTGGAAACTCCGAGACTACCTGTCAGCAGATGGTGAACTCGTCCTGTACGGAGCGAGGGTTGTGGTTCCTGAAGCCCTCCGTCGCTGCACCTTGGCTCGCCTGCATGATAGTCACAGAGGCGTGGAGGCCACTAAGCGTAGGGCGCGACAGGCTGTCTTTTGGCCTGGCATCAACTCGGACATCGCCAATACGGTTCAAGCTTGTGAGCCGTGTCAGGTCTTACAGCCTAGTCAGCAGCAGGAACCCATGATCAACGACGACAACCCAACTAGGCCTTTCGAGTCTGTTTCAGCCGACTTCTTCGCTGTGGCGGGGAAATCCTTCCTCGTCGTAACAGACCGACTCTCAGGCTGGCCCGTTGTCGTACCCTGCAAAGGAGATACTCCCGCTTCAAACACCATCAGGATCTTCTGCCGCTACTTCAGGGAAGTTGGTGTACCCCTCCGCCTACGTACAGATGGAGGCCCACAGTTTACTAGCCGTGAGTTCCGGGACTTCATGGAGCGTTGGGGAGTCAATCACTTGGTCTCTTCCCCACACTACCAACAATCCAACGGTCATGCCGAGTCTGCCGTCAAGTCCGTCAAACACCTCATACTGAAGACGGCTCCCTCAGGCAACATCGACTGTGAGGACTTTGACCGTGGACTGTTGGAGCTCCGCAACACCCCGAACTTCACAGGCCGCTCCCCGGCACAAATCTTGTATGGCCACCCACTACGGTCTTGTGTCCCTGCTCATCCCCAGTCCTTTGCAGCAGAGTGGCAAGCCAAGGCCGAGGACTGTGACCGCCGTGCAGCCGCCCACACTGCGCTGGTGCAAAGAAACTATGACCAGCACGCACGTCCCCTTCCCAGGTTGAGAGTCGGCACCACAGTGCGGATCCAAGACCCGACTTCTCACCGCTGGGACAAGGTTGGGGTCGTCATGGGCTGCGGCAGGTCCAGGGATTATGAGGTTCGTCTCCCCTTTGGTAAGATATATTGGCGGAACCGTCGCTTCCTCCGCCCAGTGAATTCCCCTGGTGTTGAACCCCTCCCCCATAACCCTGAGATCCCTGTGTCTTGCACGGACCCAGAAAGAGAGTCCTTCACTTCCCCCATGGCTCCACGTAGGTCTGAAAGGCTCCTAGAAAAAGAGTCAGCTCGACAACGTCTTGCGAGCTTGAAGGGGGACGGAGGTGTTGATATAGGTTAAGTGCACACACAACATATATACAGAGTGTACACATGCCTTAATCATATTGCAACATACACACATGTACTATCAGGGCAATACTATCATTGTTTCATATTCCATGATAATATACCGTACTCTGTAGTATCGGCAGCGTTGCACCAAATATATCCGGCACCGCTGCACATGTTTTCATCAGTAACATCCGGTCGGCACTCAGCATAGCAGTGCCACCCCAGCTCTCTGTATCTTTGGCTAATAAGAACCTATAAACTTATCTCTGGACTTTTATTCTACATCCTTGTGCAAGAAAGGATTATCAAGGTTGTTGTAGCTTCACATGACAACCATACACCTCTTCTCCCTCATGTTTAGCCCCATTAGTAATGAGATTTTAAAATGTTCGGACCATCCGTTTGTCGATTTTAAGAACTTTCACCCCATTTCTTTGTCAATAATAAGACCTTTCGTGACATTTAGGTGTCATATTTATTTTCCTGGCGAGCGACAGCGAGCCTGTAATTTTGGAGTAACCGGCCTTTGGCCAGAACAATTTTCTATCAACAAATTTACAAATTATTCTTGAGGATATTTTATTAGTTTAATGGGGCCTAGGGAGGAAACTAATCTAATAAAATAGAAATAAAGAAATAAACAAATACATGACAACTACCCCTTTAAGTTACGAGATGCACTAGTATCTATCTTGCTGGGATATATTACAAGCATATATTTTGGGAACGTTATACCTCCACGATATGAGAATGTAATTTTCATATTTATAAGTAGGCTACCACTAAACGATCCTAAGTAAGGACCTCTTTGAAGAAAAAGCAAAAAAAAAAAAAAAAAAAAATATCAATTATTCCTTTGATTACAAGACACATTTCTAATCTTAACGTACCTTGAATTTGGCTCGCTATCACTCTTTCAACTTTGGGGGAGACACTTGTTACATGCAACTTTGCGTTTTGTCTCCTTCATACACATAAGAACAAAAAATATAATGTCTAAATTGAGGAAAAGCGACCAATATATAGCGAAACCTTAAAGTACGAAGTGTTTTTAAATTACGGGACGCACACAATTACAAGCATACATTTTGTCACTTTTCAAGAGCTCTGACAACTATCTGGTAAATTAATTCATAAACAATATTAGCCCCCAACCCAAAGATTTGATCATTTAAACAGCCTCTCGTTTGAAACCCTGTGAGCGAGACAGATAATTAGAGCACAGGTAAGAACACAGATAATTAAAGCTCAGGTAAGGACACAGATAATTAGAGCACAGGTAAGGACACATATAATTAAAGCTCAGGTAAGGACACAGATAATTAAAGCTCAGGTAAGGACACAGATAATTAGAGCACAGGTAAGGACACAGATAATTAGGGCACAGGTAAGGACACAGATAATTTGAGCACAGGTAACGATACAGATAATTAGAGCACATGTAAGGACACAGATAATTAGAGCACAGGTAAGGACAAAGATAATAAGAGCATAGGTAAGGCCACAGATAATTAGAGCAGAGATAAAAACAACAACGGTATAGGCCAGAAAGATGTGATAGATACGGAGTCGTACCGTATACAATGATGATGATGATGATGATGATGATGATGGAAAAGGTGGCGACCAGGGATATATCGATGGTGTTGATGAGATAGATAGATAGACAGATACATAGATAGATAGGTAGATAGATAGATAGGTAAATAGATTGATGGACAGATGGTGGAAAAGGTGACGATGGTGTTGGAAGAGGTGAGGTGAAAAATCTGTACGGTACCAGTGAAAGCGATGGCGTTGGTGAGATATATAGATAGATATAAATAAATAGATAGATATATAAAGATAGACAGATAGATAGATAAAGGGTGCGTGTGTGTGTTTTATAGGTACGCAGTGAACTCAAAGAGAGAGA
>CM064488.1:35119605-35177159 GCA_032716605.1 Paralithodes platypus
AGAGAGAGAGAGAGAGAGAGAGAGAGAGAGAGAGAGAGAGAGAGAGAGAGAGAGAGAGAGTCACGGTATCTACGCCCTTTTTCATCCAACAGCTGTACGTCATAAGCAATTTGCAGATTAAAGCGAGTCTTCTTATTACAAAGTCATGATCTGCTTCTCGTATTGTCGTTTCTGCTTGTCTTATCATTTCTGCTTGTCTTATTGTCATTTCTGCTTTTCGTATTGCCATTTCTGCTTGTCTTATTGTCATTTCAGCTTTTCGTATTGTCATTTCTGCTCGTCCTATTGTCATTTCTGCTTTCCTTATTGTCATTTCTGCTCGTCCTATTGTCATTTCTGCTTTTCCTATTATCATTTCTGCTTTCCTTATTGTCATTTTTGCTTTCCTTATTGCCATTTCTGCTTTTCGTATTGTCATTTCTGCTTTCCTTATTGCCATTTCTGCTCGTCCTATTGTCATTTCTGCTTTCCTTATAGCCATTTCTGCTCGTCCTATTGTCATTTCTGCTTTACTTATTATCATTTCTGCTTTTATTATTGTCACGTCCGCTTATAATATTGTAATGTCTGCTTTTTCTTATTGTAATTTCTGCTTTTCTTATTGTCATTACGCATCGTTTTCTGTCATAATTGTTCACCCTTAATTATTTCACATATAATTAAGTTCTTTCATTTAATTTAACTTCTCTCTATCTACTGAAATTAGGTGTACAGTTGGTCACATCAATTGGCTATACACTCCCGTAATTCAGCGTATGGAGGAAACCTTAGCATGAATGATATAAAATAATAATTGACTATAACACAGATAATATTGGTCATATTATTTAATTACCGGTACAGCATAAAAAAACACACTTCTAATTTAATCATACGAATTGCCCTTCTATACATAAAGTCACAGTGTATTCAAATACAGGTGGCAACTGTACCGTCATTTCTTTGCGGATTTAAGTTATTCTTTTTAACTAGTACTTTCAATACGGGTGACGATAATATTCCCTTTATTCTGGCTATTACTAGACGATTTTAAGCAGCTTAGGAAGGACGCCTGGTAATCAGAGAGGTGTAGTATATCTCCATCAAGGGGAGACAGACCGTTTTTCTGGACCCCATTCTCCCTAATGTTTAGCCCCACAAGTTTTGAGATTTTAAGACGTAGGTTCCATTAGCTTGGGGATTTTTATACCTTTAACCCCATTTCTTTGTCAATATTAGGACCCTTCGTGCCATTTAGGTGTCGATTGTTTCCTGGCGAACGATAGCGAGCCTGTAATTTTAGGAGAAATTGGCCATTGGCCGGGACATTTTTCTACCAAAATGTTTACAAATCTATCTTGAAGGGGGATCTAGGGGGTGTTTTCTAAGCTTGATGGAGGTCTAGCGAGGAAACTAAAACAAAATATATATGAATACATTAATTAATAGACCAAACACACAGCAACTGTCCCCTTAATTTGTTGCCTATCACAAATCCTTCCTAAGCAGAGTATAATCGTCTAATGATAGCCAGAATAAAAATAAAAGTAACTATCCCCGAACTAAAAGAGTTGACCAGCTATCTTGACTCGTGTTCACTATCATATACAATTGTCTATAATTTTTTCACCTCTAATTTTCACTATACAGGTATATTACCTGTTTTTTTTATCTTTCTCTCCTTTTCTCTCTTTCCCTAGCTTGTATCCATTCGGCCCCATTCAGCCAACTGTTTTAAGACGTTTATGCTCATCCAGGTGTCGATTTCTTCCTGGCGAGCGATATTGAGCCAGCATTGTATGGAAAAATCAGGCTTCGCCGGAGACATTTTTCTATCGAAAAATTTACAAATTTAGCTTGCTGTCAAAACAAAAATATATATATGCTGGCTCGCAACAGCTCGCCAGGAAAATATTGACACCTGGATGGGGGTAAACGTCTTAAAACAGTAGGCTGAATGGGGCCGAATGGATACAAGCCAAAGAGGGAGGTAGAGAAAGAGAAAAAAGAGAGGTGGGTTCCCTTAAGTGAATCTATCTTGCCTATTTATCTACTGCCTAATGTCATCATATGTTTGTGTATAAATGCGATTTCCCTGCTTTCACTACAACCCTATTATTTTCGGCTATGCCTCGCTTTCTCTCATTATACATGTTCATCTCTTAGTTTTTGTTTGCAACATCTGACCATTTTCGCGGAATCCCACTCCCCGCGTGTATCTTTCATATAAATGATATTTGTTTTAATAACAAAGTAACTATTTATCTCTTATGAATCTTGAATTTGGTTCTCTGTCACTCTTTTAATCTGTGTATTATATTATTTATTTATTATATATCTTCCTCCACCCCCTTAAACACACACTCTCCTCCCCTCCCCACACCTCACAGATCGGTTTCTCTGTTTACATTCTTAAGCTGAGTGCCATTCATCGAATAGTTTGCTTTCTCATTTAGGTATCCGATATGTAGTACTTTACATTTATCCGCATTGAAACTCATTTGCCAAATTTGGGCCCAATGTGACAATTTATCTAGATTGTGTTGCATATCGTCAACTTGTTCTGTTGAGAGTACGCTATTTGCAATTTTTGTATCGTCAACAAATTTTGAGATTGTACAGGTGAGACCCTCATCTATGTCGTTGATGTAAATTAGAAAGAAAATTGGTCCTAGTACCGATCCCTGGGGTACCCCGCTACTTACATTGGTCCATTTAGATGCCTTACCGTTTATGACTACTCTTTGCTTTCTGTCGCTGAGCCAATTTTCTATCCATTTCAACACACCTTCTTGTATTCCATGCGCTTTTAGTTTTAGTAGTAAACGTTTGTGGGGAACTTTGTCAAGCCTTTTGAAAATCAAGGTATATAATATCTACAGCTTTACTCTCATCGTAGAGGTTGAGGATATCATGGAAGAAGTCTAAGAGGTTTGTTAAACAGGAACGTTTTTTACGAAAGCCGTGTTGAGTATCTTTAAGTATGTTATTTTCCTCTAAGTGATTTACGAGTCTGTCTCTTATGACCGTTTCTAGCATTTTACATACAACTGGGGTTAAGCTAATTGGACGATAGTTACTGGGTAGGGATTTGCTGCCTTTTATTAATATCGGTGTTACGTTGGCTATCTTCCACTGATCAGGCATAGTTCCAGACTGCAAGGATTTATTGAATAGTAATGTCAGTGGTTTGGAGAGCTCATCCTTAGCTTCCTTTAGAACTCTAGGCGAGATTGTATCAGGTCCAGGCGTATTATTTACCTTGAGTTTATCTAAACAATTCAATACTTCTCTCTCTGTAACGGTGATATTGCTTAGAATATCTGAATTATCAATCTGAATCGGCGATGGTGTAGGGATATCACTGAGGTCTTCTGTTGTAAAAACTGATGCAAAGAAGGTATTGAGGGCATTACTCATTTGTGCTTCGTCTTTGGTGTATTCTCCATTTTCATCGACTAACGGTCCAACAGTTGAAGTAACTACTTTTTTCTGTCTGATATAACTATAGAATTCTTTTGGGTTTGTTTTACTTTGATTCGCAATATGTAACTCTAGGGTCTCTTTACTTTGCTTAATTAACTTTTTGGCTTTGCGTCGTAGCTCTACAAATTTCACCCTTTCTTCGTCATTTTGTGAGGATTTTAATCATTAGCAAATTTTTTAGCAAGCAGGCAGTTTGAAATATCTTTATTCCACCATTTGGGCTTATTATTATGGCCTGGACGCCGTATTTTCGATGGTATGCAGTCTTGCACTGCTTTTAGGTAAGTGGTTTCGAATAACTTCCAAGATGTATTTATGTCGTTATTGTTAATTAAAAAGCTCCAGTCAGTTTCTTTAAACATAGCTCTAAGTTTATGAAAGTTTGCTTTCTTGAAATTAGGGACTTTTCGATGATACTATTTGGTTCGTTACTAGTAAAGTTTAAAGTGAAAGTTATTGTACGATGGTCGCTGTTACTGAATTCATCACCAACATTCAAATTCTCTATTAATTCTTCTTTTGTTGCAAGTACAATGTCAAGAACGTTATTACCACGGTCGGTGTTCGAACAAATTGATAAAGCGAACTCTCTTGCAAGTTCGTATACAAGTCATGTCCGGAGTGTGAAGTAAGAGTATCGCCCCACTTGGTCACAGGTAAATTAAAGTCGCCAAAAATTACGGTATCTTGTGAGTTACTTACATCTGCAATTTGTTCGTAAATTTCTCGGTCAGTTTGCACTGATTGAGCTGGAGGTCTGTATATTAACGCAAGTATTATTTTTGTACCTTTATTATTCTTTATTAGCACAAAAGATGTGTCGACGTTCACAATTTGAGGTTTTGACAAGAGGGTAGGGTTAAGACTTTCTTTGATATAAAGTAAAACGCCACCTCCATTTCGATTTATTCGGCTTTTCTCAAACATTACATAACCGGAAACTGAATACTCTGCTAAAAAGTCTCTATCTTCTGTATTGAGCCAAGATTCTGTTATGCCAATCACATCATAATTTTCTGTAAACACTAGCTCCTCTAAATCTGAAAATTTATTGCGTATGCTACGAGCGAGCGTTTGCATAGAAAACCTTTAAATTTTGTATATTAGAACTCACGGAACGCTCTTTAATAATATTGTTGGTTCTTGTCGGATCTACATGTATGTTCATGGCTGTCCTCGGTCCTCCCTGTCTTCGGTCCTTATCGCTGGTGGTCCTCGGTTGCCTCTGTTTTTTGCTTGGCGTTGGATGATTTATGTTACTGCTGCTTCTTCTCGGATGGCGTTTTTTGATCCATGGCTGCGGACTGCTTCGTGTAGGAGACGACCCATGCGTGCTGAACCCACAGGGTTTAGATGAGTGCCAACCTTGCAGAACAGAGGGTTCTTTTAACTCACACGAATCTAAGAATTTCTTCTTCAATCGAGTTGTCAACTTGTGGAATGGGCTTCCCCGAGACGTTATAGACTGCATCCGTTGATGTTTAAACTCCGCTTAGACAAATATCTCGCATCAAACCCGCGACTGACTGCTTTTGTAAATGAATACATTTATTTTATCCTCCCCTCAGTTACTAACCCATATTATGTCCCCTACTAACTTCCTAGTCCTGCCACGGACATTAGTTCCAGGGCAGTAGTTCCCTTTCCAATGTTCCCTTACCCACTCTAAACCACTGTTTGGACACTTGATCCTCAGTGTTTTGGAGGACAAGCAGCCCAGCTGTTGTTGCTTGATTTCCTTTGTACTCCTTTGTACTCTCTCTCTCCACACAAAACAATAACCCACAATATACAACACAAAACAACACTTACTCTCTCTCTCTCTCTCTCTCTCTCTCTCTCTCTCTCTCTCTCTCTCTCTCTCTCTCTCTCTCACCGTCTCTCTCTCTCTCTCTCTCTCTCCTCTCTCTCTCTCTCCTCTCTCTCTTCTCTCTCTCTCCTCTCGCTCTCTCTCTCTCTCTCTCTCTCTTTCTCTCTCTCTCCTCTCCTCTCCCTCTCTCTCTCCTCTCTCATCTCTCTCTCTCTCTCTCTCCTCTCTCTCTCTCTCACAATACACCACACAACACAACACACACTCTCTCTCTCTCTCTCTCTCTCTCTCTTGGTAAAACATCCTAGTCACTTCAGGTAAGCTAATGGCTTCCATATGTTACTATCACATCAAGGGTGGCGAATCCAGATGATGTTTATATCTACCTGACCCTCTCCTGTCTCCCCCCCCCCCCCCCCCCTCTCTCTCTCTCTCTCTCTCTACACACACACACAACACACGCACACACAAACACACACACCACAGTAAGAAAGATATAAATTCCGCTCGGGTATACAATAATGTATACACTTCATACATAAATGTGCACAGTGCAATCACAAAAGAAACACCCAAAGTGTGTGTGTGTGTGTGTGTAAGTGTGTGTCTGTGTGTGTGTGTGTGTGTGTGTAAGTTTGTGTCTGTGTGTGTGTGTGTGTGTGTGTGTCTGTGTGTGTGTGTGTGTGTGTATGTGTGTGACTGTGTGTGTGTGCCTTACCTTTGTGATTGCACTGTGCGCATGTATGTATGAAGTGCATGGATAATTGTATACCCGAGCGGAATTTATATCTTTCTTACTGTGGTGTGCGTGTGTGTGCGGGTGCGTGTGTGTGTGTCTTTATATTTTTTCATATATCTAGATTTATTTCAACTCTTTTCACGTGTGTGTATTTGTGTGTGTGTGTGTGTTCTTGCCTATGTATGTGAATGTGTTCCTACGTGTTGAGGTTCCATAGTTTATAAGCATTACCTTGACATCATAATCCTCTTTGCACATGTGTGTGTGTGTGTGTGTGTGTGTGTGTGTGTGTGTGTGTGTGTGTGTGTGTGTGTGTGTGTATGTGTGTGCTTGCCTATGTATGTATGTGTCCCTACGTGTTGAGCTCCTAATAGTTTATAAGCGTTCCTTGATATCATAATCCTTTTTGCAAATTTGTACTTGGGCCCTTATCAGCAGTCATAACTCAGAGGGACCCACGCCTGTCTCTGCCTGCTTGCAAACAATTATCTTTTCCACCCAAATGAGCCAGTTATTATTATCGATGACTACACTGTGTAAATAATTGTCTGTTCACAAATTTAAAACAACATTTGTTTAGCCGTTTACGTGTACGAATTAGCCCACGAACGATATATAGTTTACGTGTTTGAATTAGCACACAAACGATATAAGCACTAATTATGTGAATCATTTGTCTTACCAGTAAACGGACCCCATTATTTTTAGTAGTTTCTTGACTAACCTTTACAACATATGTATTCTATTTCTGGATGTACGGTAGACAAAGGTGCACACATAATTGTGTGTGTGTGTGTGTGTACTTACTCTAGTTGTACTTACTCTAGTTGTATTGCGGGAGTGAGCATGCTCGTTATTTCCCGCCTCCTATATGTGTAGGTGTTATATGTATCGTTGGAATGGCTGTGGATGTGTGTGTAGTCTGTATTTTTAGCCAATTGGCGACATCGGAAACGAAGGCTTAGGGTGGATCTGTATGGTACCATTCTCACTATAGACGGTACCGTCTCGCCCGAAGGCTTAGGTAGCCATCAGCTTTGGTGAACCATATGATACCCATCTCGCCTTGTACCATTTTTGCCAACCCCAGATGGGACGTCACAACGTCGTCCACTTATTCCAGGTACCTATTTACAGCTAGGTGAACTGAGGCTAACACATGAAAGGAGACAAGCCCAATTTGTCTCCGCCCGGCCGGGGATTGAACCCCCGACCCCTCGTGTGTGAGACGAGAGCGCTACCTACTAGGCTACGGGCTGTGTGTGTGTGTGTGTGTGTGTGTGTGTGTGTGTGTGTGTGTGTGTGTGTGTGTGTGTGTGTGTGTGTGTGTGTGTGTGTGTGTGTGTGTGTGTGTGTGTGTGTGTGTGCGCAAAACTAACAAAACTTGTCTTGATAGCGTAATGCATACACGCGCAAAATGTCAGTGTATCCTAGGTTCGATTCCTTGGAGTGCCACATGTATTTGTTGATTTCATTAATTGAGTTTAAAAGTAAAGTTGGTTGGTGAAAACAATATGAACGTAAACTAATTATGTATATATACTAAACGTGTTACGTAAGAACTCGAACATAAACTACATACTTTAGTTAAAATAGAAGATCAGAGGCTATCAACAATTCTGGATTATTTAGCCAGCACACTGCAAGTCAAGAATAGCGTCAGGACTGAAGCCCCTTTTCGAGAACTCCAGTCCCTTGATATACTACAGGCTTTTAGAACACATTTATAATTCTTATACTTAGTGAACCTTTACAAAATGTGTCTAATCAATTTGCTTATAATGTGTAGCAGTGTTGCTACAATCTATGTTCTATTATATATTCTGATACACAAAGTTTACTGTGCATTCCTCTATACATCTGAACCTTTTCATTACTTCGGTGTTATTTCAATTTCAAGTTGGGTATATTTAGGTGAATATATTCATATTCATTGAGGACATTTAAGGATTAAATAGGTAATAAGCATTCCAGTTAGCCTTTGGTTACACTCGAAGACACCAAAAATCTACAAAATCTTAGAAATAACCGAGTAATTTGAATGGCGAGACAGAAAATACCATCAGCTGGGAAAAAATAATAATAATAATACAAAACAAAATATATATAGTACGGTACGTTGTATGCATCACAAACATTAATATAAGCAGTTCGTGATGTCTAAACGGCCAACATGTGTTTCCTATACGGTACTGTACGAAACACCCCCAACTCGGTGGGATTGAAAAAAGCATACCTGCCCGTTGTCTCCCAAGCAAGCACACCTTTCCTCGTACCCCGTCAGTACTTGCATAGAACCCCCTTATTTTCCCGGAGTCACTGCTTGATTGTGCTTTCCATTTTCGCCCACTCGCCTTTGTATCGCGGGCCCAGTCTAAAGCAAGGTTCGCACATTGGCGAGTCGGAGCGCAACTCCAACGCGAGTGATGAAATTTTTGCACTCGCCAATGATTATCCCAAATTCGCCGACACTCGCACAGACTCGCGTGGACTCGCGCTGCACCGCGTACACTCGCGAACGCGGCCAAAAATGTCAAAAAGACATGAAATTTGGAGAGTCAAGTGGGAGTAGGACGCCAACTCGCATAGAGTCGCGTAGACTCTCGTAGACTCCTGTAGACTCGTGTGACACTCATGTAGACTCGCGTGACACTCGCGTTGTACTATTTAGAAATTAAATGATCGCGAGTCTACACGAGTCTACGCGAGTCTACATGAGTGTCACGCGAGTCTACATGAGTGTCACACGAGTCTACATGTGTCACACGAGTCTGTTTATATTATCAACAAAAATCGTAGCAGCGAAACGACTGCACCTATGGCTTTCATATTTTTACCATATGTACCTTACCCTTTTGGCTACCCACAAAAAAATCCCAAATTCCTCCTCCGACTCACTCGCTGACTGTCAGTCCCGTCAGAAGGAAAAAAAAGGAAAATCTATGGCGGCGAAACGACTGCACCAATCGGTTCCATATTTGTGTGACAAGTCCCTTACCCTTCTGCCTTCCCCCCACCACACCCCCAACCGCCTCCCACCACCCACTTCCAGCGTTACGAAGATAAGGAAAAAAAGGAAAATCCGTGGTGGCGAAACTACCTTACCAATCGGCTTCATATTTGTAACATGAGTCAATTACGCTTCTACCTGCCCCACACCATCCCCCAAACCACCCTCCCACCACCCTCCTACCCATACATTCCGATACCATAAAAGTCTCTGTAGTCTATAGTGTCTTTTCAGCTACTTTCGGGACCATCGGGGACCTGATTTCTGTCGAAAATGGACAAGGGGAGCGGTATGTTTACCATTATCCTTCCTTTCTCTCCCAACTTGATAGATTTAGCCAAAAAACAAAAAAACAAAATACCTCTGGCACTGGCAGAAGCACACCGTCAAAATTGGCTGGCACTCAGCGGGTTAATATGAATTCAAGTTGTGTTATGAATAATATTGATATTAACATCAATAATGAAGAGAGAACAAATACCATATAATATGAATGAAATAGGTTTCTGGAATAATATTGATATTAACATAAATAATGATGTGGAATATATGCAAAGGATATATGATGACAAATATTAATATACAGATTGATATCCAACATGAAATATAAATAAATACAAGATATAAATTAAATAGAATATACACTCCATACACTCCTGTTAACTTCCTGTAGACTCGCGTTCATCTCGTGTAAACACGTGTAAACACGTGTAAACTCATGTAAACTCATGTAAACTCCTGTGACACTGTGTAGACTCCTGTAGACTCGCACTATTCGTACCCTGGAATTTGACCGTTATTTTTCAAATTTTGGCGGTGCGTGTTGGGGTCGTGTTACACTCGCCGACACTCGCGGATACTCGTGTAAACTCGTGTAAACTCGTGTTATATTTGTGTTATATGCGTGTTTACTCGCATCAGATGCTACTCGCGTTGGGTTCGGGCTCCATCAACGGCGATATGCGGCGAGTGTGACTCGCGTTGGCCTCGCGCTCCGACTCGCCAATGTGTGTACCTACCTTAATAAAGTGCCTTGGCGGGAGTATGGAAAACATCTACCCGAATTATTAAGACGGAGAGCAGGGGGGGGGGGGGAAGGGAGGGAGGGAGAGAGATAGTATTTTTATGCAAATCGCTAAAAACATGTACTTTTCAATAAAGGAATACACGAAGCGAAGGTAAAACAATTTCAATGAGCAATAAAGCGTGCAGCAAAACTGCTATCTTATACAATGACAACAAAATCATATGAAACTAAATCTAATAGAGAATACACTGGAGTGACAGGTACGAGTAATGTATATGTATATATATATATCTATATACAATATATATATATATATATATATAAATCAATCACAAAGACGTACGGCATCTACCACTATAAACAAAAACACTACGCAGCGTTACAACAGGATATACAGAGAGACAATTAACTATTTATTAAGGGGCAGGTGGTTGCTTTGTATGGACCCCTTCTCCGTTATGTTTAGCCCTATTAGTTTGCGATTTTAAGGCGTTTGTTCCATCAGTTTGGCAATTTTAATACCTTTTGTGCCGTTTAGATGTTGATATTTTCCTGGCGAGCGAAAGCGGGCCTACAATTTTAAAAGGAATCAGCCTTCGGCCGGGACATTTTTTCTACCGAAAAATGTACAAATTTATCTTCAAAGGGGGTCCAGGGGGTATTTTTAAAGTTTGATGGAGGTCTAGCGAGGAAACTAATATATATATATATATATATATATATATATATATATGAAGAAATACAAATATAGACTGCAAACTAAGCACCTCCCCCTTTAAAGCAATAATTGACAAGCAACACGTGCACCAAGCAAACCCTTTTTGTCCCCCCCCCCCCCCCCCCCCCCCCCCCCCCCCCCCCCCCCACCCCCCCCCCCCCCCCCCCCCCCCCCCCCCCCCCACCCCCCCCCCCCCCCCCCCCCCCCCCCCCCTACCCGCCACCCCACCCCCCCACCCCCCAACCCCCACACCCCCCCCCCCACCCCCACCAAGTCCAAGCAGAGACAAACACAGACCAAAGAAAAACACGTCCTCATAAACATTGAGATCGATAACTAAATAATATGAGAGCACACACAGACACAACGAGCTATAATTGGCACAGTACAGTCTCTGGCAGAAGTTGGTGATGTTGTTTACCTTTACGATTTAGTTTTCTCTTTGGGCGGATGGTGAATTTCTGTACCCGAAATAAGGAGGAAGGAATATATGGTGCGTGTTCAGATATAAATTATAAACATTAAAACTGTCTTAATCTCTCAATCTCTCAATCTCAATCTCTCTGCTCTCTCATCATCATCATCACCACCACCACCACTATAACCACCGTTAACACCACCAATATCACCGCCATTAACACCACCATTATCACCACTATAACCACCATTAACACCACCACTATCACCACCATTATCACCACCATTAACACCACTATAACCACCACTATCACCACCATTAACACCACTATCACCACTATTAACACCACCATCACCACCATTACAACTATCATCATCACCACTATCACTATTAACACCACTATCACCACTATTAACACCACTATAACCACCATTAACACCACTATAACCACCATTCACACCACCACTATCACCACCATTAACATCACTATCACCACCACCATTATCACCACTATAACCACCATCAACACCACCACTATCACCACCATTAACACCACTATCACCACCATTAACACCACCATTATCACCACTATCACCACTATTAACACCACTATAACCACCACCATTAACACCACTATTAACACCACCATTAACACCACCACTATCACCACCATTAATACCACTATAACCACCATTAACACCACCACTATCACCACCATTAACACCACTATCACCACTATTAACACCACCATTAACACCACTATAACCACCACTATCACCACCATTAACACCACTATCACCACTATTAACACCTCCATTAACACCACTATCACCACCATTATCACTAACAACATCCTCTCCCCTTATCCTAATGGTAAGTCGTAGATATCAACAAGTCCAAAAAGTCTCTACCCCTGACCTCTGATTCTGAACACAGTTGGGAATTCAGTTAACATTATCTACATGGAAAATTAGACCAACTATTCTGCAGCCTCCGCCATGTTGTCAACTTTGTTTTGTGATGCAATATATATACCTAGAACGAATCCCTTTTTACTATATTTAATGTACGTAGTTTGGCCTTATTAGATCCCCCGGTTTTGCCCCATTAGTTTGGTTATTTTTACACGTTTTCACTTCATTGATTACCGATAATAAGACCTTTCGCCACATTGAGGTTTGGAATTTTTCCAGGCGAGCAACAGCGATTAAGCAAAATAACAGGAAACGGCCTTTGGAAGGGGCATTTTTCTACCGAAAAATTTACAAATTTAGCTCAAATGTGGGTCTTGCGAGTAATTTCCTCAAACTTGATTGAGGTCTAGGGAGAACACTAAAGCTAATCCTATGTTTGCCGTTTATTGTAATCGAATAAATATCCAAGGAAGAAATAGTACCGGTATGGCTCAACAAAACTAATTCAATCCAGCTGTGTTTGATTTGGCCTATTTATGAGAAGTCGAGTTGGAAAAAATGTTCAGACTGAATATATATAGTATATATGACAGCATGACTATAAAATGTTCAGACTGAATATATATAGTATATATTACAGCATGACTATAAAATGTTCAGACTGAATATATATAGTATATATTACAGCATGACTATAAAATGTTCAGACTGAATATATATAGTATATATGACAGCATGACTATAAAATATGAAGACAAAAAAAACCCTGACTTGTTAATGTTGACAACTTCATAAACATAATCAGGTCAATATATGATAATACTCACTGATATGCATGACTCGATGAAATTAGCCGTCCAGACCAACACAAATATATGAATAAAACAAAAACATACAAATTTTATATATATATAATTTATATATATATATATATATATATATATATATATATATATATATATATATATATATATATATATATAGGCCTATATTATATATATATATATATATATATATATATATATCTATATATATATATATATATATATATATATATACTGTATAAATATATATAAAATAAACATACGCTTTACTTAGTTTAAATTAATATACTCCATTAATTTTAAGTAAGCCAGAAAGGTAAGCAGCTGCCATCGCGTTGAAGGGTTAACTGCATATTGCGTTGCAAAATCTTATTAGCAGCTGAATAATAAATATATAAACATGGCAATTTACCGTTAGTTGTCAGAAAAAGACTATAACTTCAGTCACAGAAACCTCTACCTAATTTCAAGAGAATAATCAATATATGTTCAAAATGTCTATAAACTAACCAACAACCAAAACATATCTGACTTCAAGTTTGTTTTCGTAATTACTCAACCAGAAGACCAGTTCAATCAGTAGCTCTCAACCAGTGCCAAAAGTCAAATAGATTAGGTTAGGTTAGGAAAATTTAGGTTAGAACTTCAATACGGCACTGATTTATTGGCTCTGGTTGAGTTGACACGGGTTGAGATCTCCTGGTTGAGTTTCTATAGTCGGTCATTTTCCCACTTACGGTAAATTGTTTCGTGATTATTTACCTATTTCCAATATTGTGTAGTGAAATATGTTGTTAATTATGATAACTTGGACATTACATTAAGCAGAGACGTAGCAGTATTATATTATCCAACTATGTATCGAAAAATCAGTTGCTAAAGGACTCAACTTATCATCAGCTGATATGAAAACTACTATAGGAACCAAGTAATATAGGATTGAGAAAAAGCCCACAAACGCAGACAAAACACGTGGAAGGTATACAAAATGTCGGCCACACAAACCAAAGAAGCCAGTAACCCCGACCCATCAAAATACAAAGTAAAGTATACAAAATGTCGTCGGGCCAAACCACGAAGGGAGTAACCCCGACCCCTTCACCCTGGCGACGGTAGGTGATCTTAGTATTCAAAGCACCCTCAGTCTTATCAGTTAATACAATTCTAGACGACAACCTGGAATGTATCAGAGGTGTGTGTGTAGGGGGGGGGGGGGGGGTTGTGAGTGTGCATGCGTGTAGTGTAAGTATAGGGGAGTGTGAGTTTCTACGTATGTGTGTTTGTAAATGTGCATCATTGTGTACTTATGGCACATGTGCAACTGTGTATTCTTAGATAGCTTATATGCACATGATGTTATTATATGCAATTGTGTGCATAAAACAAGACTGGGAAAACAATCTGATATTGAATAAATATATTATTGCTGTTGCTATGAATGTGTTTAATATTCTACCCACAATAAAGTTATATTGATGGTAATAAACTCATCTAATATAATTATGGACAGAGGTAAATCACCATCCACATAACCAATGATTTTATGTATCTTTGTCATACCTGTTTTATAACCATGATATTTTCCAGTGAGATGTATTTCCGAGCAAGCCTATGTATTTCCGAGGAAGCCTATGTATTTCCGAGCAAGCCTATGTGTATGAATAAGTAAAAGCATCATTCATTCCCTTTTAATACCTTAAGGTGAGGCTGATGGACTGTTGAGATTAAGGGGAGATGGTTCGTTTTTCTGGTCCCCTTTCTCCCCCCTGTTAAGCCCCATTTGTTTTGAGATTATAAGACGTTCGGCCCATTAGTTTGGCGATTTTAACATCTTTCGCCCCATTTCGTTGTCAATTTTAAGACCTTTCGTGCCATTTAGGTATCGATTATTTCCTGGCGAGCGATAGCGAGCCTGCAATTTTAAGAGGAACCGGCCTTTGGCCGGGAAATTTGTCTACCGAAAAATGTACAAATTTATCTTGAAGGGGGATCTAGGGGGTGTTTTTCTAAGTTTGATGGATGTCTAGCGAGAAAACTAAGAAATAAAGGAATAAATTAATTAATAGACCAAAAAACAAACAAAAAACGGTCCATCCCGCCTTAATTAAACCTATAGATATAACAGTGAGGTGTATTTCTAAGCAAGCCTATGTAAATGAATAATAAGTACAAGCATCCTACATTCCCTCATTACCCCACTCTAGTTGGCGATTTCCCAACGCAGAGTATCGTACCCAGATCTGTGGCGGACTAAATTCCCAAGAGACGGTAATGACAGAGGGAGGATAACGAATGATATCAGGGGGAAGAGACAAGAGAGAGTGGGTGAGTGAGAGAGTGAAAGAGAGAGAGAGAGAGAGAGAGAGAGAGAGAGAGAGAGAGAGAGAGAGAGAGAGAGCGAGAGAGAGAGAGAGAGAGAGAGAGAGAGAGAGAGAGAGAGAGAGAGAGAGAGAGAGAGAGAGAGAGAGAGAGAGAGAGAGAAAGAGAGAGAGAAACAAATAAACTCACACTTTGTACTCACTGTATCTGGAACTTTGTTGTTATCAATTTCGGTCAGGAATAGTAAGCGACATAAATAAATGTAATTCCCTACACAGCACAAACTGATTTCAACTAAAACAATAAAGTACACATACAGTATACTGTATATGAGGCTTTTAAGGGGGGATGGGCCGGTTTTCTGGACCACTTTCTCCCTCATGTTTCGCCCCATTAGTTTTCAGATGTTAAGATGTTTGCCCCATTAGTTAGTGGTTTTTAAGACCTTTCGCCACATTTCTTCGTCAATATTTAGACTTTTCGTGCTATTTAGGTGTCGATTTTTACCCTGGCGAACGATAGAGCCTGTAATGTTGGAAGAACCGGCCTTCGGCCGGGACAGTTTTCTACCGAAAAATGCACAAATTAATCTAGAAGGGGGATCTAATGGATGTTTTTTTAAATTTGATGGAGGTCTAGCGAGGAAACTAGAAACAAAAATGAATACATGCAAAAATCGGCCAAAAAGTGAACCATCCCCCCTTAAACAATTACAACCACTAGCACCTTTACATAATCATACATATAGAACATAAGAAAATGGGAGTCTGCAGAAACAGCCACACAAGGCAGATCCCTCTCACACCCAACCCGAATTATTATCTGGGAAAAAAAACAGACAAATAACACCCGCAAATACAAATACCGGACATTACACTGACAATGCTCGCAGCCTTGGAACGGAAGCGAAACACTTTAAGGGGGTAGTACTCACTTTTTATGAACCCCCTTCTCCCGCATGTTTAGCATATTAGTTTTGAAGTTTTAAGACGTTCGTTTCGTTAGTTTGGCGATTATGAGACCTTTCGCCTCATTTTGTTGTCAATAGTAAGATCTTTTGTGCCCTTTAGGTGTCGATATTTCCCTGGCGAGCGATAGCGAGCCTCTAATTTTACAAGAAACCTGCCTTTGGTCGGAACATTTTTTTACCGAAAAAATATAAAAAATTATCTTGAAAGGGGGTCTAGGGTTTATTTTTCTAAGCTTGATGGAGGTTTAGCGTGGGAACTAAAACATAAATATATAAACCAAACAACAAGCACTACCCCCTTAACCCACAAACCCATGTGTAGGGTCAGTGCTAAAACGCCTTATCAGGTGCCCTTCACAAACTACAGAGCTTATGCCTCTACTTCCCGCTCTCCTAACCGTTGCAGGATGGTACGATAACGTCTTGTGTATAGTATTCGGTTTACGAACAACTGGTAGGAATTGTATAGTTAATTAATTTAATTACGTTGAAATGCGCCCCCCCCCCCCCAAAAAAAAAAAAAAAAAAAAAAGAAAAAAAAAGAAAAAAATAGTAAGATTTTTTTTTTTTTTTTAACTCCCATACATTATTTAACCATAAACTTCTCCATCGACCTGTGTATCGAAAATCTTGGTTGGATCTTCAACTTACTACCTTTGTATCTGCAGCTGTTGATCTGACATAAACACACAATTATAAATGGAGATCAAACACAGGCAATGTGTAATCATAACAGTAATAATAATAATAACAAAAACATTTACCGGTACCATATATATTTCCTTTAACCAACACACATACAACAGACACACACACAAAAACACACATCTATACAAACAATTAAAATGTAAAACTTGCAAACTAAACAAACCAAAATTGGGACAAGGACAATATAAAGTAAAATTAAATTATCAAAATCGCTATGTGGAAACAACGCTTACTAAAATGAAATTTATGAAATAAAAGAACACAATCCACCACATAGGGTGTACATTACTACATGAACAACACACACTCACCATACCATCAACTGCCAGTCACACACACATACACACACACACACCAATAAAAACAATAATAAACACTCACCATACCATCAATTGTCACACACACACACACACACACACAGCCCGTAGCCTAGTAGGTAGCGCTCTCGTCTCACACACGAGGGGTCGGGGGTTCAATCCCCCGGCCGGGCGGAGACAAATTGGGCTGGTCTCCTTTCATGTGTTAGCCTCAGTTCACCTAGCTGTAAATAGGTACCTGGAATAAGTGGACGACGTTGTGACGTCCCATCTGGGGTTGGCAAAAATGGTACAAGGCGAGATGGGTATCATATGGTTCACCTAAGCTGATGGCTACCTAAGCCTTCGGGCGAGACGGTACCGTCTATAGTGAGAATGGTACCATACAGATCCCACCCTAAGCCTTCGTTTCCGATGTCGCCAATTGGCTAAAAATACAGACTACACACACATCCACAGCCATTCCAACGATACATATAACACCTACACATATAGGAGGCGGGAAATAACGAGCATGCTCACTCCCGCAATACAACTAGAGTAACTAGAGTAAGTACACACACACACACACAGACACACACACACAGACACAATACAAAACAATAATAAACACTCACCCTTCCATTGCTCGCCAGTCTCCCTCCTCCTCCAGTCCTCCTAGTCCTCTTGTATTTCATTGTATAAGTAGAAGGCGAATCCACTTTTCACTATAGTCGGTTTTATCTCAGCTGGCGGTAAATTGAATCCCTTGGCAACTAATTTATCAACAGTTAATGGAAAAATATGAAACTATTATGTCTCTGCGTCATATTAATGCTAAGTTTTCACAATTACCAACATATTTCACTACCAAACCTTCGTAGTAGCGGAGCTATTAAGGGGAGATGGGTCGTTTTCTGGACCCCTTTCTCCCTCGTGTTTAGCCCCATTAGTTTTGACATTTTAAGACGTTCGCACCATTAGTGTGTCAATTTTAAAAACTTTCGTCCACTTACTATATCAATATCAAGACCTTTCATGCCATTTAGGTGGTACATTTTGCTGGCGAGCGATAGCGAGCTTGTAATGTTAAGAGGGACATTATTCTATTGAAAAATGTACACATTTATCTTAAAGGGATTTTTTTAAGCTTGATGAAGGTCTAGCGAGGAAACTAAGAAAAATATATGAATATATTTATAATTAGACCCACAAAAATAACCACTGGCCCTTTAAGAGAGAGACATGACAATTTACCGTCAGCTGGAAAGAAACAGACTATAGTAGCGCGCACTTAACCATTGCCAACACTGACCTTATATTTTCTGTCGATTGTATTAGTCAGTACCATGTTTGTCGTCAGCTGTTCGTAGCAGTATTATTGTTTATCATCAGAATATTTAGTTTTGTTTTCATTACTAAAGCACAATTAACCATTTCAAAACAATAGTATTTTACACTCTTCAAAGCAGTTACTGTTATTACTACGTCAACTAAACCTTTCAAACTCCCGTTTTTTCTTTCTTTCTATTTTTCCTTATTTGTTTTCAAAATTCATCTCTTCTGGCATTTGTTGTTCAAGGAATATCAGCGATTTAATACCAAATGCAGCATTTTTGTTGGATAAGTAAAATAAAGTAACTATTATTTTCTTATTAAACGTACTTGCCTTTGTACGAACCAGTTAATAATGTTGTCTATTATCACAGGATACTAAGTTCACTATTAACACGACATCATCTGGCACAGAAGGCTCTCTCGTAGTCAAAGGGGACCTACATATTCTGAAGCCAATTTAGTCTGTTATTAAGGGGAGATGAGTTATTTTTTTTTGGTCCCCCTTCTTTCTCATGTTTAGCCCCATCAGTTTTCAGATTTTATGACGTTCTGCCCACTAGTTTAGCGATTTTAAGACCTTTCACTTCATTTCGTAGTCAATTTTCAGACAATCGCACCATTTAGGTGTCGATTTTTTCCTGGCGAGCGATAGCCAGCCTCCCATATTAAAAGGAAACGGCCAGCCGGAACATTTTTCTACCGAAACAAATTATAAATTTAACTTGAAAGGGGGTCTAGGGTTTTTTTTTTAAAGTTTGATGGAGGTCTAGCGAGGAAACTAAACAAATAATGAACAAATATGCAAATATACACAAAAATAGTTACTACCCCCTTAACTTACTGCAGAACCGGAAGCTTTACACTAATAGGTCGAGGTCAAACATATATTATCCACACTGGCTTATCTTGATAGGAAATTTCCTGTTCAGTAAGGAAATTTGCAAGGGGGATTTGCATGTTTTTATGTTCGGAGGTTTGAAAGTATATTATCTTGTTCTAGGGAGATCTCATTTATTTTTATCCATGTTAAGATTTGCATTTTCTGTATTTACTGTATATATTTTGTTTAACTCTAGACACTTTTGTTCTACGGAGTTCACTACGGTATATCTTCAGTGTTCACCTATGCACTCTTACTTCCAGGGTAGTTATCACCTATGCACTCTTACTTCCAGGGTAGTTATCACCTATGCACTCTTACTTCCAGGGTAGTTATCACCTATGCACTCTTACTGCCAGGGTAGTGATCACCTATGCACTCGTACTTCCAGGGTAGTTATCACCTATGCACTCTTACTTCCAGGGTAGTTATCACCTATGCACTCGTACTTCCAGGGTAGTTATCACCTATGCACTCTTACTTCAAGGGTAGTTATCACCTATGCACTCTTACTGCCAGGGTAGTGATCACCTATGCACTCTTACTGCCAGGGTAGTTATCACCTATGCACTCTTACTTCCAGGGTAGTATCACCTATGCACTCGTACTTCCAGGGTAGTTATCACCTATGCACTCTTACTTCCAGGGTAGTTATCACCTATGCACTCTTACTGCCAGGGTAGTTATCACCTATGCACTCTTACTGCCAGGGTAGTTATCACCTATGCACTCTTACTTCCAGGGTAGTTATCACCTATGCACTCTTACTTCCAGGGTAGTTATCACCTATGCACTCTTACTTCCAGGGTAGTTATCACCTATGCACTCTTACTTCCAGGGTAGTTATCACCTATGCACTCTTACTGCCAGGGTAGTTATCACCTATGCACTCTTACTTCCAGGGTAGTTATCACCTATGTACTCTTACTTCCAGGGTAGTTATCACCTATGCACTCTTACTTCCAGGGTAGTTATCACCTATGCACTCTTACTTCCAGGGTAGTTATCACCTATGCACTCTTACTTCCAGGGTAGTTATCACCTATGCACTCTTACTGCCAGGGTAGTTATCACCTATGCACTCTTACTTCCAGGGTAGTTATCACCTATGCACTCTTACTTCCAGGGTAGTTATCACCTATGCACTCTTACTTCCAGGGTAGTTATCACCTATGCACTCTTACTTCCAGGGTAGTTATCACCTATGCACTCTTACTTCCAGGGTAGTTATCACCTATGCACTCTTACTTCCAGGGTAGTTATCACCTATGCACTCTTACTTCCAGGGTAGTTATCACCTATGCACTCTTACTTCCAGGGTAGTTATCACCTATGCACTCTTACTTCCAGGGTAGTTATCACCTATGCACTCTTACTTCCAGGGTAGTTATCACCTATGCACTCTTACTTCCAGGGTAGTTATCACCTATGCACTCTTACTTCCAGGGTAGTTATCACCTATGCACTCTTACTTCCAGGGTAGTTATCACCTATGCACTCTTACCCAGGTAGTTATCACCTATGCACTCTAACTTCCAGGGTAGTTATCACCTATGCACTCTTACTCAGGGTAGTCCTATGCTTGGTAGTTATCACCTATGCACTCTTACTTCCAGGGTAGTTATCACCTATGCACTCTTACTTCCAGGGTAGTTATCACCTATGTACTCTTACTTCCAGGGTAGTTTCACCTATGCACTCTTACTTTCAGGGTAGTTATCACCTATGCACTCTTACTTCCAGGGTAGTTATCACCTATGCACTCTTACTTCCAGGGTAGTTATCACCTATGTACTCTTACTTCCAGGGTAGTTATCACCTATGCACTCTTACTTCCAGGGTAGTTATCACCTATGCACTCTTACTTCCAGGGTAGTTATCACCTATGCACTCTTACTTCCAGGGTAGTTATCACCTATGCACTCTTACTTCCAGGGTAGTTATCACCTATGCACTCTTACTTCCAGGGTAGTTATCACCTATGCACTCTTACTTCCAGGGTAGTTATCACCTATGCACTCTTACTTCCAGGGTAGTTATCACCTATGCACTCTTACTTCCAGGGTAGTTATCACCTATGCACTCTTACTTCCAGGGTAGTTATCACCTATGCACTCTTACTTCCAGGGTAGTTATCACCTATGCACTCTTACTTCCAGGGTAGTTATCACCTATGCACTCTTACTTCCAGGGTAGTTATCACCTATGCACTCTTACTGCCAGGGTAGTTATCACCTATGCACTCTTACTTCCAGGGTAGTTATCACCTATGCACTCTTACTTCCAGGGTAGTTATCACCTATGCACTCTTACTTCCAGGGTAGTTATCACCTATGCACTCTTACTTCCAGGGTAGTTATCACCTATGCACTCTTACTTCCAGGGTGGTTATCACCTATGCACTCTTACTTCCAGGGTAGTTATCACCTATGCACTCTTACTTCCAGGGTAGTTATCACCTATGCACTCTTACTTCCAGGGTAGTTATCACCTATGCACTATCACCTATGTACTCTTACTTCCAGGGTAGTTATCACCTATGCACTCTTACTTCCAGGGTAGTTATCACCTATGCACTCTTACTTCCAGGGTAGTTATCACCTATGCACTCTTACTTCCAGGGTAGTTATCACCTATGCACTCTTACTGCCCGGGTAGTTATCACTTATGCACTCTTACTTCCAGGGTAGTTATCACCTATGCACTCTTACTTCCAGGGTAGTTATCACCTATGCACTCTTACTTCCAGGGTAGTTATCACCTATGCACTCTTACTTCCAGGGTAGTTATCACCTATGCACTCTTACTGCCAGGGTAGTTATCACCTATGCACTCTTACTGCCAGGGTAGTTATCACCTATGCACTCTTACTTCCAGGGTAGTTATCACCTATGCACTCTTACTTCCAGGGTAGTTATCACCTATGCACTCTTACTTCCAGGGTAGTTATCACCTATGCACTCTTACTGCCAGGGTAGTTATCACCTATGCACTCTTACTGCCAGGGTAGTTATCACCTATGCACTCTTACTGCCAGGGTAGTTATCACCTATGTACTCTTACTTCCAGGGTAGTTATCACCTATGCACTCTTACTTCCAGGGTAGTTATCACCTATGCACTCTTACTTCCAGGGTAGTTATCACCTATGCACTCTTACTTCCAGGGTAGTTATCACCTATGTACTCTTACTTCCAGGGTAGTTTCACCTATGCACTCTTACTTCCAGGGTAGTTATCACCTATGCACTCTTACTTCCAGGGTAGTTATCACCTATGCACTCTTACTTCCAGGGTAGTTATCACCAATGCACTCTTACTTCCAGGGTAGTTATCACCTATGTACTCTTACTTCCAGGGTAGTTATCACCTATGCACTCTTACTTCCAGGGTAGTTATCACCTATGCACTCTTACTTCCAGGGTAGTTATCACCTATGTACTCTTACTTCCAGGGTAGTTATCACCTATGCACTCTTACTTCCAGGGTAGTTATCACCTATGCACTCTTACTTCCAGGGTAGTTATCACCTATACACTCTTACTTCCAGGGTAGTTATCACCTATGCACTCTTACTTCCAGGGTAGTTATCACCTATGCACTCTTACTTCCAGGGTAGTTATCACCTATGTACTCTTACTTCCAGGGTAGTTATCACCTATGCACTCTTACTTCCAGGGTAGTTATCACCTATGCACTCTTACTTCCAGGGTAGTTATCACCTATGTACTCTTACTTCCAGGGTAGTTATCACCTATGCACTCTTACTTCCAGGGTAGTTATCACCTATGCACTCTTACTTCCAGGGTAGTTATCACCTATGCACTCTTACTTCCAGGGTAGTTATCACCTATGCACGCTGACTTCCAGGGTAGTTATTACCTATGCACTCTTACTTCCAGGGTAGTTATCACCTATGCACTCTTACTTCCAGGGTAGTTATCGTCTATGGACTCCTATTTTCAGAGTTCAATATCTTCATTATCCTCATTGCAAGTCTGCCGTCTCGTTTAAGCGGTTTACTTTATATTTTCCCATCTTTCCTCCGCTGATACCTTGTTTTCCTTCATGTCCTGAAAAGTAAGACAACACAGATTAATGACAAATGAAGGATGTATACAGAATTCAATAACATATTAATTATCATGACACCTCTACTAGTTCATTCTACATCTTAGCATTCTAAATATTGAATATACAGTACAGTATATAAATGGACCATACAATTTCCATCTAATAATTTTAAAGGGTCTTGGTAGCGATCACAATATATAAATACAACTACAATGAAGTTGACCTAAAAATGCTATACTGCTTATTAACCCCTTCACCAGCATTACGTCATTTCCATCATATTCTGGTTACCATTAGACGATTTGTTTAGTTTATAATCTACCTCAAGGACTCTAAGGGGTAAACACACTCTCAATAAACCCTCTCAGTAATAGAAGTCCTTCATAAACTACATAAAATAACCTAATTTTAGCCAGAATCAAAGCTAAAGAGACGTCATGGTGCGGAAGGGGTTAACCCCGCTTATTACTGTTTGTGTACTCTCGATATCATATTCCCCGTATACAATGTTCATCTAGTAAATCGCAAAGGCCTCCCGGTAGCCAACACTGATACCCCAATACCTATTTCACCAGGCCCTTTATTAGCGGTGTTTTGTCTGAGTTGGGGTGGCTATATTTGGGGTGAGTCTATACCTGACTAGAGGGTTGTGCCTGTACCCGCTCCTACATGGGAAGAAAACGGAGGGTCCAATCATCGAGAAGGCCATTAAGTTTGTTTATGTACGATTAGCTCCTCAATGGCAACCTATCGGCTTCAGAGGGTTTGCTTTTTCTGCCGGGTGTGTGTGTGTGGGTGGTGTGTGTGTGTGGGTGGTGTGTGTGTGTGGGTGGTGTGGGTGGGTGTGTGTGTGTCTCTCTCTTTATTCGTTATTCTCTTCTTAATTTCTCAATATATATATAACACGCATCCAAGACGGGAAGTTATATTTGAAGAGGTTTAACACAATGCATGTGCACACTTTTCCACATATAATATAATGTTCTAAATGAAACCAATACAAAATATATCTTCAGGAGATAGCATATAGTATCATGCACACGTTACATTTACATGCATGTTTTGATTTGGGAGATTGTAGATTCATGACCCTGAGCTCCAAAGTTACAGTCATGGCGCAATAGACCTCGAAGAAGATGGGGATGCTAAGCCGGGGGATTTCTTCCGTTACGAGAGAATTTTGTACCGACGGTATCTAAACCCCAAATGGAAGTGGGAGGGGGGCAATACTCAGGGGAGGCCTCATAAGCAAGTTGTTGTTGTTGTTGTTGTTCCCCAAGCTGCCTGGCCGAACAGCCCCAAGGCCCCAAGCAATTCCAAGGCCATAACCGAGCGCCCCCACAGAACCCTCTCTGCCGACCACAATAAAGCCTGGGTGACCGAAGCCACTCCATGGCGGGGAGCTGAGGAGGGTGCAGAAACGCCCGGGAAACCAAAGCCCCACCCAGGGCCCTGTGCCCCTCAGCAATTATAAAGAGAAAGTTGAGGGGCAAGGGAAAAATGTGACGCTTTGGCTTCCAATCTTGGTAGATTGGGAGGTCAATCCACGGAAGAGACGCCGTCACTTGAGATCTAGAAAATATATAAGTTAAAGGAACAGTCAGAGTAACCTATGGGTATGGCAGAGATCGCTCAGTTCTCACTCTGATAGACCAGCCGATCACCACATGACTAGAACCCAATCCTCTCAGCATCAGCTAGGAAAGGCCCTAGAAAGCCGCCTTTGACGGGGGGATAGCTCCCCTATTTCAACTCCTTTCGGGGTCGGGCACCCGCCTATAAGCAAGTGATAAGGAGTTGCTGACACTCTTGTTTCATTTGTCTGGCTTCCCTCAATGTTTTTGTTTGTGTCTCACCCACAACAGAGTAATCCAGCTATCTTTCACAAACACCTCATCCTCCTATTCATTTAATTGCACTTAACAAGCCCACCATACTTTTTTTCCACTACACCAAGAAAAACGTTTAAAAAGGCAACTATCGCTCTTTCAACTTTGGGGGAGACAAGTGTTGCAGGCAGCTTTGCCTTTTGTCACTGTCATACACATAGAATACAAATACAATATTTGTTTAACCTCTTATGTACCAGCGACGTCTTGTATTAATTTATTCTAGCTTCATTTAGACGATTTTATGAAGCTCAGGAAGGATATACAGTATGGTAGCTAAAAGGATTAATTGATATTGTCTGTAACCTTTTAATGGGTAGCCGTCGTTCGTAAGCTGAATATAATCGGCTATTAGTTGCTCGAATAAATTATAAAGGATGGTACCGGTACTGTTTGGGTTAAGAAACTCCTTAGAATAGGGCCGCAAGGTCTCTGATAACTAAGTAATACTTGTAGCTCTTTGATAGAGTGAGTGTCTCGTCATCCATCCAGTCATCATGAAGTGCCCCCCGACCTGTCTTTTGTGTCCATTCATCACCATTAAGTCCCCCTTGTGGCCACCTCTGCTAACACCCTGCTCGGTTCCCAGACAACTCAACTATAGTCTATTTTTTGTTTCCAGTTGAGGGTAAATTGCCATGTTTCTATCTTGGGTACTTAGCTAATATGTTGATTTTGTAGCGAAATATGTTGTTAAATGTGAAAACCTGACATTAGTACGACGTAGAGACATAGTAGATTCATATTTCTCCATTAACTATTGTGAAATCAGTTGTTAAGGGATTCAATTTACCATCAGCTGGAAATAAACCGACTATAGTTGACCATATCAACCAGTAGACCATATCAACCAGTAGACCATATCAACCAGTAGACCATCTCAACCAGTTGACCATATCAACCAGTAGACCATATCAACCAGTAGACCATATCAACCAGTAGACCATATCAACCAGTAGACCATATCAACCAGTAGACCATCTCAACCAGTAGACCATCTCAACCAGTAGACCATATCAACCAGTAGACCATATCAACCAGTAGACCATATCAACCAGTAGACCATATCAACCAGTAGACCATATCAACCAGTAGACCATATCAACCAGTAGACCATCTCAACCAGTAGACCATCTCAACCAGTAGACCATATCAACCAGTAGACCATATCAACCAGTAGACCATATCAACCAGTAGACCATATCAACCAGTAGACCATATCAACCAGTAGACCATATCAACCAGTAGACCTCATCAACCAGTAGACCATATCAACCAGTAGACCATATCAACCAGTAGAGCATCTCAACCAGTAGAGCATCTCAACCAGTAGACCATATCAACCAGTAGACCATATCAACCAGTAGACCATATCAACCAGTAGACCATATCAACCAGTAGATCATATCAACCAGTAGATCATATCAACCAGTAGACCATATCAACCAGTAGACCATATCAACCAGTAGACCATATCAACCAGTAGATCATATCCACCAGTAGACCATATCAACCAGTAGACCATATCAACCAGTAGACCATATCAACCAGTAGACCACCTCAATCAGTAGACCATATCAACCAGTAGACCATATCAACCAGTAGACCATATCAACCAGTAGACCATATCAACCAGTAGAACATATCAACCAGTAGACCATATCAACCAGTAGACCATCTCAACCAGTAGACCATATCAACCAGTAGACCATATTAACCAGTAGACCATATCAACCAGTAGACCATATCAAACAGTAGACCATCTCAACCAGTAGACCATATCAATCAGTAGACCATATCAACCAGTAGACCATATCAACCAGTAGACCATATCAACCAGTAGACCATATCAACCAGTAGACCATATCAACCAGTAGACCATATCAACCAGTAGACCATATCAATCAGTAGACCATATCAACCAGTAGACCATATCAACCAGTAGACCATATCAATCAGTACACCATATCAACCAGTAGACCATATCAATCAGTAGACCATCTCAACCAGTAGACCATATCAACCAGTAGACCATCTCAACCAGTAGACCATTTCAACCAGTAGACCATTTCAACCAGTAGACCATATCAACCAGTAGACCATATCAACCAGTAGACCATATCAACCAGTACACCATATCAACCAGTAGACCATATCAATCAGTAGACCACATCAACCAGTAGACTATATCAACCAGTAGACTATATCAACCAGTAGACCATCTCAACCAATGCCAAATCAACCACGGTCAACTAAATAGGTGTAAAATTGAAATTCTAAACCTAACTCTACCTAACCTAACCGTATTGGTTGAGTTGGCACTGGTTGAGAGTTACTGGTTGAAATGGTCTACTGGTTAAGTAGTCCGGCCACCACCTTGTTCATCTATACAGTCATCCGTCAGGGTTACCAAATCAAGTCCACTAGATGGTGAATAAATGCCGATAATAGCTAGCATAACGGCAAATGTTCTAAAAGTTCTCTCTAAAATGGCTCAAACTACAGAATATCGCTAAAATTTATGTCGCTAGATGTACAAATTTGACTCTAGATCGAAGTAAACACCTCTAAATCTAGCGGAAAAGTAGCTAAATTGGTAACACTGGAACTCATCACCTCCACCCGTCTCCGCCTCTCACAACATTATTAGCCTCCTGAGAACCCCATTACCGCTGGATCACAAGGGGCCGCTACTCACGACTCCTTTACACACTTCCGAGAACCCAGGAGAGGACGAAAGGGGATCTCATTCCGTAAACCCTTGAGAGAATCAGCTTCCGTAATCCCTTGAGCCTTTAAAGGGGACTGTACGAGAACTCATCCAGCTTTATTCGGGGAGGAGGAGGAGGAGGAGGAGGAGGAGGAGGAGGAGGAGGAGGAGGAGGAGGAGGAGGAGGAGGAGGAGGAAGGGGGGGGGGGTAATTTTGGTCTAGCAATTCCTGAATTAAATCTTTAATTATAACAAACAATGGCCGACGTTAAACAAAAATAGCTTCGGTCAAATTGCCGATACCTACACAAGTGTTTCTGTGGTGATGTAAGAAAAAAGTTTCCGAATGCAAAATACATACCGGTATATAAATAAATAAAATATGCTGGAGAAAGTTGTAATGTAATATTTTTCCAATTTCAATCAACTACGGCTTTGTATTTGTTATCTTCCACATTACTCACTATTTACACTTAAGTATACAGTGGGATGCAGTACTACTTTTTTTTTTCTTGTTTTGGGTTTATCTGGGTGTTCCATATCAGCGCAATGTTATATGAGCAATGGAATTGAGGGCATATATACCATTAGGTATTCAGTCCTCATGTCATAGTAGGAGTAACTTCAAACTATTATTTGTCTGTATGCTAATGTAATGTACCTATTATGACAATAAAATATTTGATGATGATGATGATGAATGTGACCAATCTTTTAGTCTGCGAAGTTTCTGAAGAGGAAGAAGCGATTTTGAGGATATATTCGATACGGTGACTCGAAAGGTTACTGGAAAGTCTAGGCTATTTTGAAAACTTTGAAGTGTTACCTTTTCACATAAAACAGGAGTTAATATGAACGGCAACGTAGACCAAACTAGAGGGACACTTGGTACAGCGCATACCTCCGCCTACGCTGGTCTTCTGGATCTGGGTATAGATGCTTATGTTCTAGGTGTGGACCTCAGTGGCGGATCCGGGGGGGGGGGGGCCGCCGGCCCCCCCACCTTAGTGACCAAAATTGCGCCCTTACATCTGATATATACTGCATTTTATCTGAAATACAATACATATAAAGTTATGGCGCCCCTCATGTATATATATCAGCCCCCCCCCCCCCCCCCCCCACCCAACCCACCCCACCCCTTAAGCCTGACCTGGATCCGCTCCTGGGTGTGGTGTCACGAGTTCGAATCTTGGAAGGACCATATGCTTTCATTAGTTTATGCAAGTGCATTGGGGTTTGTAATTGATGATTAATGTTAAGAACGGGGTGTTACTTGATTCCATGATACGATGCAGGTCGCCTCCTTAAAGTGAATCACATGTTCCTTGGCGCATATCCTATCTGCCCACCAAATTTCGTAAAAAATGGTTCATAACTTTGAGATATCTTGTCTACAGACAAACAGACAAAATGGAGGCAAAATCATAACCTCCGTCCAACTTCGCTGGCAGAGGAAATGAACACAGCCTAGGCATTTAATGGAATCTTATTATCATTAACAAATTGCCACAATTCGATTTAAACTAATGTGGATTGAACATTGGTGGAAAGTTACGCCAAGGAAGAGTTGACATGGATATATAACGAAAAATCTACAAATGTTGGTAGCTTTCCAGTCTCTCTTTACTGCAAGGGTTATAATGAAGCCTACTGGGGGATTTATTATAAGGGGGTGACAAACGGGACGAGCTGTGACCAATGGGATGAAGAGAGACATTTGAGGCGAGAGAAAGGTGGAGTTCCTGTTTATTTTAGACTTTTTAGATTGTTCTGTCCTTGTAAAGAGTGTGGGAGTCAGAAGAGGAGGTACTTTATTCTCACTCACTCACTCACTCTCTGAATTTATATCTTGTTCTGATAAATTGTAATTTTCGTCACTACCTCCCTCTCTAATAATTTTGTTCTGCATATTATTACTTCATCTCTTAATCTCGCTACTAATACTTTCTCACTTACTCACTCTCTCTCTATCTCTGGCTGCAATGTCTACCATATCTTACTCGAAAAGCCTATACAAGCAAATATTCTCTCTCTCTCTCCCCCCCCCCCCAACCTGTGTGACCCCCTGGAGGGATCAGCCACCAACAACCCATAACCCACCGCTAACACCCTCTTTAACAGCCCCCTTTTGGCACGCCCGCGAGCCCTCTATGGGAACACATATATGCTAATGCGTGTGTGTGTCAACTACAACTACTGTTACTACTACTACTACTACTACTACTACTACTACTACCACCACCACCACTACTACTACTACCACCACCACTACTACTACCACCACTACTACTACTACTACCACCACTACTACTACTACTACTACCACCACCACCACCACCACTACTACTACTAGTACTACTACTTTTTTTTTTTTTTTTTTTTTTTTTTTTTTAAACCACTCAGCCTGTGCATCCCATCTTTGGACCCTAAACCAGGTCAGAACAGTCATCAAAGCGTCCGACTTGGTAGTCATTCAGCTACTTACTATTCTGGGGTCAGCACTTCAGACTCATCATCGTGGATTACTACTACTACATTGATTTTTATTTAATATTGTTCATACATTTTATTTTACAAGCATCAGATATTACTATTCAACACCATGCAACTTCAATCCAGTCTCCTTCCTATGCGACCCTCTGCCACTGCTGCCTCGTAGTCCACTTCTGCCACCGTCGCTGGTTGTGGTGCAGACAGTCTTGTTCCCCGCAGGCATAGTAGTGCCGATCTGAGCAACGAGAAAGATAGACGGCACCTCATCCAGGCTACAACGTGGCTCCTGGGCTGTTTCTTCTTCTCTGCGATGATCTCTGCAAGCCTTGAATAGAAGCACTGGGCCCTAGGTCCCATCCCTCCAGATGTGGTGAAGACTAGTGGGGTAAAGCTGCCATGTTCGATCTACTACCACCACTACTACTACTACTACTACTACTACTACTACTACTACCACCACCACCACTATCCCTGGTGGTGGTGTGGATGACGTAGTTGCAGCAGTTGACGAAGTATCAAAGCTGGCCCCTGCAAATACAATGTACGTCATCCACGTTGGATCCAACGATGTACAGCGAACCCGGTCGGAAGATTTGCTTTTAAAGTACCAGCAGCTGATCAAGTCGTTTAAGGAGAAGTCATCAAGGATCATCGTCTCAGGAATCGTCCCCCGGCTCGGTGTAGAGAGCCGATTTTACAACATAGCCACCAGCACAAATCGTTGTCTAGCAAACCTCTGCAGGAAGGAGAACGTGGGATTCGTCGACACCTGGGACAATTTCTACTACGATGACTATTTGTTTTCAGACGATGGAGTTCATCTGAACCAGGTGGGAGCAGCGCGTTTTGGGCGTCTTCTCAACGATGCGGTGAAGGATTTTCGGAGAAGAAATCGACTCAGCACAGGACAACCAGGAAGGAGGACCGAAGACAGCGAGGACGGCAATCTACAAAGGAATTAAATACTAATCCGTCAAGAACCGCGAATTTGGATAAAGCTCCACCAACACGACCCAAATTCAAAACCGTCAGGGATAACGACCGAGGACCGAGGACAGCCATGAATGTAAATGTAGATCCGACCAGAACCAAAAATTCGATGAAAGAACGATCTGCGAGTTCTAAAACCGCAACTTTAAAGGTTTTCTATGCAAACGCTCGTAGCATACGCAATAAATTTTCAGATTTAGAGGAACTAGTGTTTACAGAAAATTATGATGTGATTGGCATAACAGAATCTTGGCTCAATACACAAGATAGAGACTTTTTAGCAGAGTATTCACTTCCCGGTTATGTAATGTTTGAGAACAGCCGAATAAATAAAAATGGAGGTGGCGTTTTATTTTATATCAAAGAAAGTCTTAACCCGACCCTCGTGTCAAAACCTCAAATTGTGAACGTCGACACATCTTTTGTGCTAATAAAGAATAATAAAGGTACAAAAATAATACTTGCGTTAATATACAGACCTCCAGCTCAATCAGTGCAAACTGACCGAGAAATTTACGAACAAATTGCAGATGTAAGTAACTCACAAGATACCGTAATTTTTGGCGACTTTAATTTACCTGTGACCAAGTGGGGCGATACTCTTACTTCACACTCCGGACATGACTTGTATACGAACTTGCAAGAGAGTTCGCTTTATCAATTTGTTCGAATGCCGACCCGTGGTAATAACGTTCTTGACATTGTACTTGCAACAAAAGAAGAATTGATAGAGAATTTGAATGTTGGTGATGAATTCAGTAACAGCGACCATCGTACGATAACTTTCACTTTAAAGTTTACTAGTAACGAACCAAATAGTAGCATCGAAAAAGTCCCTAATTTCAAGAAAGCAAACTTCCATAAACTTAGAGCTATGTTTAAAGAAACTGACTGGAGCTTTTTAATTAACAATAACGACATAAATACATCTTGGAAGTTATTCGAAAACCACTTACCTAAAAGCAGTGCAAGACTGCATACCATCGAAAATACGGCGTCCAGGCCATAATAATAAGCCCAAATGGTGGAATAAAGATATTTCAAACTGCCTGCTTGCTAAAAAATTTGCTAATGATAGATTAAAATCCTCACAAAATGACGAAGAACGGGTGAAATTTGTAGAGCTACGACGCAAAGCCAAAAAGTTAATTAAGCAAAGTAAAAAGACCTTAGAGTTACATATTGCGAATCAAAGTAAAACAAACCCGAAAGAATTCTATAGTTATATCAGAAAGAAAAAAGTAGTTACTTCAACTGTTGGACCGTTAGTCGATGAAAAAGGAGAATACACCAAAGACGAAGTACAAATGAGTAATGCCCTCAATACCTTCTTTGCATCAGTTTTTACAACAGAAGACCTCAGTGATATCCCTACACCATCGCCGATTCAGATTGATAATTCAGATGTTCTAAGCAATATCACCGTTACAGAGAGAGAAGTATTGAATTGTTTAGATAAACTCAAGGTAAATAAAACGCCAGGACCTGATACAATCTCGCCTAGAGTTCTAAAGGAAGCTAAGAATGAGCTCTCCAAACCACTGACATTACTATTCAATAAATCCTTGCAGTCTGGAACTATGCCTGATCAGTGGAAGCTAGCCAACGTAACACCGATATTCAAAAAAGGCAGCAAATCCCTACCCAGTAACTATCGTCCAATTAGCTTAACCTCAGTTGTATGTAAAATGCTAGAAACGGTCATACGAGACAGACTCGTAAATCACTTAGAGGAAAATAACATACATAAAGATACTCAACACGGCTTTCGTAAAACGTTCCTGTTTAACAAACCTCTTAGACTTCTTCCACGATATCCTCAACCTCTACGATGAGAGTAAAGCTGTAGATATTATATACCTTGATTTTCAAAAGGCCTTTGACAAAGTTCCCCACAAACGTTTACTGCTAAAACTAAAAGCGCATGGAATACAAGACGGTGTGTTGAAATGGATAGAAAATTGGCTCAGCAACAGAAAGCAAAGGGTAGTCATAAACGGTAAGGCATCTAAATGGACCAATGTAAGTAGCGGGTACCCCAGGGATCGGTACTAGGACCAATTCTCTTTCTAATTTACATCAACGACATAGATGAGGGTCTCACCTGCACAATCTCAAAATTTGCTGACGATACAAAAATTGCAAATAGCGTACTCTCAAAGAACAAGTTGACGATATGCAACACAATCTAGATAAATTGTCATGTTGGGCCCAAATTTGGCAAATGAGTTTCAATGCGGATAAATGTAAAGTACTACATGTCGGATACCTAAATGAGAAAGCAAACTATTCGATGAATGGCACTCAGCTTAAGAATGTAAACAGAGAAACTGATCTGGGAGTTACAATATCGAGTAACCTAAAACCGAGTCAACAATGTTCAGAAGTTGTTAAGAAGGCAAACAAAATAATTGGCTTTATAGGCAGGTCATTTGAGCATAAATCCAAAGAAGTTATCCTAACCCTTTACAATTCCTTAGTCCGCCCTCTTCTGGAATACTGCGTTCAATCCTGGTGCCCTTATTACCAAAAAGATATAAACAAGCTAGAACGAGTTCAACGTAGAGTTACCAAAATGATACCTAGCCTAAAGAACAAACCATACGAAGAGCGTCTTAGAGAATTAAATCTATTTCCTTTAACCCAGCGCAGATTAAGAGGCGACTTAATTCAAGTGTTCAAAATCATCAAAGGCATCGACAATATGAACTGTAGTAAGTACTTCACTATCGACCAATCTAATTACACGCGGGGAAACGGTTGCAAAATTATTGGTAAATCTTTTAACTCGCACGAATCTAAGAATTTCTTCTTCAATCGAGTTGTCAACTTGTGGAATGGGCTTCCCCGAGACGTTATAGACTGCAGCACCGTTGATTCATTTAAATTCCGCCTAGACAAATATCTCGCATCAAACCCGCGACTGACTGCGTTTGTAAAAGAATAACTTTATCCTCCCCTCAGTTACTAACCCATATGTCCCCTACTAACTTCCTAGTCCTGCCACGTTAGTGGCAGGGCAGTAGTTCCCTTTCCAATGTTCCCTTACCCACTCTAAACCACTGTTTGGACACTTGATCCTCAGTGTTTTGGAGGACAAGCAGCCTAGAAGGGTCACTAGATCTGTTGTTGCTTGATTTCCTTTGTACTCCTTTGTACTCTCTCTCTCTCTCTCTCTCTCTCTCTCTCTCTCTCTCTCTCTCTCTCTCTCTCTCTCTCTCTCTCTCTCTCTCAGGAATAATTTGATCTAGGTAAGGGAGGCCCAGTTCCAATATCGATTAAGGTTTTTCACCGAGGCTGCAAGAAATGGTATGGAATTCACGATTTAATTTAAGTTGGAAACCAGCTGTAACTCAGGAGAACAGAGAGAAAATAATTATCTGAAGACAATTCATTAGTGTGATAGGTTAATTGGATTACACTGTCTGATCCGACGTCTTAGGGGTTATTATAATATTATGTTTAATTGTTATTGAGGATTTTGCTTACTTTTGATATTTTCGAGCAATAGCTGTTAGTTCGTTTTCTCATCTAACGGAAACGCCTGCCCAAACTTCCTTAAAAATATATGGTTACCCAGATCTCCTCTAGCTAAATGTGTACATATTTCGACAAAAAATTGGCCTAGTCGAAGAGTGTCGGTAGATTAATATGGACATTTTAATTACCCTTTTCCAATCCATAATTATTGACATTGTAAACATCAAACACAGGCCTTGTGTGTGTGTGTGTCAACTGTGGTTACATTTACACGAAGAAAAGATTGACTTTGTTTTCTCCTCAACGCCTTCTCCTACTTCTTCCTTTCTTCCTTTCTCTTCTCCTCCTCCTCCTCCCTTCTTCCTTTCTTCCTTTCTCTTCTCCTCCTCCTCCCTTCTTCCTTTTCTATCTTTCTTTGTCTCCTTATTCCTCCTCTTGTGTTCCTCTTCCCTAATATTTATCTATCCTTCCTTCCTCTACTTCCCTTATTCCTTTTACTTCTCTTCCTCTCCTTCACTTTTCTTGCTTTCCTGTTCTTCCTTCTCCCTTAAGCGGGTATCACACGAGCGCTTTTTCACTCAACATTTATCCTCAACACTGGTCTGGCAGCTTATGTGGTCAACATATATAATATTTTGGTTGCCTAAGTTAATCTATCATCAGTCTAGTTTCCGATACCAGTGCAAAATACTCCAGAAATGTTGCCAGATTTTGTTTAGTGTCGAATGTTGACTATATAAATATAATAAAAGCTCTCGTGTGATACCGGCTTTATTCCTATTATGTCTCTTACTCTCCTCCTTCTCTTGTGTTCCTGTTTCCTTCCTTCCTCTACTTCTCCCTTATTCCTTTCTTTCTCTTGCTCTCCCCATTCCTTCCTCTCCTGTGTTTTATCTTTTCTTCCTCCTTCTCCTCCCTTCTTCCTTCTTTATCTTCCTCCCCTCCTTCCTGTACTTCCTTCTCCCTCTTCTCCCTCATTTCTTTCCTATCTCTTCTCCTTATTCCTCCTCTTTTGTTCCTCTTCCCTTTTATTCCTCTATGACTTCCCTTTCTTTCTTCTTGTTCCTTCTCCTTTATGTATTCCTTGTTTCTCTTCTTCTCCTTATTCCTCCTCTTGTGTTCCTCTTCCCTTTTATTCCTCTATGACTTCCCTTTCTTTCTTCTTGTTCCTTCTCCCTTATTCCTTGTTTCTCTTACTCTCCTTATTCCTCCTCTTGTGTTCCTCTTTCATTTTATGCCTCTATGCCTTCTTTCTCTTTCCTCTTCTTTCTTCTCCTATTCCTTTTCTTTCTCGTATTATTTCGCCCTTATAATCCTCTTCCTCCTCCTCTACTCCCTGTCCTTCCCTTCCTTACCTTCCTCCTTCCCTTCCTTTCCTTCCTCCTTCCCTCCCTTCCTCCTTCCCTCCCTTCCTCCTCGTCCTCCTCCTCTTCCACTCTTTATTCTTAGTTTCCTTCTTTTCCTATTCCTCCCCTTCTGTCAATCCTCCTTTCCGATTGTTCCACGTCTGTTTCTCCTTCTCCTATTCCTTTCATTTTCCTCCTATTCACTTTCGATTCTACTCCTCAATCAATCAATTAGTCAATCAATTCCCCTCCTCCTTCCCTCTTCTTTCTTTCACTTCCCTCCTATTCTCTTTCTATTATTTTCCTTTTCTCTTCCTGTTCTCCTTCTCCTCCTCTTCTTTTTCCTCCTCCTCCTCTCCTCCTCTTCCTTCCCTTCTTCTCCTCCTTCCTCTTCCTCCTCCCCCTTCTTCTCCTCCTTCCTCTTCCTCCTCCCCCTTCTTCTCCTCCTTCCTCTTCCTCCTCCTCCTCCTCTCTTCCTGTTCTTCTCTTCCTCCTCCTCCTCCTCGTCCTCCTTCCATTTCAGCATCACACTGAGAGGCTTTCTCACATAATACCCCACGGGATCGTTCTCTCTCTCTCTCATATTCCAGTACTGATATCCACCCTATATTCCACAATACACACTCATTCCACTGTTCTATAGTTTCATGTATTCTTTTTCAATGCATAATTATCTACCTATTTCACTCACACTTTTTATTTATATGAGTATATGTATAACTCTCTCTCTCTCTCTCTCTCTCTCTCTCTCTCTCTCTCTCTCTCTCTCTCTCTCTCTCTCTCTCAGCCGACAGAGATATTGCAAATACACTTAACGAATATGATTGTTCTATTTTAAAAAAAAACGAAGTAAAGAATAATACAATAAATAACGCAGTAACAACTTTACCTTCAGCGCAAGTGAAGTATTATGCAAATTAGATAAATGGAATATTAACAAGATTCCGGGGCTGATAATTTCCATAATACAATATTGAAACAAGTAAAAGGAGAAATAGGTGAATAACTGGCCATTATCTTTAACTCATCACTACAGCAGGGTAGCGTCCCTGATGATTGGAAAACAGCCAACATTACACCCATTCACAAAAAGGGTGATCGAGCCAAAGTAGGCAATTATAGACCAATAAGTTTAACATCAGTAATAGGACATATTATTGAAACAATTTTAGGAGATAAAATAGTTGAGAATTTAGAATCTAAAGAATTAATATGAGACAGCCAGCAATGTTGTAGGACCACAATATCGTGCCTAACAAACTTCCTCGAATTCCATGATCAATTATTTACTCTTAATGACTCAACTAAGGTGCTTGACATAGTCTACAGTCTACCTAGACTTTCAACAGGTGTTCGAGAATCACCTCACAATAAATTATTCGACAAATTAGAAATTCTCGGGATAAAGGGTAATATATATCAATGGATTAAAAGCAGGCTCACAAACAGTAAGCAAAGAGTTGTTATTAAGGGTATAAAATCAAATTGGGTGCATGTTACCAGCGGTGTGCCACAAGGATCGGTCTTTGGTCCGGTTTTCTTTATCATCTACATAAATTATATTTATGTAAGTTTGAATAACTTTATCTCCAAATTTTCTATCCTCTAATTTGCTGTTCTATTCTTCTATTAACCGTCTTCGTAGCGCAATGGATAAATGCACTGAATTTCGGTCTGAGCATCCTAGGTTCGAATCCCTGGACTGCCACATGTATTTGTTGAATTCATTAACCTGACAAGCGCGATATAGACGTAGGTGCTAGGGTAGTTATTTGTGCATTTCTAGCCCTGGATTCTGACAGAATTCGTTATATTTACAATATAAACCATTATTTGTTTTCGGTATGCTTTTATTTTACATATACGATGTATATATGAACCTTCAAGAGTGCTAAAATAAGTGGGAAAAGCATTTGGGTGGTGAAAAACGAAGATATTGGCCACCCGGTCATAATCTCAGGCGAGAGAGAGAGAGACAGGCAGCCTTCCCCTCTCGCTGTCTGGGAGCCAACTGAGGAGAGCGGGGCGGTGTGTGCCGGTGTCTGGGTGTTGCATAACGATCTTTTATGCAACCCACTTGTGCTACATTATCGCGGGAGAGAAAAATAACCGATAAATGATGATAATAAGAGGAAAAATAGGTGATAATTGAGGAGGGGAGGGAGGGGGGAATAAGGTGGGGAAGGAGGGGAGGGGGGTGGGTGAGATTTACATGGATGAGTACTGGAGGGGAATTATCTCACCTAGAGACAAATTCCTTTGTTTTGATAGGCCCTTTTTTTTTATGGAAGGCTTTTTTTATGGTCCTGCTTCCGTGAGGCCTATCGCGTTCCCTATAGGAAGCCTTCCGTGAGGCCTATCGCGCTTGCCGGGTTAATTGAGTATAGGAGTAAAGTCGGTTGGTGGAGGTACCATAATAATACACAATATGTATTTTTGTATATTTATCTTTAATAGCGACAGATAACTTGCATATAAAGACGATAATAGGGTTGGGTGGTGGCTGATAACCACCGTGTTCGATGGAGGAGCAATAATGGTTTGGTGGTTTCCACAGGTACGCCACTGTAGCCTTGTCCGATTCCTAGTCACTCAGGTGTGACTTTAACCTCATGACACAGGGACAAGTGGCTTAATTATCCACTTTTAGTAAATGCACAATATTAACAAAAAATAGGGCATGGTGTGAAACAAGTTGTGGCAAAATATCATACTGATCCAACTGTTTGTTCATAAGTTATTCCCGAAAAACGATGTAACACGTCCTCATGAAACCCATAGTAGTATAGGGACCACAAAGTCTGTGTATCTGTGTAACTCTGGGTATATTTTTCCTTTATATATTCCACGATACATACTCTCATATCCCTTTTTTTTTTGTATCATGTTTTCACTGTCACTTTTTATTGCCACCACTGCCCCCCCCCCCCCCTCTCTCTCTCTCTCTCTCTCTCTCCTTTGCTATCATTTCCTTCCACTTTTTCTTACGTTTGGGTTTGCAGTCTCTACTAAATTTAAGTCCTGACCACGTCCCTGGAATCGTAAGTTCTGTGCAGCTAGTGTAAATATGTAAAACTATGTAAGTCAAAGGAGTACAAAGGAGTACAAAGGAAATCAAGCAACAACAGGTCTAGTGACCCTTCTAGGCTGCTTGTCCTCCAAAACACTGAGGATCAAGTGTCCAAACAGTCTCACTCTCACACTCTCTCACACACACACACTCTCTCTCTCTCTCTCTCCCCCATACTACTGATACTGTTGGGTCAAGGACAGGGATGAACAGACTTCATTTCACAGTTCAGTTCACATAGTTATGGCTCGCTTGTCGTCAAAGTTGTATCTGTGTGTGTGTGTGGGGGGGGGGGGTAGAGGTGGGGAGCATAGTGGAAGAGTAGGTGTAAGTGTATGTGGGCGTGTTTGTGTGTGTTGGTGTGTAAATTTATAGGTGAAGGTATGTGTAAATGTGTGTGTACTAGCTGAGGGGGAAATTTGAAGTGTGGGCTGTCTACTTTGGGGAGGTGGGGGGTGGGGGGGAAGGGGGGCTACGTCCCTCTCCCCCCAGGGGGTGAGGAGACAAAAAACGCCCCCCACCATGAAATGCATGTGTGAGCGTGTGTGTGTGTGTGTGTGTGTGTGTGAGGGGGGAGGGGGGCGGGCGAGTAGGTATAGGTGTGTGTGTGTTGTTGTTGTGTAAATATATCTATGAAGGCATTATTTCCCATGTGTGCACGTGTACCATGTGTATTTAACAACTTCCTTAACATGAGGTAGACGATTTGGGCAGGGGTAAACACAGGTTTAGATATGCGCTTCCTTTCCATAGTACGAAAATCAGGAGTTTACTTTATACACTTTTTATTAATTGTTAAATTGTTTGGTATACCAGAAAATGGTGTAGGTTTGTGTTGAATGCGTGGACAGATAACAAAAACCTCTAATACGTCCGTGGTGGTACCCAAGGTCTATATACAGTATGGTGGTACCCCAGGTCTATAATTATACAGTATGGTGGTACCGATCAAGTGCCGGCTACTTCTGTAAAACTGCACCGAAAATAGCCAAACTAATTGGTCGAACGTCTTAAAATCACAACATTTATGGAGGCAAACATTGGTGAGAAAGGGGATCCACAAAAAACATCTCCTTAACAAACGTAGGCATATCGTTTGTATTCATGGTTTGGTCAGCGTACTTCAGTAGAGTTATTGATCAGGATTGTGCAGTCAAAATCAATAATTACTCTTAAATCTTATGATAAGTGTGGAAGTTAGAGAGGGACATTAATTCGGCATTCGTACTGCATTAAACAAGGAATACTAATTACAGACTACGAAGATACGAATACGCATTTTGTACAACTTTTCTTGCTCGATGGAGGTCTACCGAGAAAACTAAAATATTAATTATAACAACAATACATAGACCCAATTATAAACCCTACCCCCTTAACCCCTTCTGTGCCGGGCCGTCCTTTGAGCTTTATTCTGGCTACTATTAGACGATTATATTCAGCTTTAAAAGGGCCTCCAGCAATTAACAGGCTTCGAACTATCTCACTTAACCCTTTTTACCACCATATATCTTTCTTAAACTGCACAAAATGGTCTAAATATAGCTATAATAAAATAAAAAAGACGTCGCCGGTACTGAAGGGGTTATATGTAATTATAGTTAATGAGCAAGCTTTTCCAAACTTAAGGGGAGTCACCTGTTTTTGTTCTGTCCTTTTCTATCTTTCTCTGGCTTGTATCCATTTGGCCCCATTCAGCCTACTGTTTTAAGACGTTTATCCCCATCCAGGTGTCAATTTTTTCCTGGTGAGCGGTAGCGAGCCAGCATATTTTTTATTTTTGTTTGACAGCAGGCTAAATTTGTACATTTTTCGATAGAAAAATGTCTCCGGCGAAGCCGGATTTCTTCATATAATGCTGGGTCGCTATCGCTCGCCAGGAGGAAATCGACACCTAGATGGGGATAAACGTCTTAATATAGCTGGCTGAATGGGGCCGAATGGATACAAGCCAGAGAAAGAGAGAAAAGGCCAGAAATAACAAAAAGCAGGTCACCCCCCCTTAAGACCGCGATTTATATCCTAGAGACCTAGAGAGTACCTATCTTTACAAGGGGAGACAACTGAAAGACAGTTCGTGTTTGTATTATAACTTTTATTAAGCCAATTAATTATCATTCTTAGTGAAAATATTCCATTGGGGTACATAACAATACATAATGATTGAGTGATAGTGAAAATATTCCATTGGGGTACATAACAATACATAATGATTGAGTGATAGTGAAAATATTCCATTGGGGTACATAACAATACATAATGATTGAGTGATTGTGAACATGTAACCACTATACAACAAAAGTATTACAAACGCTTCATAATTAATGTAACCTGTTTAAGGGGGGTCACCGTTTTTTTTTATCTTTCTCTCCTTTTCTCAATTTCCCTGGCTTGTATCCATTCGGCCTCATTCAGCCAACTGTTTTAAGACGTTTATCCCCATCCAGGTGTCGATTTCTTCCTGGCGAGCGATAGCGAGCCAGCATTGTATGGAGAAATTCGGCTTCGCCAGAGACATTTGTCTATCGAAAAATGTATAAATTTAGCTTGCTGTAAAAAAATATATATATATGTATATATATATGCTGGGTCGCTACCGCTCGCCAGGAAAAATTGACACCTGGATGGGGGTAAACGTCTCAAAACAATAGGCTGAATGGGGCCGAATGGATACAAGCCAAAGAGAGAGGGAGAGAAAGAGAAGAAAAGCGAGGTGGGCTCCCTAAACATAAAGATTCGTTTTCTCTCTAACTATAAATTCAAACACAAATTGGTATGTTACTGATACCTAACGTTCATACAATTCATTAAATATGTAACACATACTAACATAAATCATCAAAGAATAATGAATCATATATCATAATCATAATGTTGGTAAACATTAACTTATTCTACATTCAAATAACCCCTTGAGGTACCAGCGATATCCTTTTCATTATATTCTGGCAACTATTAGGCGATTTTATTCCGCTTACGAAGGCCCTCCAGCCATGAACAGGCTTCGAACTATCTCAATTAACCCTTTTTACCACCACATATCATTCTTAAGCTGCACAAAATCGTCTAAATATAGCTAGAATCAAATTTAAAAAGGCCGCTGGTACAGAGGATTATGACGCATTTTGACATTATATGCTGGCTAGTATTACATGATTTCATTCAGATTAGGAAGGGTACATGGAAGTCAGAGGATTAATGGAGATAGTATTGACCCTTTTGATGCCCACAGCTCCTTCTTAAGTTGCATAAACGTGTCTAATGATAGCCAGGACAAACTGTCAACATGCGTCATAATCTTCAAGGGGTTAAAACCGAACCTCATGATTATCCTTAACCCCTTCAGCATCGTGGCACCTTGTTACCTTCTATGCTGGCTCAAGTAGACGATTGTCGGCAGTTTAAGGGGGGGGGGGGGAAGGTTCACTTTTTGGCCGCCCACGAGTTTGGCCGTTTTAAAACTGTACGCCCCATTTGTTTGTCAATATTAAGACCTTTCGTGCCATTTAGGTGTCGACTTTTTTTCCGGGCGAGCGATAGCAAGCCTGTAATATTAAGAGTAACCGGCCTTTGGCCGAGTCATTTTTCTGCCAAAAAATGTACAAATATGTCTTGAATGGAGGTCTAGGGGGTGTATTTTACAGCATAGTGGAGGTCTAGGGGGTGTATTTTACAGCATAGTGGAGGTCTAGGGGTGTATTTTACAGCATAGTGGAGGTCTAGGGGGTGTATTTTACAGCATAGTGGAGGTCTAGGGGGTGTATTTTACAGCATAGTGGAGGTCTAGGGGGTGTATTTTACAGCATAGTGGAGGTCTAGGGGGTGTATTTTACAGCATAGTGGAGGTCTAGGGGGTGTATTTTACAGCATAGTGGAGGTCTAGGGGGTGCATTTTACAGCATAGTGGAGGTCTAGGGGGTGCATTTTACAGCATAGTGGAGGTCTAGGGGGTGTATTTTACAGCATAGTGGAGGTCTAGGGGTGTATTTTACAGCATAGTGGAGGTCTAGGGGGTGTATTTTACAGCATAGTGGAGGTCTAGGGGTGTATTTTACAGCATAGTGGAGGTCTAGGGGGTGTATTTTACAGCATAGTGGAGGTCTAGGGGGTGTATTTTACAGCATAGTGGAGGTCTAGGGGGTGTATTTTACAGCATAGTGGAGGTCTAGGGGGTGTATTTTACAGCATAGTGGAGGTCTAGGGGGTGTATTTTACAGCATAGTGGAGGTCTAGGGGGTGTATTTTACAGCATAGTGGAGGTCTAGGGGGTGTATTTTACAGCATAGTGGAGGTCTAGGGGGTGTATTTTACAGCATAGTGGAGGTCTAGGGGTGTATTTTACAGCATAGTGGAGGTCTAGGGGGTGTATTTTACAGCATAGTGGAGGTCTAGGGGGTGTATTTTACAGCATAGTGGAGGTCTAGGGGTGTATTTTACAGCATAGTGGAGGTCTAGGGGGTGTATTTTACAGCATAGTGGAGGTCTAGGGGGTGTATTTTACAGCATAGTGGAGGTCTAGGGGGGGTATTTTACAACATAGTGGAGGTCTAGGGGGTGTATTTTACAGCATAGTGGAGGTCTAGGGGGTGTATTTTACAGCATAGTGGAGGTCTAGGGGGTGTATTTTACAGCATAGTGGAGGTCTAGGGGGTGTATTTTACAGCATAGTGGAGGTCTAGGGGGTGTATTTTACAGCATAGTGGAGGTCTAGGGGGTGTATTTTACAGCATAGTGGAGGTCTAGGGGGTGTATTTTACAGCATAGTGGAGGTCTAGGGGGTGTATTTTACAGCATAGTGGAGGTCTAGGGGGTGTATTTTACAGCATAGTGGAGGTCTAGGGGGTGTATTTTACAGCATAGTGGAGGTCTAGGGGGTGTATTTTACAGCATAGTGGAGGTCTAGGGGGTGTATTTTACAGCATAGTGGAGGTCTAGGGGTGTATTTTACAGCATAGTGGAGGTCTACGGGGGTGTATTTTACAGCATAGTGTAGGTCTAGGGGATGGGGGTGTATTTTACAGCATAGTGGAGGTCTAGGGGGTGTATTTTACAGCATAGTGGAGGTCTAGGGGTGTATTTTACAGCATAGTGGAGGTCTAGGGGGTGTATTTTACAGCATAGTGGAGGTCTAGGGGGTGTATTTTACAGCATAGTGGAGGTCTAGGGGGTGTATTTTACAGCATAGTGGAGCTCTAGGCGGGGTATTTTACAGCATAGTGGAGGTCTAGGGGGTGTATTTTACAGCATAGTGGAGGTCTAGGGGGTGTATTTTACAGCATAGTGGAGGTCTAGGGGGTGTATTTTACAGCATAGTGGAGGTCTAGGGGGTGTATTTTACAGCATAGTGGAGGTCTAGGGGGTGTATTTTACAGCATAGTGGAGGTCTAGGGGGTGTATTTTACAGCATAGTGGAGGTCTAGGGGGTGTATTTTACAGCATAGTGGAGGTCTAGGGGGTGTATTTTACAGCATAGTGGAGGTCTAGGGGGTGTATTTTACAGCATAGTGGAGGTCTAGGGGTGTATTTTACAGCATAGTGGAGGTCTAGGGGGTGTATTTTTACAGCATAGTGAGGTCTAGGGGGTGTATTTTACAGCATAGTGGAGGTCTAGGGGGTGTATTTTACAGCATAGTGGAGGTCTAGGGGGTGTATTTTACAGCATAGTGGAGGTCTAGGGGGTGTATTTTACAGCATAGTGGAGGTCTAGGGGGTGTATTTTACAGCATAGTGGAGGTCTAGGGGGTGTATTTTACAGCATAGTGGAGGTCTAGGGGGTGTATTTTACAGCATAGTGGAGGTCTAGGGGGTGTATTTTACAGCATAGTGGAGGTCTAGGGGGTGTATTTTACAGCATAGTGGAGGTCTAGGGGGTGTATTTTACAGCATAGTGGAGGTCTAGGGGGTGTATTTTACAGCATAGTGGAGGTCTAGGGGGTGTATTTTACAGCATAGTGGAGGTCTAGGGGGTGTATTTTACAGCATAGTGGAGGTCTAGGGGGTGTATTTTACAGCATAGTGGAGGTCTGGGGGTGTATGTGTTTTACAGCATAGTGTAGGGGTCTAAGGGGGTGTATTTTACAGCATAGTGGAGGTCTAGGGGGTGTATTTTACAGCATAGTAGAGGTCTAGGGGTGTATTTTACAGCCATAGTGGAGGTCTAGGGGGTGTATTTTACAGCATAGTGGAGGTCTAGTGAGGTGGTTGTGTTTTACAGCATAGTGGAGGTCTAGGGGGTGTATTTATAGTGGAGGTCTAGGTGTTTATTTTGGCATAGTGGAAGGTCTAGGGGGTGTATTTACAGCATAGTGGGAAGGAGGGGTGTTGTTTACAGCATATGGAGGTCTAGGGTGTATTTTACAGCATAGTGGAGGTCTAGGGGGTGTATTTTACAGCATAGTGGAGGTCTAGGGGGTGTTTTTAGCATAGTGGAGGTCTAGGGGGGTATTTTACAGCATAGTGGAGGTCTAGGGGGTGTATTTTACAGCATAGTGGAGGTCTAGGGGTGTATTTTACAGCATATCTAGGGGGTGTATTTACAGCATAGTGGAGGTCTAGGGGAGGTCTAGGGAGTGGAGGTCTAGGGGGTGTATTGTACAGCATAGTGGAGGTCTAGGGGGTGTATTGTACAGCATAGTGGAGGTCTAGGGGGTGTATTTTACAGCATAGTGGAGGTCTAGGGGTGTATTTTACAGCGTAGTGGCGATCTAGGGGGTGTATTTTACAGCATAGTGGAGGTCTAGGGGGTGTATTTTACAGCATAGTGGAGGTCTAGGGGGTGTATTTTACAGCATCGTGGAGGTCTAGGGGGTGTATTTTACAGCATCGTGGAGGTCTAGGGGGTGATTTTTACAGCATAGTGGAGGTCTAGGGGGTGTATTTTACAGCATAGTGGAGGTCTAGGGGGTGTATTGTACAGCATAGTGGAGGTCTAGGGGGTGTATTTTACAGCATAGTGGAGGTCTAGGGGGTGTATTTTACAGCATAGTGGAGGTCTAGGGGGTGTATTTTACAGCATAGTGGAGGTCTAGGGGGTGTATTTTACAGCTTAGTGGAGGTCTAGGGGGTGTATTTTACAGCATAGTGGAGGTCTAGGGGGTGTATTTTACAGCATAGTGGAGGTCTAGGGGGTGTATTTTACAGCATAGTGGAGGTCTAGGGGGTGTATTTTACAGCATAGTGGAGGTCTAGGGGGTGTATTTTACAGCATAGTGGAGGTCTAGGGGGTGTATTTTACAGCATAGTGGAGGTCTAGGGGGTGTATTTTACAGCATAGTGGAGGTCTAGGGGGTGTATTTTACAGCATAGTGGAGGTCTAGGGGGTGTATTTTACAGCATAGTGGAGGTCTAGGGGGTGTATTTTACAGCATAGTGGAGGTCTAGGGGGTGTATTTTACAGCATAGTGGAGGTCTAGGGGTGTATTTTACAGCATAGTGGAGGTCTAGGGGGTGTATTTACAGCATAGTGCAGGTCTAGGGGGTGTATTTTACAGCATAGTGGAGGTCTAGGGGGTGTATTTTACAGCATAGTGGAGGTCTAGGGAGGTGTATTTTACAGCATAGTGGAGGTCTAGGGGTGTATTTTACAGCATAGTGGAGGTCTAGGGGGTGTATTTTACAGCATAGTGGAGGTCTAGGGGGTGTATTTTACAGCATAGTGGAGGTCTAGGGGGTGTATTTTACAGCATAGTGGAGGTCTAGGGGGTGTATTTTACAGCATAGTGGAGGTCTAGGGGGTGTATTTTACAGCATAGTGGAGGTCTAGGGGGTGTATTTTACAGCATAGTGGAGGTCTAGGGGGTGTATTTTACAGCATAGTGGAGGTCTAGGGGGTGTATTTTACAGCATAGTGGAGGTCTAGGGGGTGTATTTTACAGCATAGTGGAGGTCTAGGGGGTGTATTTTACAGCATAGTGGAGGTCTAGGGGGTGTATTTTACAGCATAGTGGAGGTCTAGGGGGTGTATTTTACAGCATAGTGGAGGTCTAGGGGTGTATTTTACAGCATAGTGGAGGTCTAGGGGGTGTATTTTACAGCATAGTGGAGGTCTAGGGGGTGTATTTTACAGCTTAGTGGAGGTCTAGGGGGTGTATTTTACAGCATAGTGGAGGTCTAGGGGGTGTAGTTTACAGCATAGTGGAGGTCTAGGGGGTGTATTTTACAGCATAGTGGAGGTCTAGGGGGTGTATTGTACAGCATAGTGGAGGTCTAGGGGGTGTATTTTACAGCATAGTGGAGGTCTAGGGGGTGTATTTTACAGCATAGTGGAGGTCTAGGGGGTGTATTTTACAGCATAGTGGAGGTCTAGGGGGTGTATTTTACAGCATAGTGGAGGTCTAGGGGGTGTATTTTACAGCATCGTGGAGGTCTAGGGGGTGTATTTTACAGCATCGTGGAGGTCTAGGGAGTGTATTTTACAGCATAGTGGAGGTCTAGGGAGGAAACTAAACTATAAAAAGATACATAAATGAGGAAATCCATACACCCCTCCCCCCTTAACCCCTTCACCACCATGACGTGTTTGTACCTTTGAGTCTGGCTACAAGGAGATGATTTTTTAAAGTTTGAGAAGGACCTACGTTATTGAAAGGGTGCATTGAGATCGTTATTGAAAGGGTGCATTGAGATCGTTATTGAAAGGGTGCATTGAGTTCGTTATTGAAAGGGTGCATTGAGATCGTTATTGAAAGGGTGCATCGAGATCGTTATTGAAAGGGTGCATTGAGATCGTTATTGAAAGGGTGCATTGAGATCGTTATTGAAAGGGTGCATTGAGATCGTTATTGAAAGGGTGCATTGAGATCGTTATTGAAAGGGTGCATTGAGATCGTTATTGAAAGGGTGCATTGAGATCGTATTTTCCCATTTTAGTCCTTTGGGTAGATCATAAACTAAAGCAAATCGTCTAATGGTAACCAGACAACGATGCAAATTACGTCATGGTGGTGAAGGGGTTTAAGGGGAGATCTCCACTGGAGGGATTTTTTTCTTGAGCCCTTTCTCCCTTATGTTTAGCCCCATTGCTTTTGATATTATAAAACGTTTGCCCCATTAGTTTAGCGATTTTAAGAACTTTCACCCCATATTAAGACCTTTCGTGCAATTCAGGTGTCGATTTTATCCTGGCGAGCGATAGCGAGCCTGTAATTTAAGAGGAACCGGCCTTCGGCCAGGACATTTTTCTACCGAAAAATGTAGAAATTTATCTTGAAAGGGACTCAATGTAACTGAAAAATGGATAGAAATGAGTTTTAAATTTCCACACATATTCCCTGTTGGACTCTTCCTAAATGGTAATAATATTAGCTCGATTACTCCAATAGTTTCTGAGTTATCGGAGTTACTATTCAAGATGTTTTGCCTAATTATAATGAATATACTATAGCTTAACTCGTGGCTAATTACGAAAAGTTAGACTCATTTCAATATTAGCAATAACCAGATAATTCTGCTCAACAGTTTGAAGCAATATTTTGTTTCTATGCGAATGAACAAGACAAAAGGCAAAGCTGTCTGTAACAAGTGTCTCCCCCAAAGTTGAAACAGTAACAGAGAGCTAAATTCAAGGTATGTTAGAATCAAAATGTCTGGAGTTAGTCAGATGAACTATTGATGTTGCTATTATTTTTTGATGACACTTACAACAAATTCCAGTTGACATTTTAGCCCTTTCAGTACCGGTGACGTCTTTTATATTTGATTTAAGTTAAATTTACACGATTTTATGAAACTTAGGAAGGATAAATGGTAGCTAAAAGGATTAATTGAGATAGTCTGTAACCTTTTGATTGGTAGACGTTCTTCCTAATCTGAATACAATCGTCTAATAGTTGCCAGAATATATTGAAAAGGATGTCACCGGTATTGAAGGGGTTACGTTTATTTGAATGGCAAAGTAATAATGTCACAATCTCGGCAAGTCCTCAGATATTCAGTTGTTGGATCAAAAACATACATTTGGACTCCTACAGTTCCTTATTAGAGAGCTAAAAATCGACTAATAGTTTTTGGAATATAGTGAAAAAGCTCTATAACATTGAAGGGGTTAACTTTATCTTAATGGTATACTAAGAACGTGTTCCTGGATAAAATGTAACCGCATCGCCGCTGCCGAGGGAAGGATGAGGGCACAATCATGGCAGGTTCGCAGGAACGGAGGTTCTGGATCAACTGCCTGAACCGTTCCGCCATGATCGCTGGGAAGTGCACCGTCGAAATAATTCCAGGCTAGATTAATCTCTGGGTCAGCAGGTTCGTTTGCACAATCACTTGAAAATGCAGGATGTTTCTGAGCGATAATAGTACTTGTGTCACCCAGCCTGTTTCTACAATCATAGGTCTCAACTGGTCCCCGAGAGCCACTTGGAATTGCATTAGGAATCTGAGCCATTGTAGTCCTTGCTTCATCCAGCCCATTTCTCTGATTAATGGAGTCAACCGTTTTCTGAGCCAAAGTATTCCTTGTGTCAGTCGGCCATTTTCTACAATCTATGGCCTCAACTGGCCCACGAAAATCACTTGGAAATGCACCAGGAATCTGAGCCATTATAGTTCTTGCTTCACCCAGCCCATTATTCTGATTAATGGAGTCAGTTGCTCCACGATAAGCGCCGAGATGCACACTGTTGAAATTGTCCATCGCCAGTTTTGTCCTTGCTTCAGTCAGCTCCTTTTCATAATGTTCCCAAGCTTTCCTGTTATGTCTAATTGCTAGCTCACGCTCTCTCTCTTCTGGAGGTAATCTGTTATTCGCAAGTTTGTTATTCACAATTCCTTCACTTTCATTTTGTCTTGATGCCAAACCTTGTTCATATTGTCCCACTGACAGTTCAGTTCCAATTTGTCCTGATGCCAGTCTACTCCTGAGTTGTTGTTCATACATTTCCCTCTCAATGTGGGATGAATAGGATTCAACTCCGCTGTAGTTTGCACTCTGGCTGCTTCCTATATTTCCTGAAAGAAGTCTAACTCCGTTTATCCAGTTTTCCAAACCATAGTCTCTGGCAGCCATCTCCCTTCCACTGTGACCCCTGACATATCCACTCCAGTGTGTAGTTGGTTCACTTCCACCATGACCTGCAGAGTGCCCACTTCCTCTTGGTTTTCTCTTCCGTTTACTAACACTGTTGGTGGAAATAGATTTACTCCCATCCTTAGTTGCTGCCACTTCGCCCCCACTAATTTCGGAGGCCAATTTACTTTTGGATAGTTCTGCAGTTAAATCATTCTCACTGTGGCATGGAGCACTGATTTGATTTTCATTTTCACTGTAGCATGGAACAACTTCTCTCTGTTCATTTAGATATTGTACTAAAGCAGATTCATTATTGCATTGTCTCACAGTCATCTTATCCTCACGGCGTTCTGGAACATTTCCCTTGGTTCTTGTAAACAGATCACTGTTAAAGTTTCCTGTAGTCGCCATGTTCCAGTCATGTTCCTCAGCGACTTCCCTACTATTTTCTTTATCACCCTGACTGTTTTTGTGATGGTCAACTAACCTATTTCTCTTGTATTCTTTGGTCAGCTCACTACTCGTTTCAGCAACACCCTGACTGCTCTGGTGAGTGTCAACTGTCTGGCAACTCTCCTTTTCTACCACAGACTCTTTAGCCATGTATTCCTCAGTTAACCCATTATCTATGTGCTTCCAATTCGGACTACTCATAGTTTTATTTCCAGAATCGTAGTATCTAGCAGTCAACCGATTCTTAAATTTCTTTGCAGCCAGCACACTTCCATGATGTTCTGCACTTGGGTTGTTTTCCTTGTTCTCTGTAGCTGAATTAGGTTTGTTGTGGTCTACAGCAGGTTTATTCTTACATAGCTCAGTAGCAAGCTTATTTGCGAACTGTTCTGCTGCTGATTTGGTCTTGCAATGTTCTTCTGTTAACCGACTAATGCTGTGATCAGTACCCAGCTTGCTATGGTTCTCTGTTGCTACCATATTACTCCACGGATTCCACCCACTTCCATACTTTTCTGCAGCCACCAATTTCCTCTGGCGTTCTTCAGCAAATTTACTTGGAAACGTTGCAGCATCTATCCGGTTCCCCACAAGATCGGCAGCCCTTATGCTATTGTGTAGACCACTATCCAATCTACCTCCATACTGTCCAGCAGGGAGTCCGATCCTTGGAAATGACACTGGAGCCATCCCAGTCCCAAAATGTCCTGCAGGGTTAGTGCTATCGTGCAAACCCCTATACAATTCCCTTCCATACTCTCCTGCAGGAAGTCCAATAATTCCTTCTCCAATTCCTCTTTGATCCACTCCATTCCCATATTGTCCAACGTAGGGGAGACTGGTATACTGGTGGACATTGTATGGATCGAACCCAATAGTCGCAGCAGGGAATGGTAGAGTGGGGGCTCCGATGCGTGCAGGAGTGCTGGTGCTGGCCATGGGCATCATCTTCTCACACTATCCTGAGGTGGAGAAATTACACATTTAGGTCCTTCTCTCGGCCAAACATACTGTAGGTAACTAGCTCTTACTAAATCAAAGCTATTATCACAAATTTTCTACCATTCGTTATGGTGAAGAATTTAAAGGAATTTCTGTTAATCTATCCAGAAGTGTGAAATATTATGAAAGGTTCAGTTAGATATATATGATGGCTCTCCATATAATAGGTATTTGTTTGCTGTGTTAAGCCCCCTCCTTTTTGATGGATCTGGAGGCACTGTGTGGAGATTTTAGAACTGGGCTTCCCTGGGAATGTCAATATGCAGATTACCTAGTACTTAATGCAGATAATGTGAAGGATGCCAAGGCCAAATTCAGAAGATGGAGAGAGGGCATGGCGAGTAAAAGATTAAGAATTAATATAAATAAAACCAAGGTTATTCACAGTATATTGGGGCTTGGGAATGTATAAAAATGTGGTGCATACCCATGTGCAGTATGCAGAAGAGGGGTGGGCATGAACTCAATTAAGTGTAGAGTTTGCCATTGCTGGGTACACCATAAGAAGAAGCGCTGTATTAGAATAAAGGGACCTCTGTCTAGAAAGAAGTTGGAAGTGGAGAAATTTGTATGTATAGTATGCAAAGGCAAGCTCGTGTTGAATAACCGGCTCGAGTGTGTTAACTTTGGCAATGAATCGCTGGAGATGGGACAAATTTTGCTACTTGGGAGACACCATCTCTGCCGGCGGTAGGTTCGAGGCCGCGCCACTATAACCAGAATTAGATGCGGCTGGGGAAAGTTTGGAAAATTGATGCCATTACTAACCATAAGAAGACTCCCTCTACTCCTGAAGGGAAAGGTTTACGCTTCATGTCTTACAAGGTCAATGACATATTATGCTTTAGAAATGTGGCCTGTCAGAGAGTTATGATATCATCAGAATGTAAGTAACAAAATTAATGGATGCGTGGGGCCAAACTGCAAGATAGGGTATCTAGTGAAGAGCTGAGGAGACTGTTAGGTATCAAGACCATCAGTGATGAGATGCGTACAAGCAGGCTTGGATGGTTTAGGAATGTGCCGAGGATGGATGAAAAAGGCAAGTCTGAACGTGGAGGGAGCTGCACCAAGGGGCAGACCAAGGAAAACGTGGGATCAGACCTTAAAAACTGATTTGTAAGCCAAGACACAATGTTATAATGTACGTATCATATGTACTATATGACTTTCTTTGACAATAAACCATTAATTATTCATTATTATTATTATTACAGTCTAATTTTAAATTAAAGAAACCTGACAAGTGAAACCGCACTGAGCAGGGCTGCCTGGAGTGCCACCATTAGTACAGGAGACCGAAACCGCGCTTTGTGTGGAGCACTCTGTCTTTGGCTTTATGTACAGTATAATACAAGAGCAGGGATTAGAGCTGCATTAAATATACTAAAATAATATAAAATACCAACAATCTCTTATCATGTCGCAGATTATACACCCAACATTGATAAATACTTGGATTTTGAAGATAATCTTAATAATACTGGATAATATACTCAATGTAATATAAAACAGGGGTCACACTAGCACTGTTTCCGGCAATGCTTTTTAGCAATACTTGTCTGGCATGGTCAGAATTAAACCGTATTAGTCTTAAGCCACCAAACATATTCTACTTTAAGGGGAGGAAGACCGTTTTTCTGGACCCCCTTCTCCCTAATGTTTAGCCCCCCTAGTTTTGAAATTATAAGACGTTCGGCCCATTAGTTTGGCGATTTTAACACCTTTCCCCCATTTCGTTGTCAATTTTAAGACCTTTCGTGCCATTTAGGTATCGATTATTTCCTGGCGAGCGATAGCGAGCCTGCAATTTTAAGAAGAACCGGCCTTTGGCCGGGACATTTTTCTACCGAAAAATGTACACATTTATTTTGAAGGGGGGGGGGGGGGGGGGGGGGGGGTGGGGGGGGGGGGGGGGGGGGGGGGGTCTAGGGGGTGTTTTTCTAAGCTTGATGGAGGTCTAGGGAGGAAACTAAAAAAATATATATATGAATAAATTAATTAATAGCCCAAACAAATGGCCAGCCTCCCATTAAGTCTAAGTCCCGATACCGATGTCAAATATTCCCCGATATATTGCGAGAAAATCTTGCTCCTGGAAACTTGCCGGTAGAAGCGCACGTGTGCGATGGCCTTAAGGGGAGATGGGTCGCTTTTCTTGTTCCCCCTTCTATCTCATGTTTAGCCCCATTAGTTTTCAGATTTTAAGATGTCTTCCCCATTAGTTTGGCAATTTTAAGACCTTTCGCCCCATTTCTTCGTCGATATTTAGACTTTTCGTGCTATTTAGGTGTCAATTTTTTTCCCTGGCGAACGATAGTGAGCCTGTAATGTTGGAAGAAACGGCCTTCGGCCGGGAAATTTCTCTACCGAAAAATGTACAAATTAATCTAGAAGGGGGATCTAATGGATGTTTTTTTTTTAATTTGGTGGAGGTCTAGGGAGGAAACTAGCAAAATAATGAATACATGCAAAAATCACCCAAAAAGTGAACCATCCCGCCTTAACATTAATATTCGTTCATAATACATCAGCAGCAGATAACACAAGCACTAATGCCGTGCTGCTGGGTGAGCTACACTGAAATATAATTATAATGTAATGTTCAGGGGGGTCACCGGCTTTTGTTTTTTTTATCTTTCTCTCCCATTCTCTCTTTTTCCCTGGCTTGTATCCATTCGGCCCCATTCAGCCTACTGTTTTAAGACGTTTATCCCCATCCAGGTGTCGATATTGTCCCTGGCGAGCGATAGCGAGCCAGCATTGTATGGAGAAATCCGGCTTCGCCGGAGACATTTTTCTATCGAAAAATGTAACAAACTTTAGGGCTTTTGCTATCAAAAACAAAATTATATATGTTGCTGGCTAACCGCCCGCCAGGAAAATATTCACACCTGGATGGGGGTAAAACGTCTTAAACACAGTAGGCTGAATGGGGCCGAATAGATACAAGCCCAAAGAGAGAGGGAGAGAAAGAGAGACAAAAGCGAGGTGGGGTCCCTTAAGAGGGGTAGTGTTTGTTTATTTGAAGAATGAATTGTATTTATATTTATCAGTTTCCTCCATAGACCATCATCAAGATTACAAAACATTCCCCAAGATCCCCCTTCGAGATAAATTTGTACCTTTTTTCGGTAGCGGTTTTGTTTCCTTCAAAATGACACGCTGGCTATCGCCTCGGCCAGGGAAAAATAATCGACCCCTCCTAAATTGCACGAAAGGTGTTTCATATTGGCAAAGAAACTAATGTGGGCGAACGTCTTAAAATCTGAAAACTAATGTGGCTAAGCATGAGGGAGAAGGGGGGACCACAAAAGCCAACCATCCCCCTTAACCCTTTCACTACCGGGGATGTATGTTGTTGTTGTTGTTTTTATCAGCTATCTTTAGACGCTTTAATGCAACTTAAGGAGAGGTATTTAGTTTGTTTCCCTAGACCTCCAGCAAGCTTTAAATTACACCCCCTTGAGTCCCTGTTCAAGATATATTTGTACATTTTTCGGTAGAAAAATGGCCCGGCCGAAGGCCGGTTCCTCTTAAATTACAGGCTCGCTATCGCTCGCCAGGATAAAATTGACACCTGAATGGTACGAAAGGTCTTAAATATGGGGTGAAAAAGTTCTTAAAATCGTCTAAACTAATGGGGCAGAACGTTTTCATAATATCAAAAGCATTGGGGCTAAACCATGAGGGAGAAAGGGGTCCAGAAAAAAATTCCCTCAAGTGGACGATCCGTGCCCTTAATTAACGAAGGATCTGTGGTAATAGAAATGGTTAATTCAGATATAGTCTGGTAAGCCTTATCATGCCGACACTACCTTCCTAAGCTGAATACAATTGTCGAAAACAATTACAATCAAATAAAGAGTACGTCACCGGTAATGAAGGGGTTAAGGGGAGGTTTCTAGTTTGTTTCCTACTCCTCCAGCAATCTTAAAATGGGCACCCCCTTGACCCGCCTTTCAAGGTAAATTTGTAAATTTTTTCGGTAGAAAAATGTCCCGACCGAAGGCGCGATTACTCTTAATTACAGGCTCGCTATCGCATCGCCAGGATAAAATAGACACCTAAATGGCACGAAAGGTCTTAAAATTGACAGAATGGGGCGGAAATTCTTAAAAATCACCAAACTAATGGGGCAAACGTCCTTAAAATCATCACAAGCAATTGGGCTAAACATTAGGGAGAAAGGGGTCCCAGGAAAAAAGTCCCTGAAACAAGTGGATGAAGATATCTCCCCTTATCATATATAAAATAGCCCTATACCGTTGCCGTCCCCAGCTCAGATATATACTGTATACAGTCTATGTGTTGTTGGTGAGGTAATAGTAATAATAATATATGATCGTTATAATATCTGTTACCGCTATATTACCGGAAACATGCACTGACGCAAAAGTTTCAAGCCGGTATCACAACGAGAGCTTTTATAAGTCACCATTCGATGAGCCAACATTTTGTGGCTGGTAATCGGAAGCTAGACTGGTGATAGATGAATTTAAGTAACAGCAAAATATTAAATGTTGACCTCATAAGCTGCCAGACGAGTGTTGAGGATAAATTTTCAGTGAAAAAGCGCTCGTGTGATACCGGCTTCACACATAAACACAGGCAAGCAAGATTATTATGTTTGCATCGTGATAATGAATACATAAACATACATACATTTCTACACACATACACGCAAAGATTGTACAACAGACATACAGTATAAGCACACACAAGTGTAAAGATTTTTACGATACAGCACGAAATACACCTCGTGCTGAGACATACATACATACAAAGGTCAAGAGTCTCTCTCTCTCTCTCTCCCTCTCTGACACACACGCGTAAAATTGCAGGACGTATCAAATATTTTACACAAGCACACACTCAAAGACATAATCACTAGCCTGCACGAAAGGTCAATAATGAACCACTCACTCACACTCACAAGTCTCTCTCTCTCTCCTGTTCTCTGACACACCATCAAATATTTGACACAAGCACCCACTCAACAGACATACATAGCCTGCACTAAAGGTCAAATAACTCACTCACACCTCACTCTCTCCTCTCACCTCTCTCTGCTCTCTCTCGCCTCTCTGCACACACACAACAATATTTTTCCACAAGCACACACCCAAAGACATACACTAGCCCCTGCCACTAAAAGGCAAATAACTCACTCACACTCACTCTCTCATCTCTCATCTCCTCTCCCCCCCTCCTCCTCTCCTCCCTCTTCTCTGAACAACACACATCAAATATTTTACACAAGCCACGACACCTCAAAGACCATACATAGCCTGCACTAAAGTCAAATAACTCACTCACACTCACTCTCTCTCTCTCTTCCTCTATCTCTCTCTCTCTGACACACATCAGAATATTTTACACAATCACAACTCAAAGACATGACATAGCCTGCACTAAAGGTCCAAATAAACTCACATCACACTCACTATCTCTCCCTGCTTCTCTCCCTCTCTCTCTCTCCCTCTCAATCCTCATCTCTCTCTCTCTCTCCGCTCTCTGAACACACCATCAAATATTTTACTACAACCACACACTCAAAGACATGCATAGCCTGCACTAAAGGTCAAATAACTCACTC
>CM064488.1:35179759-35323008 GCA_032716605.1 Paralithodes platypus
GCACACACCACCACTCCCTTCACGATCTATGCCTACACACATTGTCAAATAGTTTGTCACACACACACACACACACTCACTGACACACACACACATACATACATACACGCACACACACCACCACACCCTCACGATCTATGCCTACACACATTGTCAAATAGTTTGTCACACACACACACACACACACACACACACACACACACACACACACACACACACACACACACCACAACCTTTACGAGCTATGCCTACACACATAAATAAATTAAAACAACACTAATATATATATACAGTATATATATAATAATAATGATGATAACAAATAATAAAATTAACATTATTAATAATAATGATAATACCAATATTAATACTAATTATAATAATGATAGTAATAATAATAATAATAATAGCAATAATAAAATCAATATCAGACAATAGAGAAACCCCCTCAGTATATTAATCCCAATGTTACAAGCCCTCCTGTTGTTCTACCCTTGCTAGGCTTAGACCACTGCTGTTAACTTACTAACAATGATTATGCCAGTGGGAACCAGGAGAACAAGGCCTTTCCTAGCCCATCACAGCAGGGGAGAGGCTACTATTTAGGTTCTACTGGCGGTCATGTTGTTTACCTCCGTGTTTCGTCAGAATATGTGAATTATGTGTTTGAAAGTATCAAATAATCTGTATCGGAATCCTGGAATACAGACTATTAACAGAATAGTCAGGCAATAATTTGATTAAAATAAATCGTAATATATACCCATGTAAACGCATAATAATAATAATAATAATAATAATAATAATAATAATAATAATAATAATAAAAAATAGTAATAATAATAAAAATAATGTATGTATGTATGCATATACTCAGGCACATACCCCATTGCTGGGGGTGGCTGACACGAGACAGAGCCCGAACAGATTTTTTTTTTTAAGTTCCTATTCTCAGGGTCCGGGACCATTTTCATGTTCCCTCCCCCGTTTTTCGGTCTTGTCAAGTAGGAGAATTATACAAGGGGAGGAGGATTCCTAGCCCCCTGCCCCCAGAAGGAAAAATAGGACAGTAAAAGAGACAGACAGAAACAGCTAAGGTTCGTAGAGGATAACAAACCTCACTCTGGATAGGACCAGCCCTCACCCAATAATACTAATACTAATAATGATATAAATAATATGCCAAGGCAAAACAAAACTATCTGTAACTACTATAAGAACCAGGAGAACAAGGCTTTTCCTAGTTTCCTATCCCATCACAGCACAGGAGAGGCTGCTATTTTGTGTTCTACTGGCCGCCTTGTTGTGGATCTGTGTATTTCGTCTTTCTTTCTTGTCAAATATACACATACAGTGTACAAATTTACCTTTGATCTTTAAATAAAGTATGGAAAGGGTAACTAAAGTGTCCATGATAATTTATCCTTTACATACAGTATATGTTGGTTGTGATCTATCAGCAAAGATCAGACTAGAAAAGTATTTAAAACAATAACAGGTAAATATCTATCCGTGTAACCCACTTAGATTTTACAGTGCAAGGTCCAGGAAAACAAGGCCGTTCCACTCTTCCCTCAGCAGGGGATAACTTACTATTTATGTTTTACTGGCAACCATATTGTTTACCTCCAACTCTGTTCTGATCATTGCGTTGAGGGACCCCGCAGCGCGTCATTCTCGGTTAGTTATACCCTGTTTCAAATAGGTAGGCCAGCAATCGTGAACCTTAACATCTGTAACTAAAAAAAGGGCTAGAACAAATGGGCTGTAAATTTCCACACATATTCCCTGGCTGACCCATCCTAAATGGTAGTAATATTAGCTCGGTATCTCTAGTCGTTTGTTTAGTTGTTGTTGTTGTTGTTGTTCCCTAAGCTGCCTGGCCGAACAGCCCCGAGTCCCTGAGAAAGGCCATGGCCACGATCGGGCTTTCCCACAGAGCTCTCATTGAGTGTAGATTGTGTTGTTGGCGAAAGTGGTTGTGTGAAATGCAGTCTTCTATATAATAAAGATGAATGGAGATATAACACCAGTACTCTTCAATCCTTTATTGGCTAGGGTTGAGTACAGGAGCGCCGAGACGCTAGTTGGTTATGTGAGAGTCTGGTGTGAACTGAAGGACTTGCTGCCTCCACAGGCCTGGGTGCCAGAGGCGCCCGCAAGTCTAAAGTGTCTGTGGTGCCATATGGTGTTGGACAATAGTGGTGTATACATTATTATTATATCTCCCCCCCTCTATTGGCGTCCGACGAGGCGATGGTGGAGTCGGGCGGTGTAGGTTGAGTGGAGGGCGGTAGACGAAGCTGTCGTAGGAAGCGGCGGTTGCGGAGTGTGGCTCGCCCCGACCCATCCACCCGGATGGTATACTGGCGGTGTGGATGCACCTCCACTACAGTGCCAGTCTTGTTCCACCGTGTCGGGTTGTTGCCCCCCTGGTTCTGGACGGAGACCCGGTCACCGACGTGGAGTGGTGATAAAGGCCGGGCTGAAGCATTATAGTATGTGGCTAGGGCAGCGTTACGGTGAAAAAGGGCTGCCTCACGAGCTTCGGCCGAGAGAAGCCAGTGGGGGTGGAGGTGGAGAAGTGCAGGATTGCAGGGGACGTGGTCCCGTAGGGTCCTGCCGAAGAGAAGTTGAGCTGGTGACTTGTCAATGGTCGAGAGGGGTGTGTTCCTGTATTGGAGGAGGGCGCGGGCTGCGGCGTTGTTGTCTAGAGAGCCAGTGGGGGATGTACAGTCCGCGATGATGCGGCGGGCTGCTTTAACAGCCAGCTCGGCGCGGCCATTAGACTGAGGGTAGAACGCAGAGCTGACCCGCTGTGACACACCCCAATGTGCCAGGAATTCTTGGAAGTCCCCGGCTGTAAACTGGGGCCCACCATCGCTCGCCAGTACCCGGGGTGCTCCGTAGTGGGTGAAGAGGGTACGGCACGCCGAGATGAGGTGGTGAGCATCACATTTACCTGGTGGCAGGTAGAAGATGTGGACATTGCTGGAGAAGCGATCGACGTAGACCAGGTAGTGTTTGCCCTGGTGCTGAAAAAAATCGGCGGCTACCTGGTCGTATGGCCATTGGGGTGGGTCAGATGACATGAGTGGCTCTTTCGGCTGGGACGGGGCGTGGGCGCGGCAGTAGTGGCAGGTATCCAGGCAGTTGCGTAGGGCCTTGTCAATACCTGGCCAGTAAACACTCGCACGTGCACGGGCCTTCATGCCAGTCATACCCTGATGAGCTGAGTGAAGGGCCTCGAGAACTCTGGACCGAAGATGATGGGGGATGACTGGTCGTTGATCCATGAGGGCTACCCCGTCGACGGAAGTGAGGCGGTCTCTAACACCCCAGAACTGTCGTAGTTGTGGGGCGGTCGCCTCTCTGGAGTCCGGGAAGCCCTCGGGGATGGTCTGAAGAAGGGAGGTATACTCGCTGTCTTGTTGGCCGGCAGATTTAAGGTCAGACCATGATACAACTGGGTCAGGTATGGCGGCGAGCATGGTGAGGGAGGCCAAGGCAACTGAGTGGATATCGAGCTCGCTGGCGGCCGCACTATGCACATCATGGGCGTCCGCGGAGGGCCTGGTCGGGTAGCGGGAGACAGCGTCAGGGCCGCGGTGCCATTTGCCAGGCGTATGTTGAATGGTGAACTGGTATCGTAGGGTACGTTCCTTAATCTTGAACAGGCGAGGGTTTGGTATGTTGTCCAGGGACCGGTCGTTAAGGATGTGCAGTAGAGGTCTGTGGTCCACGACGACGACGAGGTCAGGGCAGCCCAGGACAAACATTCTGCATCTGTCAAGGGCGTCAGCCACTGCTAAAGCCTCGCCTTCGACGGGTGCGTAGTGGGACTCCGCAGGTGTGGTAAAACGGGAGCCGGCGAAGACAAGTTTCCAACCGACCTTGCAACAGGTGGGGGCAGATGCGGTGGGGCAGGAACAATGTTGTTGGAGTAGGAGGAAGCCAAGGCTGATTTTGGTCCAGGCTGGGGCGGGGCACGTGGGTCTGCCGATCTCGAAGGAGCAGACCCCTTCCTCAACCAGGTGTGTGATGTGGTCCTTAGATGTGGCAAAGGTACAGTCGAGTGCCTCATCCCAGTGGAAGGGGGTTTTGGACTGCACAAGTTCCCGGAAGGGCGCCATTTCCGGTTTGATGCTGAAGGCCCAGGCGACCTGTTCAACGAGACCAAACCACGACCGGGCTCCTGTGATGTCTGTGGGCGTGGGAAAGTCACGGATGGCCTTAATCATGGACGTGCATGGCTTAATTCCAGTGTCTGTGATGGTGAGTCCGGCGAAGTCAACTGAAGGGGCGGCGAAGGTAAACTTGTCAGGGTTGAAAGTGACACCGTTGGTTGCACAGAGGGCCAGGTAATCAAAAGTGTGCCAAAATGCCTCCTCGACTGAAGAGTCCCACAAAAGGGAGTCGTCGACACACTTCACCTTACGAGGGACAGCCTGTATGATTGCGTCGAAGCGTCGGGTATAGGCGTCGCCAGCTGCCAAGTAACCTTGAGGGGCCCTGATATACCTGTAACGGCCAAATTCCGTGATAAAAGTCGTAGCCTCCCTGCTGGATTCGTCGAGTAAAACAGCATGGTATCCATTCCAGGCGTCTAGGACCGTCTTACGAGTGCCTGCAGGGATGGATTGGGCCAAGTTGAATGGGCTCGGGGTGTGATGTGTCTCCCGAAGGCAGGCGTGGTTGAGTGCCTGCAGGTCAACTGTACGGCGGGGTTGTCCAGTTTTCTTGGCGACCACCACCATCCTAGAACACCAGGTAGTAGGGGTACCGATGGGGACAGGCTCAATAATGCCCAGTGCGACGTCCCTGTTGAGATCTGCTTTGACCTGGGCCTTCCAATGATGTGGTATAGGGGCAGGGGTGTGCACGGCACGTGGAGATGCGCCAGGCTTGATGTGGATGTGCATGGGAGGGCCAGACATCGTGGGGAGTGGGCCGCTGGTGGTGTTAAATGCAGAAGATGCAAACTGTGACAAGAACCAGTCACGAAGGTCAGACAGGTGCAGGTCGTTAGGTGGGAAGGGGAGGGAAGTGGGCCGGTGTGGTGGAGGGGTCCTGGTCAAGGTGGGTGGTGGTTGGGCTGTGTGGGCGGCCATGCAGGGGGTAGGTGTGGGGAAGTCGGGAGGGATGATATGTAGTGCCCTACAAGCTGACATGCTAATAAATAACGGTGACTGTGCCTGAATAATAAAAATATCATCATCAGTACTGTAGGGGGTGCCGGCAACGTCGGTGGCGGTAATGGTAGTCGGCATATAACCCAGGACCTGGAGAGTGTGACCCCCCACGGCCGTGATCCGTTGGTGAGTAGGCTGTAGGTGGTGGCGTTGGAGGCCCAGTGCCCGTAGTAATTGCAAACCAGCCACAGATACTTGGGCGCCCGTGTCGGGGTGGGCCGTGACGCTGGTGGGGTGAGAGTGGGGCGACATGGCAGTAGAAATGGTAATGGGCAAGGAGGGGAGCCGTGCGGGTGGTGGTTTGTTAACAGCCTGTTTGATAGTACCAATGATAACAGCCGCGGATGAAGGTGAGGGCGTGGAGTGACAAACTGTGGAGTAATGGTTGAGTTTGTTGCACGACGGGCAGGTCTTGCCCCAAGCAGGGCATTTGGATGGGCGTTCGGCTCGAGAGTGTGTGGATAGGCCGCACCCACTGCACTGGGAAGAGGTGGATTTACAAACCTTGGCAAAGTGGTTAGGTTTATTACACGCCGTGCAGGTCTTGCCCCATGCAGGACACTTCGAAGATCGTTGGGCTTGTGAATGTGAAGATAGGCCACACCCGGAGCAACGTGTGGGAGATGAAGTGGGGCCGACGTGGGGAGGTGGTGGGGCGGGCGACGGGGGCTGAGTGGGTTGGGCGGGGGGCTGGATAGGGGCGGGGCGTGGGTAAGTACTCTTGAGACGCTGGTATGGTGATTTCACAGCATGTACCCCCGGTTGCATTGCCGTCTGATCGAGTGCCGCAGATTCGAACCCCACACAGTAGTTGATAACATCTTGTAAGGTAGGTAGGGTGCGGTCTTTAGTTAAAACATCTTGCTGAAGGGACGAATCACTAATCCCGATAGTCACTTGGTCCCGTATGTGTTCGTCAGAGACATCAGTGTGGCAACAGGGGCAGGTAAAGCCACAGTCCAAAGTGGCCTCCGTAATACGTGTGACGTAGTCCCGGATCTGTTCAGTAGGTTGTTGGAGAAGAGACCGGAAGTGGTGGCGAGCGGCTGCGCGGTTCCGTTGTCGGTGGACGAGTTGTGTGATGAGAGTTGCTAGGTCGATTTCTGGCAATGAGGAGAACGCCTGATTGTGAGCAAATATGGCGCTCTGAAGGGCAGGGTCGCACGTCTGGTAGAGCTCGATGGTAGCCTCGTGAGGTGGTAGAAGGACGAGCCGCTTGTAGACCTCCCAATCAGCCCAGAATTTGCGTAGGGCGTGTCCCGGCATATGTAAAGCGGCCTGGGGCCGCGTAGGGGCAGCCCGGCGGGGCGGGGCGGGGCGTGGCTGGGCAGGGTAGGAAGGGACTTGAGGTGGTGGTGGTATGATGACGTCATGCGCAGAAGGGGCTGCGCCGTGAGGGTTGGTGCCAGCCGTACGATAGCCAGGGGGGGCATAATGGCCGCCGTAATACCGACCGTCGCTACCGACACCAGTGTGGGCCTGGCCGTCAGTTGGGGAGGGTGTGGGATATTCGCTCTTGAGAGGGTGGGTAAGGGGATTAGTCATGTTCATATGTAATAAAGACATGTGGGGAATAACTGGCATATGGTGGGGCACTGAGACATGGGTAACTGGCATATGGTGGGGCACTGAGACATGGGTAGCTGGCATATGGTGGGGCACTGAGACATGGGTAGCTGGCATATGGTGGGGCACTGAGACATGGGTAACTGGCATATGGTGGGGCACTGAGACATGGGGAGATGTATGAGGTGTGGGTGTCTGTGTAGAGGGATGAATAAGTGTATCACTGGTGGGGCGTGAGGCAAAGGATGGGTCAGCCTGGTGGGTAACATTACTGGCCTGGGGCTGATGTTGTAGAGGCTGGTGGGGCTGGAGATCCTGGCGGGGCGGTGGTGGAGCTGTCGCGGGGCGATGTTGTAGATCCTGGCGGGGCGGTGGTGGAGCTGTCGCGGGGCGATGTTGTAGTTGTAGATTCTGCTGGTCCTGGTGATGCTGTAGAAAGGTGGCGATACTCGATTGGAGGGCGTCGATCCTTTCATTCAAGTAGATGATGGATGGGTATGGAGACAGGGCATCGGGCAATGAAGGCTCGACCGGTTGGGAGGTAGATGTAGCCGGGTAGGGACCGCATGGCGGCAAGCCGGCTTCCACAGCAGCTGCAGCCTCAGCTAGGTAGTGCAGGTTCTCCATGTAGGTTCAGATACTGATATACACTGCGCCATATAATAAAGATGAATGGAGATATAACACCAGTACTCTTCAATCCTTTATTGGCTAGGGTTGAGTACAGGAGCGCCGAGACGCTAGTTGGTTATGTGAGAGTCTGGTGTGAACTGAAGGACTTGCTGCCTCCACAGGCCTGGGTGCCAGAGGCGCCCGCAAGTCTAAAGTGTCTGTGGTGCCATATGGTGTTGGACAATAGTGGTGTATACATTATTATTATATTCTATGATGTGTTTAATGGTATGGGGTGCTGTGTTACATCCCGGGCAGGCGTCGACAACGGAGTCATCCAGTCACTTCTGATAGCTCAGGAGAGCTGGATGGTGTCCGCATCTCAGCCTGGCCAGGTGGACTCTGTCCTCGCGAGGAAGGGAGGATTCGGAAGGATGGATTTCGGGAGGTCGTGCATGCAGCTGCGTGTTGTCTGTGAGTGAGTGGATGGATCGGTGAGAGATATGAGTATGGATGTGCTTCTGGAAGTTGGTTCGGGGTGGGCAGGGAGGGAGAGAGGACAATAATTGTGTGATACCGTGTGCTGGGTGTTGTTTTGATATTTCTTGGTGTCTGTGGGTGTGCTGCCATGTAGTTTAGTGGGTGGTCTTGGTTCGTGGAGGCTGCTGCCAGGAATTGAGTGCCTCTCATGTCCAGATGGTCTTTGACTTTGAGGATTTTGGTTTCTTGATGTAGGTGATCTGTGGGTGAAGTAGCTGTGCAGCCTGTAATGATCTTCAGGGCTTTGTTTTGAATAGTCTGTAAGGTCTTATGATGTGTTTCAGCTAGGTTAGAAGCCCAGGCTGGGCTTGCATATTCCATCACTGATCTTATGTATTGTTTATATACTGTGGTGGTAGTTTCTTTGTTGTGTCCAAATTTTGTGTGAGCAAGTGACCTGAGGGCGTTAAATCTGGGTGTCAGTTTATTTTTAATGTTTGTGGTGTGCTGTTTGAATGTCATATGAGTATCATATGTTACTCCTAGGATTTTGTGTGTGTGTGTATGTGTTAGGGGTGTGTTGTTTATGGTGAGTTGAGGGATGTATTCGTGTTCTCCTGTCCAACTTGTGAGCAGGGTTGCGGTGGATTTGCCTGGGGCTAGATTAAGTCTGTTTGTAGTGCACCAGCCATGTAGTGTGTTGAGATAGGGTTGAAGGAGATCTGTTGCTCTTTTTGGGTCATGGTGTGTGCATGTGAGTGTTATGTCATCTGCATAGGAGGCTAAGTTTATTTGGGGCGTATTGGGTGTAGTTATATCGTGCATGTACAGATTGAAGAGTGTGGGCGATAGGACGGATCCTTGTGGGACTCCGTTTGGAAAGTTTCTGATTTTAGATGACTGACCGGCAAAAGATACGTGTGCACATCTGCCTGCTAGGAAGTTGGCCAGCCACCTTTTTGTGTTGTTGTGCATGTTTGTGTTGTAGATTTTGTTTGTTAGGTTGTGGCGGGGGATGCCATCGAAGGCTTTACTAATGTCGAGTGTGGCTAATAGTGATCTGTGTGGTGGTCTAGCTGAGTTGATGCCGTCGAAAGCTCTTTGTGTAAGGTCTGTGAGAAGAGTGTTTGTGGAGTGCAGTGGCCTAAAGCCATGTTGTGTTGGAGCTAGGGGTAGGTCAGGTGTAATTAGTTGTAATACTAGGCGTTCCATGACTTTGGAGGGGGAGCAAAGAAGTGTGATGGGGCGGTGCGAGGAGGGTAGCGTGGGGTCTTTGTTGGGTTTTGGGGAATGTGATGATGATACCATGCTTCCAAATGTCTGGTATTGTGTTGTGTGAATAACTGTAGTTTGATATGTTAGTGAGTGCTTGTATGCCTTGTGGTTCCAGGTGTCTGAGGTGTATGTTGCTTATGTTGTCTAGGCCACAGGCGGGTGAGTGCTTGAGATTGTTGATGATATGCTTTGTCTGGTGATTGGTGAAGGGTGTATAGTCAGGGTCGGTGGGGAATTGTCTCTTACGTCGGATGACACGTCGGTCGTCTCTGTGAGGTTTTAGGTGGCTGACATGTGAAAAGTGATTGATGAGAGTGTTTGCTTGTTGTTTACATGAAGGAGTAGAGTCTGTTGTTGTGATTGCAGCATGTGATTGTGTTGTGTTGCTGTTGGAAAGTGTGATGCTGTTTAGTGTTTTGTAGAGTTTTTTGGGGTTTGTTTTGTGATCAAGTGTTTGTAGGAAGTTATTCCAATTTAGTTTTTGTTGTTCTTGTATTTTGTTGTTAGTTTGGGTGTTGAGTGCTTGAATTTGTTGTGTGATGTCTTGTGTGTGGGGTGCTGGGGAGTGTTTCAGTATGTCGCGTTGTCTGATGAGGTTTTGAATTTCTGGTGTGAAGTTGGGGTTGTGTCTTTTCCTGTTACCTCTTGGAATGTGTTTCTTGTCAGTGTTTTGGATAGTTTTATTGAGTATGTGTACAGCATTGTTGATGTTAGTGATGGGTGTACTGTTTAGAGTTGTGAAGTGTTGTTCTGTCTCATTTGTGAATGCTTTCCAGTTAGCTCTTTTATAATTGGTGTATGTGTGTTTGTGGCTAGCTTGGGTGAGTCTGGTTTTGGTGGTGATAATGATCGGGAGGTGGTCAGAGCCTAAGGTTCTGACCACCCTCCAGGATGTTGTGGGGGTGAGTTCTGGGGAGCAAAAGGTGATGTCTGAAGATGATGGGTTATAGAGGGCTTGGTGAGGAATATGGGTATGTTGATGGATGTTGTTAAGGATGATGAGGTTATCGGTTTGGTTTTGTAGTACCAGCCCTCTGTCTGTGTCGGGGTTGTCGACAAACCAGGCCGACGTCTTGGCGTTGAAGTCACCACCCAGGATGATGTGTGGGGTGTGTGGAGTGTTTGTGATGTGTTGAAAGTGTGGTCTGTATTCATTTGGTACTGTAGGGGATGTTTGGGGAGGGATGTATGTGTTTATGATGGTTATGTTGGAGTTGTTGCCAGTGCGTATTTTAATTGACTGTATTTCTGTTGTGTTATCATTTGGGGGGAGGAGGGATTTGGTTTGTACACTGGTTACTATGTATGATATTTCTTTGTGTACCAGGGTGATGAGTCCACCGCCCCCGCCGACAGCCCGGTCTTGTCTGATGGTGGTGAAATTATGAAATGTGGGTGTTTTTTGTGTTGTGCGGAGTTTTGTTTCTTGTAAGATGGCAATGTGTATGTTGTGTTGTTTGATGAAGTGTGAGAGTTCGTGTTTCTTTGTGTTGATGCCATCTATGTTCAGTTGAAGAATGTTAATGTTATGTGCACGATGTATGTTGGGTGCTGCTGCACGAGGATGGGGTGGGGGTGGGGGTGAGGAAGGGGCTGGGGGTTGGGATGGGTGAGGTGGGGGTGGGGATTGGGGAGCAGGAGATGGGGGTTGGAATGGATTAGGATGGGGTGTGGTGTGTTGAGTTGAGGATGTGGATGGTATGGGAAGGTTAGGTGGGTTAGGGAGGAGAGGTGGACGGGTTTTAGGGAGGGGAGTGGATGTTATGGGAAGGTTAGGTGGGTTGGGGAGGAGAGGTGGACGGGTTTTAGGTGAGGGATTTGACTGGAAGAGGGAGGGGCATGAGGAACAGGTCCAGGTGTTTGTGTAGTGTTTCTTGGAGGCAAGTGTTGTGCAGGTGAAGTGGGTCCAGTTCCCGCATGAATTGCAGAGAACTGAACCCTTAGTATGGCGACTCGAAGTGATGGGTTTTGAGCAAGTTGGACATATGTATGTGTACGTGGGTCCTGGGTTGCTCTCAATGTCTCCGGCTAGAAGAAGTCTTCGAGAAATGACAGCCGGAGAGTCATTTCTCGGTGTAGGAAAAACTGTGTGATGTGTGTGTGTGGTGTGAGAGGTGTGGAAATTCCCGGCGCGACCGAAGCCGCTCCAAGGACCCGTGCCCCCAGGGAGGGGGCAGGGGATGGTTGTGACGGTTTGGCTCCCACAACTGCTCCCCGCGGCCGGCATCCGGTTTGTTTAGTTATAGAGGTTAATGTTCAAGAGTTTTGGCCTACTTTTTTCTAACAGGGTATAGGCATGCAACATAACAGCTACTGTAAATTGGTTGTCTGTAACTAACTTATAGATGGCAGACAAATCTAGCAGGTCAGGCAGTAGGATTTGACCCCAGCGGGAGAGAACCTGAGATAAGAGCTAATAATAACCAGACTCTATTAAATATTAACTCCTTTTGTACAGTCGCGCTAATAAGTGACGTCTCGGCACTAAGAATGTGTTGATCAATAATGGGTATCAGCAATAGTTAAGCTGTATTTCTTTATATCGATTGAAATATACAAACATGTTCCTATACTTAGGCTACCCACCCTTTTCAACATCTGACAGACATTAATACAGCACAGATGAAGTCAAACTTAATGACAGCTGGGACATGACTTATTAGCGCGACCGTACCAGGGCCGTCCGTTTAACTTTATTATGGCTCCTATTAGACGATTTTATTCAGTTTAAAAGGGGCCTAAAACAATGTACTCATTCAGTACCGGTGACGTCCTTTTCAGTTTACTCTGGCAACTATTAGACGAGATTATTCAGGTTAGGAAGGACGTCTACCCATCAAAAGATTACAGACTATCTCAATTAATCCTTTTACCTTCCGTATATCATTCCCAAGCTTTATAAAATCGTCTAAATGTTGCTGAAATCCAGTATAAAAGACTTCACTGGTACTGTACGGGTTAACAGGCTTCGAACTATCTCACTTAACCCATTGTTACTACCACAGATCCTTCTTAAACTGCATAAAATCGTCCAGAAGGAGTTAAATATATTGAGCTATTTTGACCTTTCCCCCTTCAGTATGCTATCGCCTTCCTGCTTTAGTCTGACTATAGTCCATGGGCCAGGGTGGACATTGGTCCCATTAGAGAGGGTTTTAAGGGAGAGGTAGTTGCTTTTTCTCCCTCATATTTACGCCCATTAGCTTTGAGATTTTATGACGTTCGTTCCATTAGTTTGGCTATTTTAAGACCTTTTACCCCCCTACATAAGATCACGACGAGGACCAGAACTTATGTGGGCGACTGTACGCGGGTCACCATAGCGCTCCATTAGATATTCCGGGCAGCACAGGTCATTACTAAACCTGTCTATTGCAATATCAGCAGCACCTCATCAACCCCCCTAATGCTCAACATTGCATACACATAACTTCTCTTGTTGCGATGACTTGCAGGGAGGCAGGTCAACACGGCCAAGCTCCTAAATGGCCACACTCCTGAACGGCCACACTCCTAAATGGCCACACTCCTAAATGGTCACGCTCCCAAATGGCCACACTCCTATATGGCCACGCTCCTAAATGGCCACACTCCTAAACGGTCACACTCCTAAACGGCCACACTCCTAAACGGCCACACTCCTTAACGGCCACACTCCTAAACGGCCACAACCCAAACGGCCACTATCTTAAACAGCCAAGGTTAGGTTAGGTTAGCTAAGGCTAGGTTAATTAAGGTTAAGTTATGATTAGGCTAGCCTTGCTTAGGTTAAGGTCATTTAGGTTAGGTTAGATTAAGCTCAGGTTAGATTAGGTTCAGTAAGGTTAAATTTCGACAAGTTTGGTTTGGAGACTGGCCGTTTCGGAGTTTGGCCGTTTTGGAGTGTAGCCGTTTTGGAGTGTGGCCGTTTTTGAGTGTAGCCGTTTTAGAGTGTGGCTGTTTCGGAGTGTGGCCGTTTCGGAGTGCGGCCGTTCTGACATGAAACCACTTACTGTATAATTTATTCACACCGTAACTGGTCTGGCCGGTGCCCTAAATAATATGAAGATGTTTACACGTATCCATTCACCGGGAACCTCTTTCTTTGTACTGACTATTATTCCCTGGTTCCGAAATTGTTGGTGTTGGTTGCAATTTATGTTCAAGGTCCTGGGGTGTGCAATTCTTAACCCTATTTGGTTCGAGGGGGGTCTGTTTGGACCTTCCTCTGTTTAGCTCCATGCATTTGGATATAATAAGACGTTTCACCCCATTAATTTGGCGATAGTAAGACAATCCACCCCATTCATGTGTCGATTCTTCCTGGGCGAGCGACAGCGAACCTATCACTTAAAAGAAATCGGCCATCGGCCGAGATATTATGCTATCGAAAAATGTACAAATTTAACTTGAAGTGGGTCTTGGTGAGTATTTTTAGTTTGAAGGAAGTCTGAGAAGGCATTTTTGTTAGCGTAGTGAATTAACTATAATGCATTGCTCGAAAATGCCAAAAGCAAGCAATATCCTCAATAATCATTAAACAAAATATCACAATAACCCACAAGACGTCGGGCCAGATAATGTTAAACTCCTGGGTTGTTTATACAGGAATATGCATCTTTTAGGCATGTTAGTAGATTAGGAACTCCAGCTTCGGCATGGACGTTAGGAATGTTTTTTTTTATTTCTATCATAGTGTTATACTCAGCATTATATTTGTATTTAAGTTCTTTTCTTATCGTTTACAATTTTAAGTATGTTGGTAATTTCATTTACTTAATTGAATATAGTTGTAGTGATCTGAATTTTGAAGCTAATCGCCCAAAATTCTGACTGCCTTGCTGTAAGGAAAGGACATCTCGTCAATATTTAATTTAATTCTCTCTTTTGTCTTGCAGGTATGTGGAAACTCCTGAATGTTGTGGTCGTACACTTTGCAAGGTTAGTGTATTTTTGACGACAGTAAGTGATGATGACAGAGTGCTATTGAGTGAGAGTTACAGTGTTTGGTAATATTGTGATGATGACAGAGTGGTATTGAGTGGGAGTTACAGTGTTTGGTAATATTGTGATGATAACAGAGTGGTATTGAATGGGAGTTACAGTGTTTGGTAATATTGTGATGATGACAGAGTAGTATTGAGTGGGAGTTACAGTGTTTGGTAATATTGTGATGATGACAGAGTGGTATTGAGTGGGAGTTACAGTGTTTGGTAATATTGTGATGATGACAGAGTGGTATTGAGTGGGAGTTACAGTGTTTGGTAATATTGTGATGGTGACAGAGTGGTATTGAGTGGGAGTTACAGTGTTTGGTAATATTGTGATGATGACAGAGTGGTATTGAGTGGGAGTTACAGTGTTTGGTAATATTGTGATGATGACAGAGTGGTATTGAGTGGGAGTTACAGTGTTTGGTAATATTGTGATGGTGACAGAGTGGTGATGAGTGGGAGTTACAGTGTTTGGTAATATTGTGATGGTGACAGTTAGAGTGGTGATGAGTCGGAGTTACAGTGTTTGGTAATATTGTGATGGTGACAGTTAGAGTGGTGATGAGTGGGAGTTACAGTGTTTGGTAATATTGTGATGGTGACAGTTAGAGTGGTGATGAGTGGGAGTTACAGTGTTTGGTAATATTGTGATGATGACAGTTAGAGTGGTGATGAGTGGGAGTTACAGTGTTTGGTAATATTGTGATGGTGACAGTTAGAGTGGTGATGAGTGGGAGTTACAGTTTTTGGTAATATTGTGATGGTGACAGTTAGAGTGGTGATGAGTGGGAGTTACAGTGTTTGGTAATATTGTGATGATGACACTTAGAGTGGTGATGAGTGGGAGTTACAGTGTTTGGTAATATTGTGATGGTGACAGTTAGAGTGGTGATGAGTGGGAGTTACAGTTTTTGGTAATATTGTGATAGTGACAGAGTGGTTGTTGTTGTTGTTGCTGTTTCTCAGGATGTCTGGCCGAACAGCCCCAAGGTCTAGAGCAAGGCCAAGGCCATAAACGAGCGTCCCCACAAAACCCTCCCTGCTTACCACTAATAAAGCTCGGGTGACCGAAGCCACTCCAAGGCGGGGAGCTGAGGAGGGTGCGGAAACGCCCAGGAAACCAAAGCCTCACCCAAGGCCCTGTTCCCCTCAGCAATTATGAAGGAAAGTTGAGGGGCAAAGGAAAAATGTGACGCTTTTGCTCCCAATCTGCCAACCTCTAGGTTGGCAGATTGGAAGGTTAATCCACGGAAGAGACGCCGCCACTTGAGATCTTGAAAATATGTAAGTAAAAGGAACAGTCAGAGTAAACTATGGGTATGGCAGAGAACGCTCAGCTCACACTCTGATAGACCAGCCCATCACCACATGACTAGAACCCAATCCTCTCAGCATCAGCTAGGAAAGGCCCTAGAAAGCCGCCTTTGGCGGGGGGATAGCTATACCCTATTTCAACTCTTTTCGGGGTTGGGCACCCACTCAGTTAGAGTGGTGATGAGTGGGAGTTGTTTTTGTTGTTTTTTCTATGTGTATGAAGGAGACAAAAGGCAGGTTGACTGTAGCGAGTGTCTCCCCCAAATCCAAAAGAGTGACAGATAGCCAAATTAAAGAGACGTTGGGGGTCAACATACCTGGACACACAAAGTTTAAAGCAGTCTAAGTCCTAGGATGAAGGAAAGAGTGATTGAGGGTAATAATGTGATGATGACAGTTGGAGTGGTGATGAGTGGGAGTTGTAGTGTTTGGTAAATATGTTCGGTATCGTGTGTGGGAATCAGAACCTGAAGGTCAATGTGGTATGGTCGTTAAGGAGGGTCACCGGCTTTTTTTTATCTTTCTCTCCTTTTTTCTCTTTCAATGCCTTGTATCCATTCAGCCAACTGTTTTAAGACGTTTATCCCCATCCAGGTGTCGATTTCTTCCTGGCGAGCGATAGCGAGCCAGCATTGTAGCCTATAGAGAAATCCGGCTTCGCCGGAGAAATTTTTCTATCGCAAAATCTACAAATTTAGCTTGCTGTCAAAACAAAAATATATATATATATATGCTGGCTCGCTACCGCTCGCCAGGAAAATATTGACACCTGGATGGAGGTAAACGTTTTAAAATAGTAGGCTGAATGAGGCCGAATGGATACAAGTCTAAGAGAGAGGGAGAGAAAGAGAAAAAAAGCGAGGTGGACTCCCTTAAGAGGGATACAGTCACAGAGTGGAGAATATATGCCCACATGACCGGAAATAGTTAAATTGTAAGTGTAGTACAACGTGGAATAGTTTATTAAGCATATGAAATAAATATCGCTTAATGGGAGGTTTCTACTTGAGGGATTATTTTCTGGACCCCTTTCTCCCTCATGTTTAGCCCCCTTGCTTTTCAGATTTTAAGATGTTCGCCCCATTAGTTTGGCGATTTTAAGAACTTTTGCCCTATTTTAAGACCTTTCATCCCATTTAGGTGTCAATTTTGTCCTGGCGAGCGATAGCGAGCCTGTAATTTAGGAGGAATCGGCCTTTGGCCAGGTCATTTTTCTACCGAAAAATGTACAAATTTATCTGGAAAGGGAGCCTAGGGGGTGTAATTTTAAGCTTGATGAAGGACTAGGGAACAAACTAAAAACCTCCCCTTAATAGGATACCCTCATAATTCAATCATATTATTGTAACTTTTGTATGCAAACACAGAGAGAAAACGAACTTTTGCAGGTGAATGTACAGTCGTGGACATATGTTCATAACCACCCTATGGTTTTCGTTATACAATTTAAAATTGTATAATCAAATTACAAACATGCATGATCAATTTATGAATTAACATTACATTAGCATTACATTACATTAGCATTACATTACAATACATTACACTTGCATTACATTATCATTAAAATACATTACATTAGCATTAAAAATACATTACATTATCATTAAAATACATTACATTATCATTAAAATACATTACATTATCATTAAAATACATTACATTATCATTAAAAATACATTACATTATCATTAAAATACATTACATTATCATTAAACTACATTACATTATCATTAAAAATACATTACATTAGCATTAAAAATACATTACATTATCATTAAAATACATTACATTAGCATTAAAAATACATTACATTATCATTAAAATACATTACATTATCATTAAAATACATTACATTATCATTAAAATACATTACATTATCATTAAAAATACATTACATTATCATTAAAATACATTACATTATCATTAAACTACATTACATTATCATTAAAATACATTACATTAGCATTAAAAATACATTACATTATCATTAAAATACATTACATTAGCATTACAAATACATTACATTAGCATTAAAAATACATTACATTATCATTAAAATACATTACATTAGCATTAAAAATACATTACATTAGCATTGCATTACATTAGCATTACATTACATTAGCATTACATTACAATACATTACACTTGCATTACATTATCATTAAAATACATTACATTAGCATTAAAAATACATTACATTATCATTAAAATACATTACATTATCATTAAAAATACATTACATTATCATTAAAATACATTACATTATCATTAAAAATACATTACATTATCATTAAAATACATTACATTATCATTAAAAATACATTACATTATCATTAAAATATATTACATTAGCATTAAAAATACATTACATTAGCATTACATTAGCATTACATTACAATACATTACACTTGCATTACATTATCATTAAAATACATTACATTAGCATTACAAATACATTACATTATCAGTAAAATACATTACATTATCATTAAAATACATTACATTATCATTAAAATACATTACATTATCTTTAAAAATACATTATATTATCATTAAAATACATTACATTATCATTAAAAATACATTACATTATCATTAAAATACATTACATTATCATTAAAATACATTACATTATCATTAAAATACATTACATTAGCATTAAAAATAAATTACATTATCATTAAAATACATTACATTATCATTAAAAATACATTACATTATCATTAAAAATACATTACATTATCATTACAAATTCATTACATTAGCATTACAATACATTACATTAGCATTACAATACATTACATTAGCATTACAATACATTACATTAGCATTACAATACATTACATTAGCATTACAATACATTACATTAGCATTACAATACATTACATTAGCATTACATTACATTAGCATTACAATACATTACATAAGCATTACAATACATTACATTAGCATTACAATACATTACATTAGCATTACAATACATTACATTAGCATTACATTAGCATTACATAAGCATTACAATACATTACATTAGCATTACATTAGCATTACAATACATTACATTAGCATTACAATACATCACAATACATTACATTAGCATTACAATACATTACATTAGCATTACAATACATTACATTAGCATTACATTACATTACATTAGCATTACATTACATTACATTAGCATTACATTACATTACATTAGCATTACAATACATTACATTAGCATTACAATACATTACATTAGCATTACATTACATTACATTAGCATTACAATACATTACATTAGCATTACAATACATTACATTAGCATTACAATACATTACATTACATTAGCATTACAATACATTACATTAGCATTACAATACATTACATTAGCATTACAATACATTACATTAGCATTACATTACATTAGCATTACAATACATTACATTAGCATTACAATACATTACATTAGCATTACAATACATTAAATTAGCATTACAATACATTACATTAGCATTACAATACATTACATTAGCATTACAATACATTACAATACATTAAATTAGCATTACAATACATTACAATACATTACATTAGCATTACAATACATTATATTAGCATTACAATACATTACATTACATTAGCATTACAATACATTACATTAGCATTACAATACATTACATTAGGATTACAATACATTACATTAGCATTACAATACATTACATTAGCATTGCAATACATTACATTAGCATTACATTACATTAGCATTACAATACATTACATTTCATTAGCATTACAATACATTATCATTACAATACATTACATTATCATTACAATACATTCAATTAGCATTACAATACATTACATTAGCATTACAATACATTACATTAGCATTACATTACATTAGCATTACAATACATTACATTACATTAGCATTACAATACATTACATTAGCATTACAATACATTACATTAGCATTACGTTACATTAGCATTACAATACATTACATTATCATTACAATACATTACATTAGCATTACAATACATTACAATGCATTACATTACATTACTTTAGCATTACAATACATTACATTAGCATTACAATACATTACATTAGCATTGCAATACATTACATTAGCACATTAGCATTACAATGCATTACATTACATTACTTTAGCATTACATTAGCATTACATTAGCATTACATTACATTAGCATTACAATACATACATTAGCATTTTCTTTTTTTTTCTTTTTTTTAAAGAGACAATGAACGGAGGAAGGAAAAACACAGATAAAACAAAATGGTCCATGTGCCTAAAGGCATCCTCCATTCATAAAATGTTTGTAACAACTGGATTTAAACATTTGTAGATTGTAAGTTTGTGGAAAGCAATTCCAGGGAAGTGAATTCCAAAGAGTAGTAGCTCTGGGGATAAATGCGTTCTGATAAGCAGAAGTTCTGCATTGTGGAGGAGAAAGTGTAAATTCATGGGCGCTCCCAGCTGCCCTAGTCCTACGCGGAAAGATGTGGAGAGGCGGCACAATTGAAGCAAGTTCCTCGGAACAATTGCTGTGAAAATATCTGTAGAATAATGCAAGGGATGCAACGTTTCTTCGTATGGATAATGTAGGAAGGTCCTGTGTGATTGCAGGGTTATTGATTAATCTAATAGCTTTATTTTGAATTTTGTCCAACTGCCTCAATGCAACCACTCCACTTCCACCCCACAAAGGCGAACAGTAATCCATCTGAGAACGCACATGACTTTTATATATCACGGCCATCTGCTCGCCAGTGAAGAATTCTCGAACTCTGTACAGGAATCCCAGTTTTTTAGAGGCATTCTTAGCAATGCTTCTAACATAATGTGTCCAGCTCAAGTTAGTAGTTAATGTTACACCGAGAATGTCAATACTAGGGGAAGTGGGAATATTTACATCATTAAAAAATATATGGGAGTCGGTGAGATTCTGTCGGTTAGAAAATTGAATGTATTTGGTTTTCTGTGCATTAAAGGAAACTAGATTCTTTTGTCCCCATCCATTAATTCTAGAAAGGTCCTGGTTCAGAGAAATTGCAGTGTTTATTTTTGAATTTATAAGATCGGGTTGGGTGAAAGAATTGGTAAATGTGAAGGAACTGTGGAGTGTTGAGTCATCTGCGTAGGAATGTATTGGATTATGAGTGGTAGATATGAGATCATTGATATGAATGAGGAACAGAATTGGGGCCAAAACTAATCCCTGGGGAACACCAGCATTTATTGAGTGAAATTGAGAATAAAGGCCATCTACCATTACACATATTTTTCTGTTATGAAGATAAGAAGAAATTAGTGGAACTAATGATGCAAGGCCGTAGTGTGACATCTTCGACAATAAGGATTGATGCCAGACTCTATCAAATGCCTTTGATATATCCAGTGCTATTGTATGTGTTTCACCATGTTGGTCTGTAGCTTGGTTGATTTGATGCGTAAGAAGGCAAAGCATGTCTGTAATTACAATACATTACATTAGCATTACAATACATTACATTAGCATTACAATACATTACATTAGCATTACATTACATTACATTACATTAGCATTACAATACATTACATTAGCATTACATTACATTATATTACATTAGCATTACAATACATTACATTAGCATTACAATACATTACATTAGCATTACATTAGCATTACAATACATTACATTAGAATTACATTAGCATTACAATACATTACATTAGCATTACATTAGCATTACAATATATTAGCATTACAATACATTACATTAGCATTACAATACATTACATTAGCATTACATTACATTACATTAGCATTACAATACATTACATTAGCATTACAATACATTACATTAGCATTACAATACATTACATTAGCAATACATTAGCATTACAATACATTACATTAGCATTACATTAGCATTACAATACATACATTAGCATTACAATACATTACATTAGCATTACAATACATTACATTAGCAGGCTTTTAGCCCAGCCTCGGAGTCCCCAGGGGGGGGGACCATAAATGCCCCCTCACCCGACCGACCATCCCCTGACGACCCCACACAATTACCTGGACCTCGGCCTGTTACTCTTTCTATTAATTTCTGCAACATTCGCGGACTTTCCTCTAACTTTCACTCTGTTGAGCACCATCTCTCCTCCTACAAACCTGATCTTCTCTTCCTCACCGAAACCCAGGTGTCTGTAGCAACATCCAGCAACCCCTTCTCTGTATCCTCCTACTTTCTCTATCCTAGTTTCAAAGCCAAAGGCGGATGTTGTGCATATGTGCACAACAAACTCACTTGCTCTCGTGTTCCCGATTTCGACTCCTCTGAATTCTCAACTTTATGGCTCAAACTTTCCTGTCATTCTCTTACTAAATATTTCTGTGCTGTCTATCTTTCCCCTAACTCTACCAACTTTCCCTAATTCTTTGACTATCTAAACTCTACAGTGGAACACATTCTATCCATTTCTCCTTTCTCAGAAATCTCCATCTTAGGAGATTTCAACGTTCACCACCGCCAATGGCTCTCCTCTCACACTACTGATCCACCTGGTGAACAAGCCTACGTCTTTTCTATCCTAAATGACCTAGAGCAGTTAGTTCAGCAACCCACCCGTATCCCGGATCGCATCGGAGATCGGCCCAACATTCTTGACCTGTTTCTAACTTCTAACCCTTCTTCTTATACTGTCGATCTTTTCTCTCCTTTGGGCTCCTCCGACCATAAACTTATCTCTGTCACCTGTCCTATCTCTCCAGTACAGCCACCCGATCCTCCCAGCCGGCGGCGATTGTGGCACTTTGGCGTTGCCGACTGGGAGGCTCTTCGGCAGTACTTCTTTGATTTCCCATGGAATGATTTCTGCTTCCATGGCCGAGGACCCTCGGAGAGTGCTGAACGCATTACCGAGGTAATCCTATCGGGCATGGAAGCATACATTCCATTCTCTTTCTCTCAGACTAATGCTAAAAAATCTTGGTTTACTCACGCCTGTTCTACTGCTGTCCGCAATAAGGAGGAAGCATTCAAACGGTACCGACGCCTTAAAACTCAAGACTCTCATTCTTCATATGTTTCTGCCCGGAATCAAGCCAAATCTGTTCTTCGACTTGCCAAATACTCTTTCATCAATAATAAATGCACTGAACTATCCAACTCTAGCTCTTCCCAAGCTTTCTGGCATCTAGCCAAAAACCTCTCCAACAATTTCTCTTCCTCGTCTTTCCCTCCCCTTTCCCACTCTGATGGCACAACCATCACTTCTTCCTCTGACAAAGCTAAACTCTTCGCTCAAACTTTTGCTAGAAACTCCACCTTGGATGATTCCGGTGCTATTCCTCCCTCTCCGCCCTCCTCTCTCTTACTTATGCCTAATATCCTAATCTCTTCTAAAGATGTACTTTCTACCCTCTCTGGGCTTAACACTAATAAGGCGTACGGTCCGGACGGTGTTCCTCCTGTTGTTCTCAAAAACTGTGCTTCCGTGCTGACTCCCTGCCTAGGCAAACTCTTTCGTCTCTGTCTATCCTCTAACGTCTTCCCTTCATGCTGGAAGTTTGCTCACATTCAACCTGTCCCAAAGAAGGGTGACCGCTCTCAACCCTCCAACTATCGTCCAATTGCTCTTATCTCTTGTCTTTCTAAAGTTTTTGAAACTATTCTTGCTTCCAAATTTCTTAAGCATTTCTCTTCTCATAATCTGCTCTCAGATCGCCAGTATGGCTTCCTTAAGGGTCGCTCTACTGGTGATATTCTTTCATATCTTACTAACTCTTGGTCATCCTCCTTTCGGGACTTCGGTGAGACTTTTTCTATTGCACTAGACATATCGAAAGCCTTCGATAGAGTCTGGCATAAATCTTTAATTTCTAAACTACCCTCCTTCGGTTTCTATCCCTCCATCTGTGCCTTTGTCTCTAATTTCCTTTCCGGCCGTTCCATAGCTGCGGTTGTGGACGGCCATTGTTCACTTCCTCACCCTATAAACTCCGGTGTTCCTCAGGGCTCTGTCCTATCTCCTATTCTCTTTCTAATTTTTATAAATGATCTCCTTAACTGTACCTTAATTCCCATCCATTCATACGCAGACGACTCAACCTTACACTACTCCATTAGTTTTTCAGAACGCCCCAGCCAGCAATCCCTCAACGACAAACGTAATGAAGCCATAGAACTCTTAAATTCTGATCTAAATACTATTTCCAATTGGGGCAGAGAAAACCTTGTTAACTTTAATGCTTCCAAAACCCAATTTCTCCATCTATCTACCCGTCAGGATCTCCCAGCGGACTATCCCTTATTCTTCAACAATACAAAAATCAACCCTTCATCTTCTCTCAATATTCTTGGTGTCTCTTTTTCTTCTGCTCTCATTTGGAAGGACCATATTACCAGTCTTGCTAAGGCAGCCTCCCAGAAGCTGGGTGTGCTCAACCGCCTTAGGGGGTTCTTTTCCCCTGCACAGCTTCTTGCTCTGTACAGGAGCATAGTGCGCCCTTGTATTGAGTATTGTTCACATGTGTGGGGAGGTTCCTCTCACACCGCTCTCCTAGACAAAGTTGAAAGGAAGGCCTTTCGTATCATTAACTCCCTTCCACTCACCAACTCTCTGCAATCTCTCTCTCTCCGCCGCAATGTTGCATCTCTCTCGCTATTCTATCGCTACTATAATAATCAGTGTTCCTCAGAGCTATCCCAGTGCATACCACCTCCTTTACGTAGGGCACTTGGTACCCGTCTTGCAACTCAATCCCACCCCTACTCTGTGCAACTCTCCAACCCAAGAGTGAAACGTTACTCTCAAACTTTCTTCTACTCAACATCTGAGCTCTGGAACTCTCTCCCAGAATCAGTCTTTCCCTCTTCCTATGACTTAAATTGCTTCAAACTCCGTGTGTCCAGGCATTTTGGCTCGAACGTCCCTTGATTTTGGCCCTGTCACTCTTTCAACTATGGGGGAGGCACTCGCTATAGGCAGTTATGCCTTTTGCCTCCCTCAATCACATAGAAAAAAAAAAAAAAAAAAAAAAACAATACATTACATTAGCATTACAATACATTACATTAGCATTACATTAGCATTACAATACATTACATTAGCATTACAATACATTACATTAGCATTACAATACATTACATTAGCATTACAATACATACATTAACATTACAATACATTACATTAGCATTACAATACATTACATTAGCATTACAATACATTACATTAGCATTACATTAGCATTACAATACATTACATTACATTAGCATTACAATATATTACGTTAGCATTACATTAGCATTACATTACATTACATTACGGTAGCATTAAATACATTACATTAGCATTACAATACATTACATTAGCATTACATTACATTACATTACATTAGCATTAAATACATTACATTAGCATTACAATACATTACATTACATTAGCATTACATTACATTAGCATTACAATACATTGCATTAGCATTACATTACATTAGCCCTAACAATTTCAAGACGAGTTTATAGTAACTACTATCACAAAGAAATATCAAATAAATACAACAGACAATGGAATATTATGCAAATACCCTGGATACTAAACATCTCCTTAACTCTTGTCTTATACCCCTGCTTCTGGAGTCTAGAGGAGTACAATGATCGGAATGTGAGGCAGCATGTTTGTAAAGGGGGGATAGGCCTTTACATTTGCATATACCGGTATATATATATATATATAGAGAGAGAGAGAGAGAGAGAGAGAATGACACACTTAGCTAGACTTATTATCCCTCTCAATAGGATGGCGATTATTAAATATATATATAAAATCACTGGGATAGGTGTTTCTAAATGAGGAAAATCTTCTTGAGTTAGCCAAACTAAACTATATACCTGTCCTTGTGCTGCAGACTTGGTTACTAGAAAGAACGTTTGAACCCTTCACTCCTAATCTTTTAAGGGGGTTCACCTGCTTTTTTTTTTTTATCTTTCTCTCCTTTTCTCTCTCCCTGGCTTGTATCCATTCGGCCCCATTCAGCCAACTGTTTTAAGACGTTTATCCCCATCCAGGTGTCGATTTCTTCCTGGCGAGCGAAAGCGAGCCAGCATTGTATGGAGAAATCGGCTTCGCCGGAGACATTTTTCTATCGAAAAATGTACAAATTTAGCTTGCTGTCAAAACAAAAATATGTATAAGCTGGCTCGCTACCGCTCGCCAGGAAAATATTAACACCTGGATGGGGGTAAACGTCTTAAACAGTAGGCTGAATGGGGCCGAATGGATTCAAACCAAAGAGAGAGGGAGAGAAAGCGAAAAACAAGCGAGGTGGGCCCCCTGAAATGTAGTAAATTTTCTGTATTTTTTATAATTTTTACATACCGGGTACTTGTTATTTATGTGTTATATTTATTATTTTATATGTATTCATATTTTATTAATTTATTTATTGTACTTTATTGATTGATTATTATTATTATTATTATTATTATATTTTTTTTTTGCGGCAACTATAATTTATTTAAATCATCAAACTGGGAGGGGTAGCTAAGGTAACACAAGACATACAGTATTGGTTTACTGACAGTGACGAGTATTGGTTTACTGACAGTGACGAGTATTGGTTTACTGACAGTGACGAATATTGGTTTACTGACAGTGACGAGTATTGGTTTACTGACAGTGACGAGTATTGGTTTACTGACAGTGACGAGTATTGGTTTACTGACAGTGACGAGTATTGGTTTACTGACAGTGACGAGTATTGGTTTACTGACAGTGATGAGTATTGGTTTACTGACAGTGACGAGTATTGGTTTACTGACTGACGAGTATTGTTTAACTGACTGACGAGTATTGGTTTACTGACAGTGACGAGTATTGGTTTACTGACAGTGACGAGTATTGGTTTACTGACAGTGACGAGTATTGGTTTACTGACAGTGATGAGTATTGGTTTACTGACAGTGATGAGTATTGGTTTACTGACTGACAAGTATTGGTTTACTGACAGTGACGAATATTGGTTTACTTACAGTGATGAGTATTGGTTTACTGACAGTGACGCGTATTGGTTTACTGACAGTGACGAGTATTGGTTTGCTGACTGACGAGTATTGGTTTACTGACAGTGACGCGTATTGGTTTACTGACAGTGACGCGTATTGGTTTACTGACAGTGACGAGTATTGGTTTACTGACAGTGACGAGTATTGGTTTACTGACTGACGAGTATTGGTTTACTGACAGTGACGAGTATTGGTTTACTGACAGTGACGAGTATTGGTTTACTGACAGTGACGAGTATTGGTTTACTGACAGTGACGAGTATTGGTTTACTGACAGTGACGAGTATTGGTTTACTGACAGTGACGAGTATTGGTTTACTGACAGTGACGAGTATTGGTTTACTGACAGTGACGAGTATTGGTTTACTGACAGTGACGAGTATTAGTTTACTGACAGTGACGAGTTGATGTTGATGGATACCAAGAGCCTACCTACACTGTAAACAAATGAAGGGCATAGCAACGGTACACAAATCATTGGCCATATTGAGAGTGATGTGCCTTTCTCTCCATATACTGTATTAAGGGGAGACAGACCGCGTTTCTGGAACCCCTTCTCCCTAATGTTTAGCCCCACTAGTTTTGAGATTCGTAGACGTTGGTTCCATTATTTTGGGGATTTTATGACCTTTCACCCCATTTTGTTGTCAATATTAGGACCCTTCGTGTCATTTAGGTATCGATTTTTTCATGGCGAGCGAAAGCGAGCCTGTAATTTTAGGAGGAATCGGCCTTTGGCCGGGACATTTTTCTACCGAAAAATATACAAATCTCTCTTGAATTGGGGTCTAGGGAGTGTTTTTGTAAGCTTGATGGAGGTCTAGGGAGGAAACTAAAAGATATATGAATAAATTAATTAATAGACCAAACAAACAGCCACTGTCCCCTTAAATGGGCTGACTCCTACCAAATAATAGGATAAGTTATGGACACATTCAATACCCTTTTTATACCTATTAACATTTCAAACAATTGGGGCTAAACATGAGGCAGAAGGGGGTTCAGAAAAACACCCCCTATGTCTGGAGACTTGAGAAACAAAATATAGTCCTGTACTATCAGAATCATATAATGATAAAGTTGATGACATAATGATAAGATTGATGACAGTGACAAGTTGATGATGATGATTGTTTATGCTGGCGCTATGGTCGTGTTGATGAGGTATTATTGTTTGTTTCACCTCTCCCAAGATTCCCATAGTTACTTTATCAGCCTTTAACTAATTTCTTCCATTGTAACAGCGACAGATAATGATACGGTTGGTGACAATGAGTAATTGATAATAATGTTATATTTTTTTTTTGTTTTTTTTGTTTTTTTGTCAACCTTAGCTTTCCCCTAGATCCTATTGTTGTTGTAAGGTTGACAATGGTTTATGATTGTGGTCTTGATTATATTTGTTTACCCACTGAATCTGTTCTATAACCCCCTATAGTGGCGGTCAAATTATAGTAAATGTATGTATAACTGCTGAACTCTGGAACTCTCTCCCAGAATCAGTCTTTCCCTCTTCCTATGACTTAAATTGCTTCAAACTCCGTGTGTCCAGGCATTTTAGCTCGAACGTCCCTTGATTTTGCCCTGTCACTCTTTGAACTCTGGGGGAGGCACTCGCTGTTGGCAGTTATGTCTTTTGTCTCCCTCATTAACATAGAAAAAAATAAATAAATATATATATATAGGCTATACTCAGACACAAACCCCATTGCTGGGGGTGGCCGACTTGAGACAGCCCGAACAGAAACCTTTAAAGTTCCAATTTTTAGGATACTGGACCACATTCGCGTTCCCTCACCCCTTTCTCTGTCTTGATGAGTAGGAGAATTTTACAAATTATAGTACTTCATAATTATAGAGTAGTTATTTAGTTGAAGACTGTGACAAGTTGATGATAATTCTTTATAATGGCCCTATGGTCGTGTTAATGGGGTATTCCTTTTTTGCCTGTGTCACCTCTCCCAAGGTTCCCATAGTTACTTTATCAGCCTCTAACTAACCTCTTCCATTATAACAGCGACAGATAATGATAAGGTTGATGACAGTGATGCAGTGGACGATATATGGTTTCTGAACGTGGTCTTGATGCAGTTTGTTTACCTACTCAAACTTTCCCTGAGATCCTATAGTTGCTGTCCTAAGATAAATAATTTGAGCCCCAGAAAATATGATGGCTTAAGGGGAGACTGTCCGTTTGTTTGGTCTATTAATTCATTTATTCATATATATTTTGTTAGTTTCCTCCCTAGACCTCCATCAAGCTTAGAAAAACACCCCCTAGACCCCCCTTCAAGATAAATTTGTACATTTTTCGGTAGAAAAATGTTCCGGCCGAAGGCCGATTCCTCATAAAATTGCAGGCTCGCTATCGCTCGCCAGGAGATAATCGACACCTAAATGGCACGAAAGGTCTTTAAATTGACAACGAAATGGGGTGAAAGGTGTTTAAATCGCCAAACTAATGGGCCGAACGTCTTATAATCTCAAAACTAGTGGGGCTAAACATTAGGGAGAAGGGGGTCCAGAAAAACGGTCTGCCTCCCCTTAAGGTCGTGTTGATGAGGTATTTTTGTGTACTTGTTTCGCCTCTCCCAAGATTCCCATAGCTACGTCATCAGCCTCTGACTAACCTCTTCCATTATAATAGCGACATATAATGATACGGTTGGGGACATAGAGTGATTGATGATTTGTGTCTGGTTAAAGCGTTAATAAAGTTGTTTGTCCACTTACCCCTTTCCTGAGATTCTAGGGTAACTGTAAAACTATGTCAGTGTCGTCTAATTATCAAGTTGATGACAGTGACCAGTTGGTGATGATTGTTTTTGATATCCCTATGGTTGTGTTGATGAGGTATTCATGTCTGACTGTTGCACTTCTCCGAAGACTCTCATATTTACTTAATTAGCCTCTTAACTAACCGCTTCCATCATATCAGCAACAGATAATGATTTAGTGGATGACATTGATTTTTTTTTTTTTTTTTTTTTTGGCCTTGATGAAGTTTGTTTACCTACTTACACTTTCCCCGAGATCGTATAGTTGTTGTAAGGTTGACCTTGAGTAAGTGATGATGTGTTACTGATTGTGGCCTTGATGAAGTTTATTTACCCACTTAATCTGTTCTAGTACCCCCTATAGTTGATTTCAAATTGTAGTAGTGTAATATAATTATTAAGTTGATGACAGTGACTAGTTGATGACAGTGACCAGTTGATGACAGTGACCAGTTGATGATGATGTTGTTGTTGTTGTTCCCCAAGCTGCCTGGCCGAACAGCCCCAAGGCCCCGAGCAAGGCCAAGGCCATAACCGAACGCCCCCACAGAACCCTCCCTGCTGACCACAATAAAGCCTGGGTGACCGAAGCCACTCGATGGCTGGGAGCTGAGGAGGGTGCGGAAACGCCCGGGAAACCAAAGCCCCACCCAGAGCCCTATGCCCCTCAGCAATTATGAAGAGAAAGTTGAGGGGCAAAGGAAAAATGTGACGCTTTGGCTTCCAATCTTGGTAGATTGGGAGGTCAATCCACGGAAGAGACGCCGTCACTTGAGATCTAGAAAATATATAAGTAAAAGGAACAGTCAGAGTAAGCTATGGGTATGGCAGAGATCGCTCAGTTCTCACTCTGATAGACCAGCCCATCACCGGTTGATGATGATTGGTTATGATGGCTATGTGGTCGTGTTGATGAGGTATTCTGTGTTTGCCTGTGTCACCTTTCCCAAGACCCCCATAGCAGTTTTGTCAGTCTTTAACTAATCTCGACCTTTATAACAGTCTAGTAAATTATGTGTCTGTCTATTTCACCTCTCTCTAGATTCTCATAGCTACTTGATCAGCCTTTAAACAAATGTCTATCGTTATAATATTCTAGTAATTTATATGCCTGCTTGTGTCACCTCTCCCAATACTACCATTGCAATTTTGTCAGCCTCTAACAAACCTCTTCTGTTTTAACAGCGTCAAATAAATTATATGACTGATGATAATGATTGAGCGAATTAAGGTTTTTGTTTGTGATCTTCGAAAAAACTATGGGCGAACTCATTTTCAGAACTCCCATATTATGCATAGGCTTACATTATTCATAGTAGAGTTCTTACATTAACCGTAGGCTCCCATAGTATCTTTATTAGCCTCTAACCAATTTATTTCATCTTACCAGCGACAAATTAATAATTTGATTGTTGGCATTGATGGAGTGGATAATGGATTGTTTCTGACTGTGAGAATGATTAACGCGTTTAACCGCTAAATATACCCTGGGGTTGTTAATGATAATACTATACACTTTATCATAAAATAATGAAGCAATATATAATACAAATTCAATAATATTCTTTGAGAATTTTGCTTGTTTTTGGTATTCTCGAGAAACGTACTTTAGTTTGCGAGCTTTCGCTCGCCCAAAAAACAAAAGTCGACACCTGAATGGAGTGAAGCGTCTTATAACCTCCAAACCAATGACGTGAAACAGGGGAGGTCCAAAAAGCCCCCCTTGGATAAAATAATGATTAAAGCCTCTTCAATAATACGAGTGACATAAACAGGTGAGGGTGCTGACATTAATGGAGTGGGTGGTGCTTAGTGTCCGAGTGTTGTCTGATGAAGCTCTTACGTTCGTCCACATTATCTGTCCTGGAGCTCCCATACTTGTTGGAAAATTATACCTCGGTCTTACAATTTGTTAGTTGATGGCTATAAACAAATTGATGATGATTACTTGTGATGGCCTATAGTCGTGTTGATGAGGGTTTCGAGTTTACCAGTTTCGTCTATACTCCCCCAAAACACTAGAAGGGCTATCACACTTGCCATTATTTCCGTGGTTTATCGTCTAATTTCCATGATTTTGCCGACAATCCACGCTGCCCGAGCAAGTTGGGAGATCGTCGTCTAACCACGGATATTTTGGGAGAAGAAACAACTTATTTGACGTTGTATATGATGATGTAATGCAATATTTGCTACATAACATATCTTGGCATACTAGTTCATAAAATAATTGGCATATAGAACTCTGAAAATGTATGTGTGTAACATTTGTTACGGCTGGATCGGCAATACATATTCGGGATTCTTGATCGTAGGACAGAAATGGCTTAAGTGACAACGACACGCTCGATTCCAGTCCCAAATACTATATGCTCCAGACAACAAAAGCACCAACGCCCTACAGAGTTATCGTCTACGGTAACGAGGTACCTTAACTCGGCGAAAGTGTACAACAGGGGTAGGCTATGAGGCTAAACTCCCTCAGACATTTATAGGTTACGTAATTACTAAAGAAATGCAATACTCAAGAAACTACGTTAATATTAAGCCTCTAATAATGTAGAATAGAAGCAGGCTAAAGGTATGACAGTGAAATGCTAAATGACAAATGTACACGCCTACTTGAAAGCGCGTGCACTACAATAACTGTCCCCTACTAACATGCACTAGCATGTAGCATACAAGATGTTCATGATCCAGTAGATACCTAATAATACACATGGGAGGAACATAAATACTAGTCAATTATTATAATAATGAATCTATACTTGGAATAACTAAAAGGTTGCAGGCAACAGTACTGCGCCGGTAGCCTACTACCGCATAGGCTACTTCGCTTCTCTCACTCTGTCTCCCCTCCGAGTCCGTATGCGCCCTATGCAACAGAATTCCGGACACAGCAGCAAAACGACAGTGCAGTTAATTGATACATGAAAGTATTAATAGTGTTGTCTTGTGTGTGAGTAATGTGTATTGTAAAGGGTTACATACATATACTTAAAGAGAGCTGCAATGCATAGTAAAATAAAGATATATCCCACTCATCATCCCCATGTCTTCTAGCTAGCAGGCCAAGTCACAGGAACAACGGGTCCCAGCACCGAAAGCGAGAACCCAGGAGAAGACTGTAGAGAACACAAGGACAGATAAATTACGTTACTCTACTATACCGGCACTACGAGCGAGCTGTAGTCTCGGGTACTACACTCGCTCCTGGCTCGGTATGCAAATCAAGGCTAAGTCCTCGTCCCTCTACAGACAACTCCTGGGCATGGTCGGGCTCTTACACATGGCACCAGTCTAGTCACAAATGGGATGATGAGCGGGGCATATAACTCGTGAACATGTAGAACGTTCACCAACTATCCTCATCAAGAAGATCGCTGTTCACATTAACCCCTTAAATCTAATACATGTAAATATATGCTTGTCCTAAGAGTAATACGAGAGGTGAGTGCTGAAACTCCTTTAGGACCTCAAGGGAAGGTTATGCATTTAAATAGAGAGAAGAATGAAATGAGAGTAATGTCGTCAGAGAGAAAGAGTGCAACAGTGAGAAGTTGGGAGAGAGGGCAAGGGATGTTAGAATCTCAAAGGTTCTAGGCAACCTGGTCATGGAACACGCAGCCAGCCACCAGGCAGTGTGCTGTACGACAACATGGGCCCAGCCCAGGCAGCGTAGGCAGGCAACAATGGACTACCATCCCTGTCGCGCCTAGCTATAAGCGCAGGGCTGCCAACCAGTCCATACGTCTGGCAACTCACCCGGCCGGCAGCGTGGCGCGTTGCTACCCTCTTGCTCTGAAGCCTAACTCACTCTCTCTCTCTGAACTCCCATTGTCTTATCTATCAACTTCTCTATTGATACTACATATTAAATGGAAGGTCTCGACATGGCTTAAAACAAAACCCACGACTGGTTAGCACATGACGAGACCTTTGCAGAGATACAAAGAACATAGTTATAAGTTGTCACACTCAATATACATTGCGGCTGACGGTAGCCAGATCACGGGCGGTACAGTCGAGTACCAAGGAGTACAATCGGGTTGCGTTGCAAAGCACTGGGGTGCGTCACAGCCCCCCCAAGATTTTAGATAATCGACCTTAGAAGCATTATCAAAATCTGACAGGCAACCAACCGACCTGCTACCCTTAGCTGCCACTAATTGCAAAAGGTGCACAACAACTGAAGTGTGAATTATACATAAAACACAATATCGCATGCATCATGCTACAACAATAAAGACTTACAAAACTAAAAAAAAGAAAGAGTTTTCTCGTTTATTTTATTGTTTTATAATCTTTTTGGACGGCTGATAGCCTAATTTTACTCCTGCTCAACCCACACACCGTGCACGACTATCTTGGATCATCAACCCTTGATAGACAATCTGCTATCACGTTCTCACTCCCGGCAATATGCTGAATGTTGAGATTATACTCTTGGAGCATTAGGGACCACCTGGTCAACCGCATATTCCGATTGTGAAACTGATTTAGGAATTTCAAGGGATGATGGTCCGTATAAATCGTCACTACCGGGCCGTTGGCTGGAACATAAACTTCGAAATGTTTGAGTGACAAAACGATAGCCAGAAGCTCCTTCTCTATAGTCGAGTAATTCCTTTGTGCAGAATTAAACTTGCGAGAAAAGAAGCTCACTGGGTGTTCCAAGCCCTCGGAATCAGTCTGCAGTAACACTGCCCCGGCACCCACACCGCTGGCATCAGTCGCCAGCTGAAAACTCCTGGAGAAGTCTGGGGCCCTCAAAATCGGATGTGTACACAGCAGGTGCTTGACTAGGTCGAAAGCCCTCTGACACTCCGCAGCCCAACAGAACTTCACTGACTTCGACAGTAGATCAGTTAACGGTGCTAAGACAGTAGAGTATCCCCGGATGAAGCGCCTATAATAGCCTATCATACCTAGGAACCGCATGACCTGGCGCTTAGTGGTGGGCCTGGGAAACATATTGATAGCCTGTATCTTGCTCAGGGGGGGGCACACCCGGCCTAACCCGACCACAAAGCCAAGATACTGCACAGTAGCCTTTACAAACTCGCACTTCCTCAGGTTCACCACCAGCCCAGCATCGTGCAACTTCCCAAACAGGGTCTCTAAGTGCCTTAGGTGATTTTCAAAATCGTCATCATACACTATCACGTCATCAAGGTAGACCGTGCAGTTAGGGATTTCGTCACAAATATCGTTCATCAGGTTCTGAAACGTGGCAGGTGCGTTCTTAAGCCCATAAGGCATTACGTTGCATTGGTAGGTCTTGCCATCTACCACAAAACCACAAACTTGCTTAGCTCGGTCCGACAGGGGTACTTGCCAGTAGCCTTTTACAAGATCAATTTTAGTAAGGTACTTTGCATTCCCTATCTTGTCCACGCTGTCGTCAACTCGAGGCAAAGGGTAAGGGTTGGTAGTGGTCAAGCCATTTAGCCTACGAAAATCTATGCAGAACCGCACCTTGCCGTCAGGTTTTGGCTGCAACGTGACGGGTGATGTCCACTTCACATAACCTTCAGTGATCATCCCTCTCTCAACCATGTACTTTAACTCCTCCCGTAAAGCTGGCAACTTTACCGGGGGCACACGGTAGGGCACTGACTTGAAGGGCACATTATCACCGACGTCCACGTCGTGCGTTACCTGAGTAGTGAGACCTGGGTGTTCGGCGAAAACAGAGGGGTATGACCTGAACAGGCCTAGGACAGCAGCACCCTGGTGCTCAGGCAGGTGACTTACAGCTTGCCTAGCCTCTTGTTCAGTATTCCCCGCCCACTGTTCCGCGGAAATGACACAGTCCCAGCTATCCTCCTCAGCAGCATGACTGTCCCCACCTCCTTCTCCACCCTGGCCGCTGCAGGCCAGCACAGGGACAGTGAGAGGCTCTGAGGGGCGTCTCACATACTCTTTCATGAGGTTAACATGACATAACTGATGTTTTTTCCTACGGTCAGGTGTTGCAACGAGATAATCAAGGTCGGACAGTTTCTTAGCCACCACATACGGCCCAATGAACTTGGCAGAAAGGGGGTGTCCAGGCAAAGGTAAAAGCAACATTACCTCCTGACCCACCGAAAACTCCCGAAGCTTCACCTTGGCGTCATACTGGTGCTTCATGACCGCCTGTGCATTAACCAAGTTATTACCCGCCGCTGTCATGCAACCTATAAGTCTCTCGCGGCTCTCAAGGACATATTTAAGTACAGACCCCGGCTTCTCTTCGCCCTCCCAGATCTCTTTCACCATACTTAAAGGTCCTCTCACATTATGGCCAAAGACTAGTTGATTTGGACTGAACCCCAGGCTCTCTCCTGGGACTTCACGTGCAGCGAACAGAACATACGGCAGACCCAAATCCCAATCAGTGTCATGTTCTGCACAGTAACAGCGTAGCATACTCTTCAGGGTCGAGTGCCACCGCTCCAAGACTCCCTGACTCTCGGGATGGTAGGCTGACGACACTACAGAACATATACCGTGCAACTGAAGGGTTTGCTTGAACAATTTGGATGTAAAATTGCTCCCCTGGTCTGACTGCACCTCACGTGGAAATCCATAACGGGAACAGAACAATAATAAGTTTTTAACAACTGCCTTTGCCGAGCCGTTTCTCATGGGGTATGCGTCCGGGTATCTCGTAGCCACATCCATGATTGTCAACAGGAATTTATTGCCACTACTAGTAGGCGGGAAAGGGCCAACCAAATCTACTACAACTTTGCTGAACGGAGGCCCGGTGACAGGTATGGGAAACAAAGGTGCCTTCGGGATTGTCTGGTTAGGCTTCCCCGTTGTCTGGCAGGTCGCACACCCAGCCACCCATGCACAGACATCAGCCTTGACCCCAGGCCACCAGAAAAACCTGCCCAATGCCGCCAATGTTTTTGTTACCCCCAAATGACCCGCCACCGGCACATCATGCGCCAGACACAATAAGGACTCTCTATACTTATTTGGAACAACCACCTGGTCTACTACCCTCGCACCGCCCTCCCACTTCGATTTGGGGTCTAGAAATCTGCGGTACAATATCCTGTTGAGCCTAAAGAAATCTCCCGGCTTCGCATCCCCATCTTCCTCCAACTCTATGGCACCATTGCTATAACGAGCTAGGCTAGCGTCTTGCAGCTGCTGCTCACTAATGTCCCCGGGCGTCAATGCATCAAGATGGTTTGTAATAAGACATTACCCCGGCTAGTAGGCTCTACTGCCTTAGTGGCTCTCGCTACAGCTCTTGCCTCACGCGAAGTCTTACCCAACTCTGCCTTGTTACACACCATATCTGGGCCAGAGTCAACTCCCGTGTTTATTATAGGTCCAAGTACCGAATCACCGAGAAGTGCAGCAGAATCAATGTCCCTTTTCCTGCCCTTAGCAACCTTCTCCTGATCCTTCCTCCACTGTCCCCGAGGTTGAGTGCTAGGCTGTGCAGGAGCCGCAGAGTGAGATCGGGTTACCACACAGGCCATCTCATCCTGTTGGCACCTCCCAACCCATTCCCGATTCTCACCATCCACGTCGGCCGCCCTCTCGGCAACGACTAAGGGTGGAGTCCCGGAAGTGGGCACCGCAAAGTCGTTGCCGAGAAGAAGGTCGACGCCCTCAACTGGCAAACACTCAACGATCCCTACATCCAGCTCCCTGCACACCTCTCCCACTCTCAACTCCAACCTCACAAGGGGGTATGACCTCGTAGCATTTATACCCTGCACCACAACAACTCTGGCCGCATTTATCGGTTTCCCTGTGAAGTTCCTCAACAAAGTTTGCGAAGCCCCCGTATCCCTCAGCAAGTCAACCCTCCGTAGTTCACTCCCCCAGCTCACAAACCCGTGTCCCCGATGGCTACAGAAAGCGTCCCGGACAGGTGTCGAGCCTTCCGTACGCTTCTTTACCGCGTGTGCCTCAGCTGCTGACAACCTACCCCGGGCAGTTGCTGCAGCCTTCAGAGACACACCGATACTGTGAACCAATGACACCGGCTTAGCGGGAGTGTTACTAGGGCACTCACGTGAATAATGGCCTAGCTTCTGACATTTGTAACATTTCACATCCCCAATGGGCTTCTTCCCTTGTGCGGGCGAAGAAGGGGCCTGACCTTTAGTAAACGGGAGAGGCTTGTGTTTGTAGGTGTTATTAGGTGCAATGCTTTTAGTGTGGTTATGTGTGTCATAGGATTTGTTATTATCGAAAACTCTGGTGGGTGGGGTATAGCGCCCCTTCTGCCCTAACTCAGCCCTCTGAGCGGCACCGCAACCACGAATCAATGATAATCTGAGGTCTGCCATCTTGGCAGCCTCCTCTACTGTCTTGGGACATTTTTCCTTAATGTTCAGCGTTAGATCGGTTCCAGTACATTTGTAAAGCTGTTCCAGATAGAAAAGTTGCTTAATTTCCTCAGCCGACTCTGCGTGCTCGGACCGAAACCAGTTATTACATGCATCTGTTAAGTCCCGTGCGTGCTCCATAAAACTGACGTCGCTCTTCTTATTCACGCCACGGAACTTCAATCTATAAGTTTCGGGTTGCAGTTCGTAGGCCCGGAGCACAGCCTCCTTCACCAGTCCATACACGACACTCTCGTCCAGTGACAGTGCATCGTAGGCTTTCAACCCCTTACCCACTAGACGTGATGAAACTAATGCTGCCCATTTAACCTCCGGCCAGTCATACTCACGACACTTCTTTTCGAAACGAGCAAAAAACTCAGTCACTGCTGTCTCATCAAATGCGGGTACTAACTTAATTAAATGCGAAAGTGAGTCTGTAACCCGGTGCCCACCACCGAGATGACGCCCCGTGGTCTCTACTCTAGACTTCTCGACATCCATTTCAGCCTGGTACCTGGTTGCATCCTGATTGGCTTGGATTCTAGCAACCTCTATGCGTTCTATACTAGCCTGTTGTATCTGAGTCTCCTGCAGCTTAATCCGTTCTATACTAGCCTGTTGTATCTGAGTCTCCTGCAGCTTAATCCATTCTATACTAGCCTGTTGACTCTCTTGCAACTTAAGCTTAGCTAGTTCTAGCTGAAATAACATCTCAGGAGACAGGCCTGGGGGGGGAGAGCACAAAATGGGGGATCCACACCGAGACATGTTTACGGGTAAGCCAGCTTGCCATTGAGAACCATCCTGCTGCATTGTGCTAAGACTCGCTGGCTGAGGGCCCAGCTCAGGGGTAGAGTGGAATGGAGGCTTGGAGGGAACCCCCCAAGACCCCACTCCACCCACCGCCCCATCGCCATCACCCAACAAACATGCCACCAAATTCTTCTTGGGCCAACTGTCAGGACAGTCCCGCCCCAAAACCGTGGCTAAACAGCGAAGACCGTAACAATCAATAGCCTGCAGGCGCTGTTCGGTCAAAGGTGTCTGCAAAAATGCCCGGGCATCCCTCTCTCCACTTATAACACTCCCCTCCCTAAATATCTGCTGTACTTGCTGGTCACTAGGCTGTACCGTGTTATCCTCCCCCGTAAATGATGAGTCATTAGACATAGTGCTGGTTATACAATTGCTGTTCATAAAAAAAAAAAAGTGCTTATTACTAATTGCAGTCTCGACTCACAAAATGTTAAAGATGCTTGAATGACTCTACTCTAGACACCTAACGAAACAATCTGCAAGTCCACCAATACAATAATGACACAATAAAAATTCCTCCAATATGCAAGAAAATTCTAGCCAGCTCTACTAGGTAGCATAGAATAGTTCTCCAAAAAACATGTGATAGGATACTACTGAATTTTGTGCAAGGTCGCCATTTTGATACGGCTGGATCGGCAATACATATTCGGGATTCTTGATCGTAGGACAGAAATGGCTTAAGTGACAACGACACGCTCGATTCCAGTCCCAAATACTATATGCTCCAGACAACAAAAGCACCAACGCCCTACAGAGTTATCGTCTACGGTAACGAGGTACCTTAACTCGGCGAAAGTGTACAACAGGGGTAGGCTATGAGGCTAAACTCCCTCAGACATTTATAGGTTACGTTATTACTAAAGAAATGCAATACTCAAGAAACTACATTAATATTAAGCCTCTAATAATGTAGAATAGAAGCAGGCTAAAGGTATGACAGTGAAATGCTAAATGACAAATGTACACGCCTACTTGAAAGCGCCTGCACTACAATAACTGTCCCCTACTAACATGCACTAGCATGTAGCATACAAGATGTTCATGATCCAGTAGATACCTAATAATACACATGGGAGGAACATAAATAGTAGTCACTTATTATAATAATGAATCTATACTTGGAATAACTAAAAGGTTGCAGGCAACAGTACTGCGCCGGTAGCCTACTACCGCATAGGCTACTTCGCTTCTCTCACTCTGTCTCCCCTCCGAGTCCGTATGCGCCCTACGCAACAGAACTCCGGACACAGCAGCAAAACGACAGTGCAGTTAATTGATACATGAAAGTATTAATAGTGTTGTCTTGTGTGTGAGTAATGTGTATTGTAAAGGGTTACATACATATACTTAAAGAGAGCTGCAATGCATAGTAAAATAAAGATATATCCCACTCATCATCCCCATGTCTTCTAGCTAGCAGGCCAAGTCACAGGAACAACGGGTCCCAGCACCGAAAGCGAGAACCCAGGAGAAGACTGTAGAGAACACAAGGACAGATAAATTACGTTACTCTACTATACCGGCACTACGAGCGAGCTGTAGTCTCGGGTACTACACTCGCTCCTGGCTCGGTATGCAAATCAAGGCTAAGTCCTCGTCCCTCTACAGACAACTCCTGGGCATGGTCGGGCTCTTACACATGGCACCAGTCTAGTCACAAATGGGATGATGAGCGGGGCATATAACTCGTGAACATGTAGCACGTTCACCAACTATCCTCATCAAGAAGATCGCTGTTCACATTAACCCCTTAAATCTAATACATGTAAATATATGCTTGTCCTAAGAGTAATACGAGAGGTGAGTGCTGAAACTCCTTTAGGACCTCAAGGGAAGGTTATGCATTTAAATAGAGAGAAGAATGAAATGAGAGTAATGTCGTCAGAGAGAAAGAGTGCAACAGTGAGAAGTTGGGAGAGAGGGCAAGGGATGTTAGAATCTCAAAGGTTCTAGGCAACCTGGTCATGGAACACGCAGCCAGCCACCAGGCAGTGTGCTGTACGACAACATGGGCCCAGCCCAGGCAGCGTAGGCAGGCAACAATGGACTACCAACCCTGTCGCGCCTAGCTATAAGCGCAGGGCTGCCAACCAGTCCATACGTCTGGCAACTCACCCGGCCGGCAGCGTGGCGCGTTGCTACCCTCTTGCTCTGAAGCCTAACTCACTCTCTCTCTCTGAACTCCCATTGTCTTATCTATCAACTTCTCTATTGATACTACATATTAAATGGAAGGTCTCGACATGGCTTAAAACAAAACCCACCACTGGTTAGCACATGACGAGACCTTTGCAGAGATACAAAGAACATAGTTATAAGTTGTCACACTCAATATACATTGCGGCTGACGGTAGCCAGATCACGGGCGGTACAGTCGAGTACCAAGGAGTACAATCGGGTTGCGTTGCAAAGCACTGGGGTGCGTCACACATTTATGCTACCGTTTTCTGCAAAGTGTAGGCTATGAAGGTGAAGGTATTGAGGGATAAGCCTTTACAACTGCACCTCGTAGCTACTTTCTACTTTTCTTATTTTCTGAAGAGTGTAGAGAGGGGAGAAGGGGTGTTGGAGCGAGAGGAAGCTGTTGGAGTGGCTTTAGCTGTACGTGGGACTGCGTAGGGTACATAATGAACCTTCCATTTCTCTATATCCTCTTTGACTTGAAACTTTCTGCTGTATTTTATTTTTTTATTTTTTTATTTATTAATTTGTTTGCACATTTCCTTGTTATTATATGATCGTGTCACACAAGGACTTTCATTACTAAACCATAGTACTATAGTCTATTCGCTGTAAGTAGGCGAAAAATCATGACCTCTATCCCCTGTAACTCAAAAAGGGCTAGAGCTAATTGGCTGTAAATTTCCACATCTATTCCTTGACTGACTCTTCTCAAATGGTAAACATATTAGCTCGATTACTCTAGTCGTTTTTGAGTTACAGAGGTTAGAGGTCATGATTTATCGCCTACTTCCAGCGAATCGACTATAATTGTGATGACCCCAGATAGTGTTTTTACCAAGGTGTCAAACCAGATACGGTGAGATACCCTTTCCCTTCCTTATAGTCATTATTACTAAATGAACAGAAATAAAAGGCCTTGGAGTTCATAAAATAGCCAAAACAATGACACTTTTTCACATGTACACATACTTCATAAACAAAAGAAACACTTCATGTACATTTTCCATATTCGTTCCCATCTTAAAACACACACACACACACACACACACACACACACACACACACACACACACACACACACACACAAACTATGTAAATTTTCCTGTATTCCTTCTCATATCCATTCCAATCATTAAAACAATAATAATAATAATCCTTTCCATCTTAACCCCTTCTCTACCGGCGACGTCTGTTATTATATTTTTGCTACTATTAGACAATTGTATTCAGTTTAAAAAGGGCCTCCAGCAACTAACAGGCTTCGAACTATCTCACTTAACCCTTTGTACTACTACAAACCCTTCTTAAACTAAACACAATCGTCTAAATATAGCTAGAATGAAATTGAAAAGTGAAATTGTACCGTCGTCGGTACAGAAGGGGTTAAAACACAAAAATAACCCGGCTAAACACTGGTTTGCCCCCCCCCCCCCACTTTTTAGATACTCTATCAGCCTCTACAAGCCTATTAAGAACATTTGTAAACATTCCTATATTCCTACTCGTATTAATTCCAATCAAAAAACACATTCTCACACACAATCACACAAAATTAATAAATTAAATAACAAATATAACATACTCCTTTTCATCTTAAATCACATCGAGTTTAGGAGTAAAGTTGGTTGGTGGAGAGAACATAATGATTAATCCGGCTTGACACTTTTTTGTTATCCACCTCCCCCCCCCCCCCTCTCTTCTAGATTCTTTATCAGCCTCTACAAGCCTATTCAATAGTCCGGGTGTCCAAATGCTGCCGTTGATGACATTGATGGAGTGGATTAGGTTCGGTTGCTGAATGTGAGCATGATGAAGTGAGTTTAAGGGGAGATGGGCCGTTTTTCTAGATCCCCTTCTCCCTCATGTTTAGCCCCATTTCCTTGTCAATGTTAAGATCTTTCGGGCTATTTAGGTGTCGATTTTTTTCCTGGCGAACGATAGTGAGTCTGTAATTTTTTCTACTGAAAATTGTACAAATTAATCTAGAAGGGGGATCTAATGGATGTATTTTTATATTTGATGGACGTCTAGGGAGGAGACTAGAAAAATAATAAATACATGAAAAAAATCGACCAAAAAGTAAACCATCCCCTCCTAAACCATTGAACCCTTCCAGTACCGTTGACGTCCTTTTCATTATATAGTTATTATATAGTTATATAGTTGTCTGTTGACCCTTTCAATTTACGATATATATTGTATATGTATTTTGGGCTAATACTAGACATTTATATTCAGCTTGAGAAGGAACCCTGTTAATCAGAGGGGCAAAGATCATCCCAAATTTATCCTCTGAATGTCACAAATCCTTCTTAATCTAATTGAAGTCGTCTAATGATAGTCAGAATTAAATTAAGAAATGCGTCCTCGTGCTGATTATTCAATACTTGATGGAGACATTTGAAACTAATGTGTTTTTGTATTATATTAAAATATAATTAAGGGATGGCAGTTGGTTTTTCGAGTCTTCCTCCTCCCTCATGTTTAGCCCTAATAGTTATGAAATTTCAAGACATTCGCCCCATTAGTTTGACGATTTTCAGATCTTTTGCCCCATTTCTTTGCCAATAGTAAGACCTTTCGTGCCATTTAGGTGTCGCTATCGCTCGCCAGGAAAAAATCGACACCTGGATTGGGATAAATGTCTTAAAACAGTAGGCTGAATGGGGTCGAATGGATACAACCAAGAAAGAGAAAGAAGCAGGTCACCCCCTTAATGATTGAGATATTTGATGAGGACCCGTTGCATCCTAGTTTGATTTTCCCAAGAGTTTAAGTGGCTGCAAGATAAGTTAACTGATAGATTGTGTAATTGTAATTGTAATTGTAATAATAATTGTATCCTGTTACCGCTAGGATATCAGTTTTATATAGGGTTATATTAGTTTTATATAGGGTTATATTAGTTTTATATAGGGTTATATTAGTTTTATATAGGGTTATATTAGTTTTATATAGGGTTATATTAGTTTTATATAGGGTTATATTAGTTTAATATAGGGTTATATTAGTTTAATATAGGGTTATATTAGTTTCGTGAAGAGTAGGGGGCCCACCTCGCTTTTTTTTCTCTTTCTCTTCCTCTCTCTTTGGCTTGTATCCATTCGGCCCCATTCAGCCTACTGTTTTAAGACGTTTACCCCCATCCAGTGGTCAATATTTTCCTGGTGAGCGGTATCGAGCCAGCATATACTGTATATGTTTTTTGTTATGAGAGCAAGCTAGATTTGTACATTTTTCGATAGAAAAATGTCTCCGGCGAAGCCGAATTTCTCCATACAATGCTGGCTCGATCGACACCTGGATGTGGATAAACGTCTTAAAACAGTTGGCTGAATGGGGCCGAATGGATACAAGCCAGAGAAATAGAGAAAAGGAGAGAAAGATAAAAACAAAAAAACGGTGACCCCCTTAACAGTTTCATAAGAAGTTTGATAACAGATTACATTACAATTAGCGATTGTGATAGTGATTGTGAAATATGGTTTGGCTCTGTTGAACTCTTCCGTAGGTTTATCAAGAGTTTTAGTATTTTCATTGGAAGGTCTATTATGGATTGCATTACCATTTTGCAATTTTGATTATAATTTTGAGCGTGAGTTTTGATTAGGCTCCGTTGCATTCTAGTTGCATGGTTCACATTTTGGGCGATTTTTGCATGTATTAATTATTTGTCTAGTTTCCTCCCTAGACCTCCATCAAATTTAAAAACAAACATCCATTAGATCCCCCTTCTAGATCAATTTGTAAATTTTTCGGTAGAAAAATTTCCCGGCCGAAGGCCGGTTCTTCCAACACTCACTATCGTTCACCAGGGAAAAAATCGACACCTAAATAGCACGAAAGGTCTAAATATTGACGAAGAAATGGGGGGAAAGGTCTTAAAATCGAGTAACTAATGGGGCAAACATCTTAATATCTGAAAACTAATGGGGCTAAACATGAGGGAGAAAGTGGTCCAGAAAACCGGCCCATGTCCCCTTAAATTTTTCAAGAGTTGTAGAAATAGTTTCAATAGACTTTTGATGATAGACAGTATTAACTAACGGGACTGTTATTGTTGTCTTTGTTTCTGTTACACTGAGGATAGCCAGGAGTGTTGTCAATAAAGTGCTCCTCCTCAGATGGTGTTTCGTCAATATCCATGAGTCTTTTAGTTTTGTCCAGTTTTAAGTTTCTCAAGAAGTTAAATTGTAGATTGTATTATGGTACCGTGAGCGATGGTGATTGTGATTGTACTAATGATTGTGAGATTTGATTAGGTCGGGTTAGTGATTGTTACACTCTTGTTAATATTTCTCAACCGTTCTCGTAATTGCATAAAACATTAAATTATAGATTGTACTACCGTTAGCGATTGTGATAATGATTGTGATTGTATCCTGTTACATTCAGGATATTATTTTTGTTGTGTTTTTATGTGTGAGAAGGAGACAAAAGCATGAAGAGCTCTAGCAATTTCACATGAAGTTTAAATCCTATATTGTACGGCCGATAGCGATTATGATAGTGATTGTGATTCTGTCTAGTTACACTAAGGATAGCAATTTATGTGTATTAATGTTTAAGGGAGCCCACATCGCTTTTTTATCTTTCTCTCCCTCTCTCTTTGGCTTTTATCCATTTGGCCCCATTCAGCCTACTGTTTTAAGACGTTTACCCCCATCCAGGTGTAAATATTTTCCTGGCGAGCGGTAGCGAGCCAGTGTATATATATTTTTGTTTTGCAAGCAAGCTAAATTTGTACATTTTTCGATAGAAAAATTTCTCCAGCGGAGCCGGATTTCTCCATACAATGCTGGCTCGCTATCGCTCGCCAGGAAGATATCTACACCTGGATGGGGATAAACGTCTTAAAACATTTGGCTGAATGGGGCCGAATGGATACAACCCAGCGGAAGAGAAAAAAGGAGAGAAAGATAGAACAAAAGCCGGTGATCCCCATTACGGCATGAATAGTTCTAGCTATATCACATGAATAGTTCAAGCTATATCACATGAATAGTTCTAGCTATATCACATGAATAGTTCTAGCTATATCACATGAATAGTTCTAGCTATATCACATGAATAGTTCTAGCTATATCACATGAATAGTTCTAGCTGAAGGGGAGGTGTGGTGTAGTGGTCTTGCCACTGGCCTGGTAATCCAAAGGTCCCGGGTTCAAATCCCGATGTATCAATGGGAAGATATTATTGGGATGGAATTTGTGCTGTACCTAGTATCAGTGCATTACCACAAGCCCACCGAAACGTCAATAAAATACCCTCATTGTTCCCTGATTAAATAGCAGTGTATGAATATTCCCATATTCAAAATATGCTATAGGGGTGCAATGCCTGGTGAGTTATCTGCTCAACAGGTGGCGTTGTGTGTGTGTAAGTGTGAGAGTCCGAGTGTAGGGGGTGAGACAGTGAAGCACGGGAACGAGATGGCTTCAGAGATGGGGTCGTTTCGGGCCATGAGTGAGCACCGTGCCTCATGTGAAGGCAAGATGGCAGGTGCTCGTTGTACTCTACGTGCTTCACATGTCTCACTCCCTAGACTGGAACAAGACCTCACGGGCTTCACTGTTCATTGTAAAGCAGTGAATGTTAAGGCTCTCAGCCTATGCCCGAGAGGAAGTAAGTTGGAATATAGAAAAAAAAAAAAAAAAAAAAAAAGCTATATCACATGAATAGTTCTAGCTATATCACATGAATAGTTCTAGCTATATCACATGAATAGTTCTAGCTATATCACATGAATAGTTCTAGCTATATCACATGAATAGTTCTAGCTATATCACATGAATAGTTCTAGCTATATCACATGAATAGTTCTAGCTATATCACATGAATAGTTCTAGCTATATCACATGAATAGTTCTAGCTATATCACATGAATAGTTCTAGCTATATCACATGAATAGTTCTAGCTATATCACATGAATAGTTCTAGCTATATCACATGAATAGTTCTAGCTATATCACATGAATAGTTCTAGCTATATCACATGAATAGTTCTAGCTATATCACATGAATAGTTCTAGCTATATCACATGAATAGTTCTAGGTACAGTATATCACATGAAGTTAAATTATATATTATACGACCGTTAGCGATTGTGATAGTGATTGCGATTGTCTCCAGTTACACCCAGGATATAAAATTTACCCCCCTCGTTCTCCCAGGTGATATATAATCTTGGGACATCAGCACTATCTGTACCTGTTATGCTAATGTGTGATGGAACTGATGATGATTGTTGGTGATAGCCCTATTGTGTAGGACCTGTAGGTGTTGGGCCCTGTGTGTGTGTACGTGTGTGTGTATGTAGCTGTATGTGTGAGAGCGTGTGTATAGGTGTGGCGTTGTGTGTGTGTGTGTGTGTGTGTGTGTGTGTGTGTGTGTGTGTTTAACTTTATGTATGAGTGTGTTTGTATAGGTTTGACGTTGTGTGTGTGTGTGTGTTTGTGCATGTGTAGCTTCATGTATGTGTGTAGGTGTTGCTTTGTGTGTGTGTGTGTGTGTGTTATGGGAGGGGAGAGGGGGTCTGTTAACCTGAAAAACACCCGTAACCTGTTGTAGAAAAAAGATAAGAGGGATTAGCATTCCATCGTACGGCTATTATATCATCATCTATAACCCCTTAAGGTGTGTGCGCACGCGCGCGTGTGTGTGTGTGTGTGTGTGTGTGTGTGTGTATGGTATGTATGTGTGAGTGTGGTGTGTGTGTGGTATGTGTGTGTCTGTGTGTGTGTGTGTGTGTCTCCATTATATCATCCTACTAGACTGCTCTTACGGTTCTGTTGGATCATTGTCCTCTCTGCTCTCAAACCGGCCCGGTCATACTACACAAAACCTGGTTAGGGGGGGGGGGGGGGGGGGGAGGAGAGGAGAGGAGAGGAGAGGGGAGGGGAGGGAGTGGGGAAAGAGGAGAGGGGAGGGGGGGAGAGGGGGGGGGGATTGGGGGAGGGAGAGGAGAGGAGAGGGAGTGGGGAAAGAGGAGAGGGGAGTGAGAGGGAGGGGGATTGGGGGAGGGAGAGGAGATGGTTAGGGGAGGGAGGCAATGGGGAGTTGAGGAAAGGGGAGATGAGGGTAGAGAGTGAGATGGGAGTGAGTGAGTGGGGAGTTTAGGGAGGGGAGGGGGGTAAGGAGTGAGGAGGGAGGGATGCACAGAGGACGGGGGAAGGGAGGGTCGAGATAGAGGAGGGGAGGGAGGGAGGTAGTGAACAGTTTAGGGATAGGGAAGGGTAGGGAGTGAGATGGGAGGGAGGTAGTGGAGAATTGAGGGAGGGAGGGAGGTAGGGATGCACAGAGGACGGGGGGAAGGGAGGGTCGAGATAGAGGAGGGGAGGAAGGGGAGTAGGGAGGGAGGTAGGTACAGGGTTAGATTGGGAGGGGAAGAAGGGATGAAATGTAAAGGGGATGGGCCGGTTTTTGTGGCCTCCTTCTCCCTCGAGTTTAGCCCCTTTAGTTTTCAAATTTTATGACGTTTGGCCGATTAATTTGGCAATTTTATGACCATTTGCCCCATTTATTTGTCAACAAACAGTTGGCTGAATGGGGCCGACTGGATACAAGCCAGGAAAAGAAAGAAAAGGAGAGAAAGATATATATATATATATATATATATATATATATATATATATATATATATATATATACACAGGGTGATTATAAAGTCCCTATACAATTCAGTGATATCGTTACTAAAAAAATTTGTTGCCGGTAATGTGAAACAATGCTAACAATAGAAGAACAAACAGCCATTGTTTGTGCTTGTCTGTGTGGATTGTCGTGTGAACAGGTGCGGGAAGATTTCACCCGTAAATTCAGAAAGCCAGGCCCCACCAGGCTAGCTATCAAGAACCTGGTTAACAAATTCAAGCGAACTGGTAGTTTTGCAGATGAAGAACGTCCTGGGAGGCCGGCCATAATGCCAGAAACCGCGCGTGTGTGTGTGTTTAGATACAAATAAATAAGGCAATAAAATGGAAGGCTGAGAGGATTTTAATGTAGGGTAAAACATGTTAGGAGGGGACGCGGAGAAACTGTGTACAGGTATTATTGTGAAATAATGTAAGGAACCTTAGAATTTTACGAGAGAGAGAGAGAGAGATAGAGAGAGAGAATTATGAAGTGAGAGTGTGAATCGGAGCACAGGCGCCTGAGTAGATGCTCGTGCGTCTATACAGGTATCTATTTGTATATATAATATAATTATATACATATATACATATATTTACATATATATACCTGTATAGACGCACGAGCATCTACTCAGGCGCCTGTGATCGGAGTAAGTAAAATAGTTAATAGTAATGGACAAATAATATAGTTTATGTGCCAGAGTGAAAATCATTACAATTCAGTTACAATTATAATCTACAAGACATTTATCTTATCGTTGTGAAGATGTTGTGTCGTTATGATAGCCTTGGTCCATGATTCCCATATTATTTACCCCCCCCCCACCCTTGACGCATTTTGACAGTATATTTGGTTATCTTTAGACGATTTTATACAGCTTTGGAAGGATCTGTGTGGATTAAAAGGGTAATTACTATCTCAATTAACCCTCTGACTTCCATATACCCTTCCTGATCTGAATACAATGTGTAAATTATAAGGGTAAAGGCTATCTCAATGAACCCTCTGACTGTGTTTATACCCATCTTAATCTGAATAAAATCGTCCAATAGTAGCCAGAATAATATGTCGAAGTGCGTCACGATCCTCAAGGTGTTAAGGGGAGGAAGACCGTTTATCTGGACCCCCTTCTCCCTAATGTTTAGCCCCACTAGTTTTGAGATGTTAGTTTTGAGATCGCCCCATTAGTTTGGCGATTTTAACACCTTTCGCCCCATTTAGTTGTCAATTGTAAGACCTTTTGTGCCATTTAGGTGTCGATTATTTCCTGGCGAGCGATAGCGAGCCTGATATTTTAAGAGGAACCGGCCTTCGGCCGAGAAATTTTTCTACCAACAAATTTACAAATTTATCTTGGGGGTGTTTTTCGAAGCTTGATGGAGGTCTAGGGAGGAAACTAAAAAAATATATGAATAAATGAATTATAATAGACCAAACAAACGGCCAATCTCCCCTTAATAGCAGTATATTGGAGATTGTGCTGAAATTTGACCCTTGTGGATGATACTGCAGATTCGTGTACTTTCGGGATTTGGATTATCGATTATAATTATTATTATAAATAGGTAGGCCAGAAACCCCAAAAGCCAAACCTCTGTAACTCTTAAAGGGCTTGAGCTAATGGGCTGTAAATGTCCACACCTATTTTCTGGCTGACTCTTCCTAAATGGTGGAACTACTAGCTCGAGTACTCTAGTCGTTTGTGAGTTATAGAGGTTAACCCGTTCACTACCGGTGACGTCTTTTTCATTATATTCTGGCAACTATTAGACGATTATATTCAGTTTAGGAAGGACGTCTACCAAATAAAAGGCTACAGACTATTTTAATTAATCCTTTTAGCTACCATACTGTATATCCTTCCTGAGCTTCATAAAATCGTCTAGATGTAGCTGAAATCAAATAAAAAGGACGTCACCGGCACTGTATGGGTTAATGTTCAAAAGTGTTGGCCTACTTACTGTGAACAGGGTATAGTAGGAAGGGGTTGGGATGGAAGTAAGAGAGAAGGATGGCGGTATGGATGAGTGGGATTATGATGGATGGAGATGGTGAGGGATGATAGGATGGGAGTGGGATGGAGGTGAGAGAAGGATGGTGGTAGGGATGAGGAGGATTATTATGAGGGATGGGGATGGTAAGGGATGATAGGATAGGAGTGGGATGGAGGTGAGAGAGAAGGATGGCGGTAGGGATGAGGATTATTATTATGATGGATGGGGATGGTGAGGGATGATAGGATGAAAGTGGAATGAAGGTGAGAGATAAGGATGACAGTTGGGATGAGTGGGATTATGAGGGATGGGGATGGTGAGGGATGATAGGATGGGAGTGGGATGGAGGTGAGAGCGAAGGATGGCAGTAGGGATGAGGATTATTATTATGAGGGCTGGGGGTTGGAGAGGAAGGCTAGGATGCTGGGAGAAGAGACTAGGAAAGGTTGAAGATATGGGAAGGATTAGAAGGAAGAAGGCATGGGGATAGAGTGGGAAGGATGGCAATAGGGTGAAGGGTTAAGGGAGCCCACCTCGCTTTTTTTCTCTTTCTCTCCCTCTCTCTCTTTGGCTTGTATCTATTTGGCCCCATTCAGCCTACTGATTTAAGACGTTTACCCCCATCCAGGTGTCAATATTTTCCTGGCGAGCGGGAGCGAGCCAGCATATATATATTTTTGTTTTGACAGCAACCTAAATTTGTACATTTTTCGATTGAAAAATTTCTCCGGCGAAGCCGGATTTCACCATACAATGCTGGCTCTCTATCGCTCGCCAGGTGGAAATCGACACCTGGGTGGGGGTAAACGTCTTAAATAGTTGGCTGAATGGGGCCAAATGGATATAAGCCAGGGAAAGAGAGAAAAGGAGAGAAAGATAAAAAAAAAAGCCGGTGACCCCCCTTAAGGATGAGAGGCTACGTGTGGCAGAAGGATGTAGGGTAGGATGAAGGAAGGGAGGAAGTGAGGGAGGAAGTGAGGGAAGAGGGAGAGGATGGGTAGGATGGGAAGAGAGGGCCATAGAGGGGGTAGGAAGGGAGGGAGGAAGAAGGATGGAGAAGGGAGTAGATGGAAAGAGTAGGGAGGGAGGAAGGATGGAGGGTAGATAAGAGGGTAGGGATGTAGTAAGGGAGTAAGAGGAATTTGATAGAGGGAGAGAACAAATTAGTAGGGATGGAGAAAGGGAGGGAGGAAGGAGGAGGGATGGAGGGCAATTAGGAAAGTGTAGGGGAGGGAGGATGGAGGGCAGTTAGGAAAGGGTAGGGATGAAGAAAGCGAGTAAAAGAGATTTGATAAGAGTGAAGGAGTAGGGATGGATAAAGGGAGTAGACGGAGCAGGCAAGGGTAACAAATGAGTAAGGATAGGTGGAGGATTGGGGATAGGAAGAAGGGAGGGGAGGGGAAGGATGGTAGGAGAAAGACAAGTGTAGGGGGGTGGAGGGTAGAAGGATGGTCAAGGAGGGGGGGCAAGGGTACGGGAGGGCGGAAAGATGGCAGGAGAAAGACAGGTGGGGGGGGGGGGGGAGTTAGTAGGATGGTAGAGATGGGGGCATGGAGAGGGGATAGGGAGAGGAGAGGGGTAATAATGACATGAGAAAGACCGGTGTGCGTGTGTGTGTATGGAGGGGGGGGGGGTGTTATTAGGAAGGTAAAGGAGATGGGGGCGAGGATAGGGGAGGGGGATTGGGAGGATAGGAGATCGGGAGAAGAGGGGATAGAGAGGAGGGAGGGGAAAGATGGCTGAAGGAAGAGAGCGAGAGAGGGAGGGGGTTGGGATGGGCGGAGAGAAGAGGGGAGGGGGGTATATCAGCTGATGGCCAAAATTGGGTACTGGTGGAGGCTAGGGGTGGGGGGGGGGGGCTCGAGAAGAGGGTAGTAGTAGTAGCAGTAGTATTAGTAATAGTAGTAGTAGTAGTAGTAGTAGTAGTAGTAGTAAGGGTGGTAGTGGTAGATGATGTAGTAGACTGTAGTAGTAGTAGTAGTAGTAGTAGTAGTAGTAGTAGTAGTAGTAGTAGTAGTAGTAATAATAATGATGCTATTGCGCTGAGGTATGATTGACCGATTGAAGGACTGCCCGATCGATGCGTTTATGGAACCAACAACGATGCAGACCACTCCATGATATGTAAGAAAGGAGGATTCATTAACATCAGGCACGATGAAGTAAGAGATGTAACGGCGAACATGCTCAGGGAGGTGTGTCGAGATGTGGTGCGCGAACCATCACTCATTCCCTTGGAGGGAGAGATCTTGCAGCACAGGACGGCCAACACATCCAATGAAGCAAGATTGGACGTTAGTGCAAGAGGTTTTTGGACAAATGCACAGCGAGCGTTCTTTGACATAAGAATATTTGACCCAATGGCCCATAGCTACAGCGAGCTGTCTCTGGATGCTGCACACAAGAGGAACGAACAAGAGAAGGTCAGGCCATATGGGGAAAGGATCTTAAATATCGAACAAGGCAGCTTTACCCCACTAGTCTTCACCACATCTGGAGGGATGGGACCCAGGGCCCAGTGCTTCTATTCAAGGCTTGCAGAGATCATCGCAGAGAAGAAGCAACAGCCCAGGAGCCACGTCGTAGCCTGGATGAGATGCCGTCTATCTTTCTCATTGCTCAGATCAGCATTACTATGCCTGCGGGGAACAAGACGGTCTGCACCACAACCAGTGACGGTGGCAGAAGTAGACTACGAGGCAGCAGTGGCAGAGGGTCGCATAGGGAGGCGGCTGGATTGAAGTTGCATGGTGTAAAATAGTAATATCTGATGCTTGTGAAATAAAATGTATTAACAATATTAAATAAAAATCAATGTAGTAGTAGTAAAAAATAAAAAATAGTAGTAGTAGTAGGGGTGCTAGTGGTAGATGATGTAGTAGTAGTAGGGGTGCTAGTGGTAGATGATGTAGTAGTAGGGGTGGTAGTGGTAGGTGATGTAGTAGTAGTAGTGTAGTAGTAGGGGTGGTAGTGGTAGATGATGTAGTAGTAGTAGGGGTGGTAGTGGTAGATGATGTAGTAGTAGTAGTAGGGGTGGTAGATGATGTAGTAGTAGTAGTAGGGGTGGTAGTGGTAGATGATGTAGTAGTAGTTTTGGTAATGAATGGGTAGTTGTGGTAGGGTATTGATGCACGGAAATGTGGTAAAGGTAATGGTAATGGTAATAGTAGGGGTACTGGTAGTGGTAGTAGGGGTAGTGTTAGTGGTAGTAGGGGTAGTGGTAGGAGGTAGTAGGTGGTAGTGGTAGTAGGGGTAGTGTTAGTTGTTGTAGTTGTTGGTGTTGTTGTTCCCTAAGCTGCCTGGCCGAACAGCCCCGAGTCCCTAAGGAAGTCCATGGCCACGGTCGCGCTTTACCACAGAGCTCTCAAGGAGTGTAGATTGTGTTGTTGGCGTAAGTGGTTGTGTGAAATGCAGTCTTCTATGATGTGTTTAATGGTATGGGGTGCTGTGTTACATCCTGGGCAGGTGTCGACGACGGAGTCATCCAGTCTTTTCTGATAGCTCAGAAGAGCTGGATAGTGTCCGCATCTCAGCCTGGACAGGTGGACCTGTCCTCGCGAGGAAGGGACGATTCAGAAGGATGGATTTCGGGAGGTCGTGCCTGCAGCTGCGTGTTGTCTATGAGTGAGTGGATGGAACGGCGAGAGATATGAGTGTGGATGGGCTTCTGGAAGTTGGTTTGGGGTGGGCAGGGAGGGAGAGAAGATAGTATTTGTGTGTGATAGCGTGTGCTGGATTGTTTTGATATTGCTTGGTGTCTGTGGGTGTGTTGCCGTGTAGTGTAGTGGGTGGTGTTGGTTCGTGGAGGCTGCTGAAAGAAATTGAGTGCCTCTCATGTCCAGATGGTCTTTGACTTTGAGGACTTTGGTTTCTTGATGTAGGTGATCTGTAGGTGTAGTAGCTGTGCAGCCTGTGATGATTTTTAGGGCTTTATTTTGAGTAGTCTGTATGGTCTTATGATGTGTTTCAGCTAGGTTAGAAGCCCAGGCCGGGCTTGCGTATTTCATCACTGATCTTATGTATTCTTTGTAAACTGTGGTGGTGGTTTCTTTGTTGTGTCCAAATGTTGTGTGGGCAAGTGACCTGAGGGCGTTAAGTCTGGGTGTCAGTTTCTTTTTCATGTTTGTGGTGTGCTGTTTGAATGTCATTTGAGTATCATACAGTACAGTATGTTACTCCTAAGATTTTGGGTGAGTGTGTGTGTGTTAGGGGTGTGTTGTTTATGGTAAGTTGCGGGGAGTATGCGTGATCTCCTGTCCACCTTGTGAGGAGGGTTGCTGTGGATTTGGCTGGGGCTAAATTGAGTCTGTTTGTAGTGTACCAGTCATGTAATGTGTTGAGATAGGGTTGAAGGAGACTTGTTGCTGTGTCTTGGTGTGTGTATGTGAGATTTATGTCGTCTGCGTAGGAGGCTATGTTTATTTGGGATGTATTGGGTGTATTTATATCATGCATGTATAGTAGGGGTAGGGGTAGTGGTAGTAGGTGGTAGGGGTAGTGGTAGTAGGTGGTAGTGGTAGAAGGTGGTAGGGGTAGTGGTAGAAGGTGGTAGTGGTAGTAGGGGTAGTGGTAGTAGGTGGTAGGGGTAGTGGTAGTAGGTGGTAGTGGTAGGGGTAGTGGTAGAAGGTGGTAGGGGTAGTGGTATGGTAGTGGTAGGAGGTAGTAGGTTGTAGTGGTAGTAGGGGAAGTGGTAGTAGGGGTAGTGGTAGTAGGTGGTAGTGATATTAGGGATAGTGTTAGTAGGAATAGGGGAAGGGGGGGTAGTGGTAGTAGGGAAAGGGGAAGGAGGAGACGGGGGGTATAGGAACAAGTGAGCCTCTCTGTATATAAAAAGTGGTAGTGGTTTGGTGCTGCTACACTCCGACCCCTGTCTAACCTCAACCACGCCTCTCACCCACACCCACGTCTCTCTCACATATATACACACGCCCATATACACGCACATACAACATACACGCACATACACATACCTATCTCACATACTTCACATACACTCCGATCCTAGTCTAACCTCAACCACGCCACTCACTTTCTCCCACATATATACACACGCCCACATACACATACATCTCTCTCATACACACACACACATACAGTACACACATATACATACACATACACTCCGATCCTACTCTAACCTCAACCACGCCTCTCACCCACACCCACGTGTCTACTTCTCTCCTACATATGTACACACGCCCACGTACACGTACATACACATACATACAGTACACACATATACATACACACACTCCGATCCCAGGCTCACCTCAACCATTCCTTTCACCCACATATCTACCTCTAACACATATATACACACCCACATTACACTCATATGCATACACATACGACACACAAACATAAGATATCCTTATCTCTCTCTCTCTGTCACACTCTCATATCGTAAGGGGGGTCACTTGCTTTTTTTCTCTTTCTCTCCTTTTCTCTCTTTGTCTGGCTTGTATCCATTCGGCCCCATTCAGCCAACTGTTTTAAGACGTTTATCCCCATCCAGGTGTCAATTTCTTCCTGGCGAACGATAGCGAGCCATCATTGTCTGGAGAAATCCGGCTTCGCCGGAGAAATTTTTCTATCGAAACATTTACAAATTTAGCTTGCTGTCAAAACAAAAATATATATATGCTGGTTCGCTACCGCTCGCCAGGAAAATATTGACACCTGGATGTGGGTAAACGTCTCAAAACAGTAGGCTGAATGGGGCCAAATGGTGTATATACAAGCCAAAGAGAGAGGGAGAGAAAGATAAAAAAAAGCGAAGTGGACTCCCTTAACCCCGCCTATCATCCACACCCATATCTCTCTCATATACGGTACATGCACATATATACACACATACGAAACGCATACGTGTACATACATCTGATGCACACACAAGTATCCATATGCATCTAGCGCGCGCACACACACACACACACACACACACACACACACACACACACACACACACACAAAGGTGACTCACACATAGCTGGTGTTCGCAAGCACACATACATTATTATTATTTTTATTATTATTATTATTAGTAGTAGTAGTAGTAGTAGTAGTAGTAGTAGTAGTAGTAGTAGTAGTATATATATTATTATGTCTAGCAAATATATGTATATTTCACAAGGTAACTATTTACGTGTATTTGTGGTGAGAACTTTTATTTTACGAAATTAATATAGAAAATTACCCGTTTCTTCCTTTTGTGATGGCTAACATTAGACGAGTTTGTGCAGTTTAGAGATTTTTTTCTTTTTTTGGACCCACATGGTACAAACTAACATAACTCGTTTAATGATAGCCACATCAATCTAAGAAAAGTGTCCTCAGATACTGAAGGGGTTAACATATTATTATTATTACTATATTATTATTTAGTTTACTTGTTTGTTATATTAACATATATTATCATTAGTTATTTCAAGTGCATACTGTATGGTGTGAAGTAGCGGATTTTTTTTATATCCACCTGTACAGTTGCTCACATAAGTTCTGTTCTTCCCCTTGATCTTATACAGGGAAATATTATGCGTTTGATTGATTTACGAGTGTAGTTTCTTATGCAGTGGTTAACTCGTCTGATTAATCAACTGATAATTAAGAGAAACCACGATCCAATTCACTCATACGGCTTTTACTTTCATACATAAAATCACGACGAGGAACAGAACTTATGTGGGCAACTGTACTCGTATATGAAGTGGAGCAGGGGAACTTTTTGATCCGCCTGTACATCAGACCCACACTTACTGTACATTAAGGTCCTTGGGCGATTTTTGTCTGGGGATATTTTTCCTGGAAGACATTAGATCTCCATAGCTGTACTGATCTCTACACACTACATACACTAAGGCACGTACACACGATGACACACACACACACACACACACACACACACACACACACACACACACACACACACACACACACACACACACACACACACACACACACACACATACACACATACACCTGTCCCTTCCAGTGACAAGGTGCCAGCCCCCCCGTCACACACCTGTTGTCGTCCTCGTCACACAATTACCACACCTGCCACACACACACTACCACACTACACACCCGCCACCCTCACCCGGCACCTGTCACCCGTCTGCAGTAGAGACCTTAGAGTAACAGAGATCACCCAAATATAAGAACAGAGATTACTCAACTTCATATTTTCCTTTCTTTACACTCATATAAATGTATATATATATATATATATATATATATATATATATATATATATATATATATATATATATATTATCTCACACACCTACAAACCCCCCCCACCCCCCCCCACACACACACACTTTCCAATAACCACGTAACATACCGTCCTCTACAGTTGGACCAATAAGTAGGACCACAGCGCCATTTATAGGCTAGTGTATTCAGGATACACCAATTCGAAGGGGGGATGGGCGTATTTATTTGCTCATTTATATATATTTTTATAATTGTTTGAGTTTCCTCCCCAGACCTCCATTAACCTTAAAGACCCCCCCCCCCCCCCTTTCTCCCCGAACCTCCTTCAAGATAAATTTGGAAATTTCACATAGAGCTTCATCAGGCCAATGATGAAGCTCTATGCCAAGCGTTGTAAATATAGTGCTTTTCCTCATATGGTGTTTGTATTCATCCTGTGTACTTTTCTGAGTAAATAGGTTTTTACCCAATACAGTTCCATATTATTTTACTCCAGCTATTTTTTAGACGATTTTGTGCAGTTTTAGAAGGATCTGTGGTTGCATAAAAGGGTTAATTAAGTGAGATATTTCGAAGCCAATACTTAAGTCAGGCCTAGAATTAGGTGTGTGATAACAGAACCCATAATACCTGTACCAAAGTTGGTAGACATTAACATATTTGCATTTTGTAAATATGTTCTGAAGAGAATGGTAAAATAGTGAATCATTCAAAATATATTCATATTTAAATATTCATATACTGTGTACCTGTTTCATTATAGTGTACTGTATGTATACTATTATGCACACATTGATCTAACTGTGCAGGAGTTGCATTGGAAGTGTCGCTAATGATTGAAAACGACTGTTGAATTTAAAGGTATTATACCAGCTGTAAAGGCAATATGTCGTCACCTGAGAGCGTGCGATCCTACATCCTGCATACATACATTCATTGCCATTAATGTTGTTTGAAGTGCATAATGTTTGCATCACCTATCCACATTCATAGGCTGTATCTCACACCCTCAGTAACTCTCTCTTAATATTACAAGCATACACAAATGCTCTCCCCCTCACTCACCCATATATCCTTCTCTCTAACACACACACACACCCACACCCACTTACACAGACACAGACACACACACACCCACACACTTACACACATACACACACACTTACACAGACACACACATACACACCCACACACTTACACACACACACACACACACACACACACACCCACACACACCCACACACTTACACACACACTTACACAGACACACACCCACACACACACACTTACACAGACACACACACACACACACACACACACCGACACACACACACACTTACACACACACTTACACAGACACACACCCACACACTTACACACAGACTTACACAGACACACACACACACTTACACACACACTTACACAGACACACACACACACACACACACACACCGACACACACACACACCGACACACACACACACACACACACACACACACACCGACACACACACACACACACACACACACCCTGTTTACCCCAGTGTTCACATACTTGCTTATCAACCTCAGTCCTTGGTGTCTGTCTGCCTGCATTATATTCTGGCACCAAGTGGACGGAGGGGAATCACACGGGGGGGGGGGGGGATTTTTGGTCTTCCCCTGTTTCGCTCCATTAATTTGACGATTTAGATAAGTTTCACCCAATTAGTTTCTTGATAATAGGGCGTTAAACCCCATTAACTTGACGTTACAAAATTTCCGCCCCATTAAGTTGGGGATAATAATATGCTTCACTCCATTCAGGTGGGGATTGTTTTCTGGGCGAACGATATCGAGCCTATAACTTAGAAGAAATCGGCCTTCGGCCGATTGTTTATTTTTAGTTTGAAGGAGGTCTGGGAAGGCATTTTTGTTAGGCTAGGGGACAAATTAAAATATTTACATTGCTCGAAAGTGGCAAAATCAAGTAAAATCTTCAATAATTATTCAACAAAATATCCTAATTCCCACATAATGTGAGATCAGACAGTAGTGCTAAGGTGGTACCAACATCAGTTCATCGTTTAGCATGAACATTTAATACGTTATTTGTCTTTCTTTCTTCTATGTATTATTTTGTTTAGGCATTTTACACACTTTTCTGAAACAAATAAAACAGTTGTTTAAGTTTTCGAAGTTATCCCAAACTGAATCATGCCGCGTTTTGACAGTTTATTCGGGCTTTCAGTAGACGTTTGTATACAGCTTAGGAAGGATCGGTGGGAATGAAAAGGGTGAATATCGCAATTAAACTTCTGACTTCCATATATCCTTTCTAATCTGAATAAAATCGTGTAAAAATAGCCAGAAAACAGAAATAGAAACGGGTTTTGGATCTTGAAAGGTTAAGAGTGTACCAGTTTTGTTATAGTCTATGTGTATTTTTATGCATACTCAGGTATTACAGTGCAATTCCTTAAATCTTCGTTCAACTTGGGACAGACAACACCCTTCCCGAAATGTTTAACCCCTTCAACACGATGATGCCCTTTTACCTTTGATTCTGGCAAAATATAAACGATTTGTTATCAGGTTTACGAAGTATCTGTGTTATTCAGAGGGTTGACTGACATCGTATTTACCCATTTGAGTTCTAAAGAAAGAACAAAAATAAAATAAAGACAAAATTGGAAAAGTGGGGATTGTGCCTGAGTATATAGAATAGAATTGAGTCCTAAAGATAGATTATAAGACATATAAAATCGTCGAATGGAAACCAGAATCAGATGGAAAATACGTCAAAGTGCTGAAGGGGTTAATACTACACTACACCCTTGGGACACCTTGAGTTGGCTTTGTTTATGGGGCTGTCTTCAATACCATGCGGGGCGGGGCTGATATGCTTACTGGCATGTTGGCTTTTGTTATTGTTTGGGTCTCCTCTCGTTAGCATCTTGTGTGAGAGAGAGAGAGAGAGAGAGAGAGAGAGAGAGAGAGAGAGAGAGAGAGAGAGAGAGAGAGACTAAGTGCAAATGTGTGTTAACAGTTTATGTTTGAGTGCACGGTGTGTGTGTGTGTGTGTGTGTGTGTGTGTGTGTGTGTGTGTGTGTGTGTGTGTGCGCGTGTGTGTGTTTTTATACAATTATGTCTGCTTCAACCTCTTTTAAACTCCATTCCTTATAATACAAAAAACCTTCTTCCTCCCGTACTTGCCAACCCACTTTCACTCTGCGTTCTCTTATGACTTCCTTCTACGTTCAGCTTCTTTGTTTACTCTCTATCTCTCTCTCTCTCTCTCTCTCTCTCTCTCTCTCTCTCTCTCTCTCTCTCTCTCTCTCTCTCTCTCTCTCTTATCTTTCGTTATCCTTTTTGTATTTCTTATAACACTCACTCTCACTCACACACACTATCTCTCTCTCTCTCTCTCTCTCTCTCTCTCTCTCTCTCTCTCTCTCTCTCATCATCATTTTATATGTGTTTAACTTCTATCTAACTTCAGCATATTTTGTTTATCTGTTGTTGTTTTATGCTGTTATTTATTCTGCTATACTTCCCTCTTTGTGTTTATGTTATTATTCTGCTATACTTCCCTCTTTCGTTGTTTTATGCTGTTATTTATTCTGCTATACTTCCCTCTTTCGTTGTTTTATGCTGTTATTTATTCTGCTATACTTCCCTCTTTTGTTTTATGCTGTTATTTATTCTGCTATACTTCCCTCTTTTGTTGTTTTATGCTGTTATTTATTCTGCTATACTTCCCTCTTTCGTTGTTTTATGCTGTTATTTATTCTGCTATACTTCCCTCTTTTGTTGTTTTATGCTGTTATTTATTCTGCTATACTTCCCTCTTTCGTTGTTTTATGCTGTTATTTATTCTGCTATACTTCCCTCTTTCGTTGTTTTATGCTGTTATTTATTCTGCTATACTTCCCTCTTTTGTTGTTTTATGCTGTTATTTATTCTGCTATACTTCCCTCTTTCGTTGTTTTATGCTGTTATTTATTCTGCTATACTTCCCTCTTTTGTTGTTTATGCTGTTATTTATTCTGCTATACTTCCCTCTTTCGTTGTTTTATGCTGTTATTTATTCTGCTATACTTCCCTCTTTCGTTGTTTTATGCTGTTATTTATTCTGCTATACTTCCCTCTTTTATCTAATCTACTTTTTCGTCGATATTTTATATTATGTTTGAAGTTTATGTTAATGTCCTTGTTTATGGACAAAGTTAATATTTAATTCGCTACTCTTGGTTTTCGTGTGTGGTACGGTACTTAATATTAGTGAATTGTTAGTACTGTATTATTATATGTTAGTAAGGTATATTAGTGTACTGCATATTATTATTAGTATATTAGTGTATAATAATAGTGCAATGTATTACTGTATTACTATATTATTAGTTTAATAGTGTATATTATTGCTGTATCATATTATGAGTATATTAGAGTGAATTATTAGTTTATTTTTACGTGGTATTTAGTGATGGGTCATATTTTCCTTCGCATTCCATTGACTATAAACACATCTAGGGCTATCTCCTCCTTGCTTCACTACTCTACGTCGCATTCACTCACTCTTCCTCCTGAACACCCCCCCCCCCCCCATGTCCCTTCTTCTACTTGCTCTACCTTTTTCCTCCTCCTCCTCCTCCTTGTTCTTCCCTCTTATTCTTCCTCCTCCTCCTCCTCCTTGTTATCCCTCTTATTCTTCCTCCTCCTCCTCCTCCTTGTTCTTCCCTCTTCTTCTTCCTCCTCCTCCTCCTCCTCCTCCTCTGTCTCCTCGTTCTTCCCTCTTCCTCCTCCTTCTCCACCCTCCTCATTTTCTCGTCCTCCCCTTTACCTCCTCCTCCTTCTTCTACCATCTTTCCCTCTCTACCCCTCCTCCTCTTCCCCCAGATGGCAGATGGCGCCCTAGTCCACTCCACCACCAACTAGTATAGAAGACAATACAAGAGTGAGGAAAAAAGTGGAAGTTGACTATATGAATGGCATTGAAGCTCCCCCCTCCTCTTACTCTCTCTCCTCTCTCTCTCTCCTCTCTCACTCTCACTCTCTCTCTCTCTCTCTCTCTCTCTCCATAGCTTGACGGTGATCTAGGGTAGCAAACTAAAGAAAATGCTATAAAACTGTAAACAATATAATTATATTCTTTCTTTTAATAGTCTGACCGGGATCGTGGGTAGCCAACTAAAATTGAAAAAATAAAAATAAAATAAAATAAACGATATATAATTAGCTATAAATCCCGAAACCCCACCAAACGCCGACCTCGCCTCTCTGCCGCTTCTTGCTCGTAGTATTGCACAAGTGAAGAGAGGCGCTGCAACATTAAGGACGAGACTGACTGGGTGCCTCTTGCATTCTCTGTTGCATGGACGAGCTTGGGAAATAGTGGAGTTTATATTCCTCCTCCTCCACCTCCTTCTCACCTTTTCCTCCTCCTTCTCCTCCTTCTCACCTTTTTCTTCTTCTCCCCTTGTTCTCCCCTTTTCCTCCTCCTTGTCCCTTTTTCTCCATCTTCTCCCCTTGTTCTCCCCTTTTCCTCCTCCTTTTCCTCCTCCTCTCCGTTTCCTCCTCCTTCTCCCCTTTTCTCCTTCTCCTTCTCCTTCTCCCCTTGTTCTCCCCTTTTCCTCCTCCTCCTTCTTCTCCCCTTCTCCTTCTCCTTCTTCCCTTGTTCTCTCCTCCTCCTCCCCCGTCTCTTTCTCGTTCTTCCATCTTTTGTCTCCTCCTTCTCCCCCCTCTTCCTCTTCCCTTCCCTTCCTCTTCTTCGTTTTCTTCTGGCTATCATTAGACGATTAAATTTAGCTTGGACTGTACAACTCATGGGTATAAACACGGTTTATAACATAATTTGGTATATGGATGGTGATTTTCCTTACTATTCTTGTATAATGTTATATTTTATCACCAATACACCTTTTAATGGCTAGATTACTATAGACTTATAGGGGAGGTGTGGTGGAGTGGTCTTGCCACTGGCCTGGTAATCCAAAGGTCCCGGGTTCAAATCCCGATGTATCAATGGGAAGATATTATTGGGATGGAATTTGTGCTGTACCTGGTATCAGTGTATTACCACAAGCCCACCGAAACGTCAATAAAATACCCTCATTGTTCCCTGATTAAATAGCACTGTATGAATATTCCCATATTCAAAATATGCTATAGGGGTGCAATGCCTGGTGAGTTATCTGCTCAACAGGTGGCGTTGTGTGTGTGTAAGTGTGAGAGTCCGAGTGTAGGGGGGTGAGACAATGAAGCACGGGCTTCAGAGATGGGGTCGTTTCGGGCCATGAGTGAGCACCGTGCCTCATGTGAAGGCAAGATGGCAGGTGCTCGTTGTACTCTACGTGCTTCACATGTCTCACTCCCTAGACTGGAACAAGACCTCACGGGCTTCACTGTTCATTGTAAAGCGGTGAATGTTAAGGCTCTCAGCCTATTCCCGAGAGGAAGTAAGTTGGAATAGGCCTATAGAAAAAAAAAAAAAAAAACACTGATTGCCCTTTTTCATACCCGTGCTTTTGTTTATATTATTATATGTATGCGAGTCAAAGGGTTCAGGGAGCCCACCTCGCTTTTTTTCTCTTTCTCTCCCTCTTTCTTTGGCTTGTATCCATTCGGCCCCATTCAGCCTACTATTTTAAGACGTTTACTCCCATCCAGGTGTCAATATTTTCCTGGCGAGCGGTAGCGAGCCAGCATATATGTATTTTTGTTTTGACAGCAAGCTAAATTTGAACATTTTTCGATAGAAAAGTGTCTCCGGCGAAGCCGGATTTCTCCATACAATGCTGGCTCGCTATCTCTCGCCAGGAAGAAATCGACACCTGGATGGGGATAAACGTCTTAAAACAGTTGGCTGAATGGGGCCGAATGGATACAAGCCAGGGAAAGACATAAAAGGAGAGAAGAAAAAAAAAACGGTGACCCCCCTTAATGATCATTTTCACCGCTTTGATTCATAGAAGTCCTTCCTATACAATACAATCCTCTAATGTGAGCCAGACTATAATGAAAATGTCATCATCATATTAAGTGGGTTAAGGACGAGATTTGCTGTGTGCCTCTTGCATTCTCAGTTGCAATTGCGAATATTTGAATATATCGAGAATACTATATATTTTTGTCCTGTCAACACCTTGACGATTATGCCGCTTTATAGCAGTTTATTCTGACGATAATATTCAGCACCCCGTTCTTAACATTAATCATCAATTACAAACCCAAATGTACTTGAATAAACTAATGAAAGCATATGGTCCTCCCGGGATTCGAACTCGGGACACCACACCCAGAACATAAGCACCTAAACCATTACACCACCAACACAGTTAAAGGTTAAAGATTATATTCAGCTTAGGTATGATATATGGAAATCAGAGGGCTAATAGGAGCGTTCAATCTGTATACAAGTTTGCCAGATGTCACCAGATTCGCCAATTATCGTAATAAAATGTGAACAAGACTAAGAAGGGTGTCAGTTTCTAAATTATTTGTCGATTTTTCCTGAAGTTAATAGTCTTATGACAAGCGGTTTTAATCTCATATATTCTTCATATATATTATAATAATCTCTTATATATTTTAGCTCACTGCTTTATTGTATATTTAAAATAAGAGAGCAGGAAAATGTTTTGTGTTGTGATATAAATCCATTACAAAATGGTAAATACTGGTTGCAAAAAATAAATAGTATATGATATACCTTCTGTTGTTTGCTAATGATATATTTATAATAGTGGTATCTAAATTAAATAACGCTTTTATGATTAAATTGACATTTCATGCAGTTACTTATTTTTCTCTGAACAGGACTGCCGTACTTAAGAAGCAGCTCATTTTTTATAGAGGCTGTTGATTGGCTAATGGATAGGAGTATGAGTAGTAAATCAAGATATCTTCATTATCTCATATCTACTTTTTAATATTTTAATTACGAGCCATTTCAACAATTGAGTTATGTTCTAGAGTGATATCCGAACACCGTGGTATAAAATATGTCACATAAAATACACTATCAACGTAAATATTATAAAGTGAACACAGACAAAATAAAAACATATGCGAAAAATCACTAAGCGAGAGAGGAACTTGCCTGCTGAGACGGCTCAGTTCTCGAGGCTATCAGCCAATCAGGGGCTAATATTCTAACTTACCAACACCGTAGGACTTACCCTGGTGTTAAAGGTGGGGGCTCATGGTTTGAGATAAACATGGAATGATAATCGCCAAGCTATACATAATTATCTTGCAAAATGCAATGGCACTGAAATAATTATTAACAATGGTATAAAGGATTTTGTGGATGGTCTATACCAGGCCTGTGACGTCACACAAGTATAAGTCCACCATCCACTCTAGGATAAGGATACTGGTGTGACGTCACTATGACGTCACAGGCCCGGTATAGACGATCCGCAAAATCCTTTATACCATTGTTAATAATTATTTCAGTGACATTGCATTTTACAAGATAATTATATGCAGGTTGGCGATTATTTGTCCATGTTTACCTCAACGGAAGTATATAGTAAAGGTGAGGCAAGTAATCAAATTTACCCTAGTGATACGACCTACGCCAAGGCCGATGTTACTCTCCAGGTACCCAGTTTAACGTATGGGTGGGACGAGGCGAACACGAGAGAAGGCCTGCCCAATGGCCACTGAGCAATCCTGGTGGCTAACCAAGTTCTCAGTCTCGTGTGTTGATTGGTTGTAGGAAGCCACCAATCAGGCCCCTGAATTCATTTTAGCCACCATGAATCCAGGTACTCATTTTCGTCTGAGTGAGACGGAACTGACAGGGAATGGAGTTTGTTCAACACTCCTGGGCTACTTAAACCCTGGTGGCAAGCCAGGGAAATTTCACCCACCCCTAGGGCAACATCTGGTCAATGTCGGTAGGGTGCAATCACCCAACAGGTGCGGTCACCCATCCAACTACTGACCAGACCCTACGTTGCTTAACCTTCTGATCTATTATCAGGGTTGCAAGCGTTTACCTCAACCCATGCGCCCCCACCTTTAAGGAAGCCACTGCATATGTTAAAAATGCAGAGGCTTGTAATTGGCTAAGGAGGGTGAGGTGTAAGCCGAGGCTCAGTCAGTCTACAAATCTCGCTTACTTGTTGGTTTATCAATTTGTATTTCGCTTGTCTTCACTTTATAATATGTTATTAATGTGTTATATGTGATATATTTTAGCTCTCAGGGTTCGTATATCACTTTAGATTATCACATTATCATTAAATTGCTTACAATTTTAGTTTCAATAATATATATGGAATAATGAAGATATCTCAACTTTATCAACACAAATCAATCAACAACCAATCATCATCTTCTGTATACAATATTATACTCTACAATGAAAAATATAAATATACTTAATAAAATATATATCCATTAGATATATCAGTTAAACATGCTAATCTAGGAAAAATTAATCTAAAATTGTATTTGATGTTTTGAAATCACAACAAAAGAGCTATAATAAGTATTAGCAATGTTCACATTTTAATATTTTATTCGTGATAAATTACATAATCTGGTGACATCTGGGAACCTTGTCCACAGATTGAATGCTCCTATTGAGACAGCATTTACCCTATTAAGTATTTATCCTTTTAATTCCCACAGATCCATCCTACGCTGTATACAATCGTTTTATGATCGCCAGAATAAACTGTCTAAACGCTATCGCTCTCCATGAAAAAATCGACACCTAAATGTCACAAAGTTTTATAATCGCCAAACTACTGAATCGAACGTCCTAAAATCACATAGCTAATGGGGCTAGACATTAGGGAGAAGGGGATCCAGACAAAACAAACAAACCTCCTCTTATGGAGACTATTATTTTTCTAAGTTGCAATGTTCAAATTGCATCCACACATTGTAGGTGTCAATAGACTTTTATATCGGATATGCGACCGTATCGTTCAGTACTATAATTTTGTTTTCTATAACATAGTCTTTCTGAAGCTGAAGCCCATCAGTTGATTGCTGTGGTATTGTTTTTTTGTGTGTGTGTGTGTGTGTATTTTTTTTTTTTTTAAAGTTGTCTAGTAAGGATAATTTGGTATGCTGTTGCTTGCCTTCCTTTCCTTTGTTTTCCTTTGATATCTTTACTCCGATCCTTGCGACATAGGAGTTTAATTTTAAGTTTTGTCAGAGATGGCATGCAGGCTAGACGGGATTTTTTTTTTTCGTGGACTGTACAGCTGTTGAATTAGGTATAATATGAGTCATTGAAGGTAATGACGAGAATTTGGACCAGAAGAGAAGGTACGGGTATGGTAGAGTGTGTGTGTGTGTGTGTGTGTGTGTGTGTGTGTGTGTGTGTGTGTGTGTGTGTGTGCTTATAGGAGCATTTGTTTGTGTGAAGAGTCTATTCAGGTGTTTTTGTGTGTCCGTATAGGGGGTATTTATAGGTAGAAGTGAGTGTGATTTTCGGTGTGTATTGATATGAACAGATTTGGGTACGGTATGTGTATCTGTGTGTGTGTGTGTGAGCGAATATGTTTGAGTGTATGTAGGTGTGTGAGTGTGGGTATGAGTGTGTGTGGGTATATAAGTAAGTTAATATATGTGTGAAAGTGTGGACACTGGCGAGGGTTTAAGCGGGTGTAGGTAGCTGGTCAGAACAGGATACCTAAACACTCTTAACAGGGTTTTATTTGATCAACTGTTTATCTCGTCTCAACACACAGGGAGGTATGGTGGAGTGGTAATGCCACTGGATTGGTAATCCAATGGTCTGGTTCGAATCCCGATGTATCAGTGGGAAGATATTATTGGGATGGAATTTGTGCTATACCTAGTATCAGTGCATTTACCTCAAAGCCCAACCGAAACGCAAACAAAAATACCCCCATTGTTCCCTGATTAAATAGCACTGTATGAATATTCCCATATTCAAAATATGCTACAGGGGGGCAATGCCTAGTGAGTTCATTGCTCAATAGGTGGAGTTCTGAGAGTGAGGGTCCAAGCCTGGGAGTACAAAGGAGTACAAAGTACAAAGTACAAAGGAAATCAAGCAACAACAGATCTAGTGACCCTTCTAGGTTGCTTGTCCTCCAAAACACTGAGGATCAAGTGTCCAAACAGTGGTTTAGAGTGGGTAAGGGAACATTGGAAAGGGAATTACTGCCCTGGAACTAATGTCCGTGGCAGGATTAGGAAGTTAGTAGGGGACAGATGGGTTAGTAACTGAGGGGGGGATAAAATAAAGTTATTCATTTACAAACGCAGTCAGTCGCGGGTTTGATGCGAGATATTTGTCTAGGCGGAGTTTAAATGAATCAACGGTGATGCAGTCTATAACGTTTCGGGGAAGCCCATTCCACAAGTTGACAACTCGATTGAAGAAGAAATTCTTAGATTCGTGTGAGTTAAAAGATTTACCAATAATTTTGCAACCATTTCCCCGCGTGTAATTAGATTGGTCGATAGTGAAGTACTTACTACAGTTCATATTGTCGATGCCTTTGATGATTTTGAACACTTGAATTAAGTCACCTCTTAATCTGCGCTGGGTTAAAGGAAATATATTAATTCTCTAAGACGCTCTTCGTATGGTTTGTTCTTTAGGCTAGGTATCATTTTGGTAACTCTACGTTGAACTCGTTCTAGCTTGTTTATATCTTTTTGGTAATAAGGGCACCAGGATTGAACGCAGTATTCCAGAAGAGGGCGGACTAAGGAATTGTAAAGGGTTAGGATAACTTCTTTGGATTTATGCTCAAATGACCTGCCTATAAAGCCAATTATTTTGTTTGCCTTCTTAACAACTTCTGAACATTGTTGACTCGGTTTTAGGTTACTCGATATTGTTACTCCCAGATCGGTTTCTCTGTTTACATTCTTAAGCTGAGTGCAATTCATCGAATAGTTTGCTTTCTCATTTAGGTATCCGATATCATGGGGAGTGAGACTATGAAGCGCAGAGGCGAAGCAGCTTCAGAGATGGAGTTGGGTTCGAGCCGTGAATAGGTGCTTCGCATCTCTCACTCCCTAGGCTGGAACAAGACCTCACGGGCCTCACCGTGTTCAGCGGTGGAGTGTAAAGGCTATCAGCCTATGCCCGAGAGGGAGTAGTTGGAAATATAGAAAAAAACTAAAATAAAATAAAATTAATGTTATATATATTATTGTCCTTAGTTTCCTTCCAAGTTCCCCCACATGTTGCTCCAAAAGAAATTGTTCTACCGAAAAATGCATAAATTTATCTTGAAGTGGGGTCTAGAGGGTGTTTTCTAAGCTTGATTTAGGTCTAGGGAGGAAACTAAAAAAATATATGAATACATGAATTAATAGACCAAACAATCGGCCAGCCTCCCCTTAATCTTCATCTAATAAAGTTGATATTCTAAATGTACTAGAAAAAGGAAAGCTAATTTTGTTTGCCTCTCCTTCCTTTCAGTTTGAGCTCAAATTTAACCCTTTCAAGATACGATTGCGCATGGGGTTTTTTCTGGTAATAATTAGACGATTTTGTTCTGATTAGAAAGGTTATGTGGAAGTCAGAGGGTTAATTGAGATAGTCTTTGCCCTTCTAATTCCCACGTTGTCAGTACAGTGCGCCTCCTTATAATATGGTGTTTATATTCATTCAGCCTAGTTTATAATATGGTGTTTATATTCATTCAGCCTATTTTATAATATGGTGTTTATATTCATTCAGCCTAGTTTTAAGTATATTTGTTTTCATGTATCATTGAGCCATTGTAAATAATCTCTCACATCTGTCCATCGTAAAACCTCCTTCCTTTAGTTCAAATAAAATAAATATATTTCAGTTTTTCCTTTTTATGTTTGCATAGGACTACTTTTCGTCAGTTCATAACCTAATAAAACATCAGTAACTTCATATTCTCACTCTCTTTCAGTTTGGACTTGCAATATTAATAATACAAAAACAAATATATATATATATATATATATATATACTGTATATAACTCATTTGTATCCCCTGACATAATGGTACTTGCCATTTTTGTGTATTATTCAGGTTGTTAAGGGGAGATTTCCACCTGGAGGATTTTTTTTCTGCACCCCTTTCTCCCTCATGTTTAGCCCCATTGCTTTTGAGATTTTAAGACGTTCGCCCCATTAGTTTGGCGATTTTAAGAACCCTCGCCCCATTTCTGTCAATTTTAAGACCATTCGTGCCATTTAGGTGTCGATTTTTTTTCCTGGCGAGCGATAGCAAGCCTGTAATTTAAGGGGAATCGGCCTTCGGCCGGGACATTTTTCTACTGAAAAATGTACAAATTTATCTTGAAAGGGGGTCTAGGGGGAGTAATTTTAAGTTTGATGGAAGTCTAGGGAATCAACTAAAAACCTCCCCTTAACGCCTTTTTCGTCAGACCACTTTGTTCTGCTCATATCCAACAAGAACTGCAAGCTCTCTTCTCTCTTTCACTCCAAACATGTATTTATTTCGTCATCCCATCTAAATTATCACCTGTAAATGACGCTTGTATAATTGTCCATAGCTTCATGATTTGATGTTATTCATTCATTTATGTAAAGTATATGTTATTGATTTTGTTTATTTATATATTTATTTATTTATTGATTTATGTAATTATTTGTACATGGCCACTTTAGTCAGTTCACATCCGTGGAACAATAATAGATCTTACTTTTGTCCTCTTTTCTCGCATGTATAGCCAAAGGACTTTAAGGGGGGTGACCTGTTTTTGTTCTGGCCTTTTCTATCTTTCTCTGGCTTGTATCCATTTGGCCCCATTCAGCCTACTGTTATAAGACGTTTATCCCTATCCAGCATATTTTTTATTTTTGTTTGACAGCAGGCTAAATTTGTACATTTTTCGATAGAAAAATTTCTCCGGCGAAGCCGGATTTCTTCATATAATGCTGGCTCGCTATCGCTCGCCAGGAAGAAATCGACACCTAGATGGGGATAAACGTCTTAAAATAGTTGGCTGAATGGGGCCGAATGGATACAAGCCAGAGAAAGAGAGAAAAGGACAGAAATAACAAAAAGCAGGTCATCCCCCTTAAGTACTTCCTATTTTTTGCCTTTCTATTTATTTATATATATTACTTACCATTAATTTTTTCGTAGGATTTCAATTAATATACAGCCCATTAAAAAGAAAACAAGAAATACAGAAACAAATGCCCAAAATATGATACGAAAATGAAATAAAAAAATATAAAATATATAAAATTTGGTGCTTTCATTCATACCTTGGGGGAGGTTTTTAGTTTTATGGGCCCCCTTCTCCCTCTTGATTAGCCCCATTAGTTTTGATATTTTAAGACGTTCACCCTATTAGTTTGGTAATATTAAGACTTTTCACCCCATTTCTTTGCCAATATTAAGACCTTTTGTGCCATTTAGGTGTCGATATTTCCCTGGCGAGCGATAGCGAACCTGTATTTTAGGAGGAATTCTACCGGAAAATTTACAAATTTATCTTGAAGCTGGTCTGGAGGGTGTTTTATCTTGAAGCTGGTCTGGAGGGTGTTTTATCTTGAAGCTGGTCTGGAGGGTGTTTTATCTTGAAGCTGGTCTGGAGGGTGTTTTATCTTGAAGCTGGTCTGGAGGGTGTTTTATCTTGAAGCTGGTCTGGAGGGTGTTTTATCTTGAAGCTGGTCTGGAGGGTGTTTTATCTTGAAGCTGGTCTGGTGGTTGATTTATCTTGAAGCTGGTCTGGAGGTTGTTTTATCTTGAAGCTGGTCTGGAGGGTGTTTTATCTTGAAGCTGGTCTGGAGGGTGTTTTATCTTGAAGCTGGTCTGGAGGGTGTTTTATCTTGAAGCTGGTCTGGAGGGTGTTTTATCTTGAAGCTGGTCTGGTGGTTGATTTATCTTGAAGCTGGTCTGGAGGGTGTTTTATCTTGAAGCTGGTCTGGAGGGTGTTTTATCTTGAAGCTGGTCTGGAGGGTGTTTTATCTTGAAGCTGGTCTGGAGGGTGTTTTTGAAAGCTTGATAGAAATCTAAGGAGTTAAGGGGGCCCACCTCGTTTATTTTCTCTCTCTCTCTCTCTCTGTCTGGGTTGTATTCATCCGGCCCCATTCAGCCTACTGTTTTAAGACGTTTATCCCCATCTAGGTTTCGATTTTTTCCTGGTGAGCGGTAGTGAGCCAGCATATTGCTATACAATTTTCTTTTTGACAGCAGGCTAAATTTGTACATTTTTCGATAAAAAAATGTGTCCTTCGAAGCCGGATTTCTCCATACAATGCAGGCTCGCTTTCGCTCGCCAGGAAGAAATCGAAACCTGGATGTGGGATAAACGTCTTAAAACAGTAGGCTGAATGGGACCGAATGGATACAAGCCAGGGAAAGGGAGAAAAGAAGGAGTAACAAAAAACAGGTCACCTCCCTTAACTATAGAAAATAACCCTGAAGAACCTTGTATAATTGCACTGCCTCACACCTCACGTCTCTCAATTATCATATACCTGTTTGTAAGCCCACTGTTTATTATAAAAAATATATAAATAAAATAAAATAAATAGATAAAAAATGAATAATCTCTGACATCTCCTAATTTAAATATTTTGCATCTATCCATATACATTTTATGGATCACTGTTCTTCATTTCATTGGCATAGAACCAATATTAACTGTTGACTATAGTCCGTTCATTCTAGGTTGGGCAGAAATCGTAACCCCTAACCTCCCATAACTTAAAAAATGACTAAAGTAATCGAGCTAATATTTCTACCTAATGGGAAGACTTGGTCAGGGATTATGTGTATAAATTGACAGCTCATTTGCTCTAGCCATTTTTGAGTTACAGAGGTTAGAGGTTACGATTTCTGGCCAACCTAGAATGAACGCACTATAGTATTCCAATTGGCCACTTGCGAGTTTCGTTCTATAAGGAAGTTGGAGCTGTAGACATCGATATTTAACAGAATTACCAGCTAAAATGTGGTTGTAGTACATATTTATATACATATAACTAAATTCGACATCCGTTTTATCCATTAGACATCTACTTTATTATTTTATTTCTGTTTAATATCGATGTTTAAGGCTCCAACTTCCTTATAACCTAAAACTCGCAGGTGGTCAATTATTTGTACTCTATCGTAACCTCATTCTTTTTTAGTTCACATCTCAAACAAAAGCCTTAAGGGAGCCCACCTCACTTTTTTCTCTTTCTCTCCCTCTCTGTTTGGCTTGTATCTATTCGGCCCCATTCAGCCTACTGTTTAAAGACGTTTACCCCCCTCCAGGAGTCAATAATATCCTGCCGAGCGGTAGCGAACCAGCACATATATATTTTTGTTTCGACAGCTAGCTAAATTTGTACATTTTTCGATAGAAAAATTTCTCTGGCGAAGCCGGATTTCTCTATACAATGCTGGCTCGCTATCGTTCGCCAGGAAGGAATCGACACCTGGATGGGGATAAACGTATCAAAGCAGTTGGCTGAATGGGGCCGAATGGATACAAGCCAGAGAAAGAGAGAAAAGGAGAGAAAGAGAAAAAAAGGCCGGTGACCCCCCTTTAAAAAAACTCGCCTTTCAGTCCGAGCTTGCATTTGTGTCAGCGCCCCCAATCAAAGCATCACCTGTAAAAACCTTCTATAAGTGTACTCTCTCTCTCTCTCTCTCTCGCTCGCTATCACGCACCTTTTTGTAGGACCATTTTTTGTTTCTTGTTTTTGTTTTACATCCGACTTATCTTTCTAGTATTCTTTACTTAGTCAGAACATCAGATTGTAGAGTCTCTTTATAATCGCAAAACTAATGGGGCCAAACGTCTTAAAATCACCTTCTACATATTAATTGTAGAGTCTCTTTATAATCGCAAAACTAATGGGGCCAAACGTCTTAATATCACCTTGTACTTACTAATTGTAGAGTCTCACACCAAAGGTCTTAAAATCACCTTGTACAAAATAATTGTAGAGTCTCTTTATAATCGCAAAACTAATGAGGCCAAACGTCTTAAAATCACCTTGCACATAATAATTGTATAGTCTCTCACACCTGGCCTGTCTACCTGGCCAAGCACGCACCTTGTCTGAACCCTGACGTGTCCAGTCATCAGGCTATAGCAGTACAGGTGGCTACAACAAAAGAGGGTTCACTATATTTCTTGTTCTATAACTATACCTTCCTCTGTTTAAGGGGGCCCAACTCTTTTTTTTGTGTTTTTTGTTTCTTTCTCTCTCTCTTACCCTCTCTGGGTTGTATTCATTCGGTCCCATTCAGCCTACTGTTTTAAGACGTTTATCCCCATCCAGGTGTCGATTTTTCCTGGCGAGCGATAGCGAGTCACCCTTACAATGTTTTTGTCAGCAGGTTAAATGTGTACATTTTTCGATAGAATAATGTCTCTGGTGAAACTGGATTTCTCCATATATTAACAGTGCTGGCTCGCGATATCGACACCTGGATGGGGATAAAATCTCTTAATAAACATCAATCCCCAGGGTAAGAAAGTGAATAAATAAGACATATATATATATATATGTAAAAGCATGATAAATAGGAAAAAGTAAATCCTGTAACACTTATAATATCCACCACTCACACATCAGTCTCCCATCAGTCAATGGTATTTTTCGCCTCTCAAAATTGACGAACACGACCGATAACAACAATAACAACTCCAACACCACCACCACCATCACCATCAATATTTTCTCAACGCTACAACCGCCACCAACACTACCACTAATGATAATCACCACCACTACTACCATCATCAATTACATCTAAAACACTACCAACACCACCACCACCACTAGCAGCACCACCACCATCAATATCATCTCAAATGGTACTACCACCACCACCACCACATCCACTAATGCTACCACTATCACCAACACTACTACCACAATCAGTTACATATAAAGTACCATCAGCACCACCACTATCACCATCAATATAATCTCAACCACTACCACCCGTACCACAACCATCACTAGCATTACCACAACCACAACTACCATCATCACCGCCTTTAATACTATACTACCACCACCATAATCAGTACTACCACAAATACCGCTACCAGTACTACCACAATTACCATTACCATTACCACCACCAATATAACTTGTTAACCACCCCCACCACCTCTACTACCAGTACTACTACCACACAAACACTACCACCACTACTACCACCACAATTACCACCACAACAACAACCAATACTACCACAATTACCACCACCACCACTATCACTTCAATAACCATCATCACCACTGCTATCATCCCCAGTCAGGTGTTGACGAAAATTAGTACCTGCCACTCCTTTCACACCACACTTGTACCCACTATCTGTACACCTGGAGAGAGAGAGAGAGAGAGAGAGAGTACAAAGGAAATCAAGCAACAACAGGTCTAGTGACCCTTCTAGGCTGCTTGTCCTCCAAAACACTGAGGATCAAGTGTCCAAACAGTGGATTAGAGTGGGTAAGGGAACATTGGAAAGGGAACTACTGCCCTAGAACTAATGTCCGTGGCAGGATTAGGAAGTTAGTAGGGGACAGATGGGTTAGTAACTGAGGGGGGGATAAAATAAAGTTATTCATTTACAAACGCAGTCAGTCGCGGGTTTGATGCGAGATATTTGTCTAAGCGGAGTTTAAATGAATCAACGGTGCTGCAGTCTATAACGTCTCGGGGAAGCCCATTCCACAAGTTGACAACTCGATTGAAGAAGAAATTCTTAGATTCGTGTGAGTTAAAAAATTTACCAATAATTTTGCAACCGTTTCCCCGCGTGTAATTAGATTGGTCGATAGTGAAGTACTTACTACAGTTTATATGGTCAATGCCTTTGATGATTTTGAACACTTGAATTAAGTCACCTCTTAATCTGCGCTGGGTTAAAGGAAATAGATTTAATTCTCTAAGACGCTCTTCGTATGGTTTGTTCTTTAGGCTAGGTATCATTTTGGTAACTCTACGTTGAACTCGTTCTAGCTTGTTTATATCTTTTTGGTAATAAGCGCACCAGGATTGAATGCAGTATTCCAGAAGAGGGCGGACTAAGGAATTGTAAAGGGTGAGGATAACTTCTTTGGATTTATGCTCAAATGACCTGCCTATAAAGCCAATTATTTTGTTTGCCTTCTTAACAACTTCTGAACATTGTTGACTCGGTTTTAGGTTACTCGATATTGTTACTCCCAGATCGGTTTCTCTGTTTACATTCTTAAGCTGAGTGCCATTCATCGAATAGTTTGCTTTCTCATTTAGGTATCCGATATGTAGTACTTTACATTTATCCGCATTGAAACTCATTTGCCAAATTTGGGCCCAACATGACAATTTATCTAGATTGTGTTGCATATCGTCAACTTGTTCTTTTGAGAGTACGCTATTTGCAATTTTTGTATCGTCAGCAAATTTTGAGATTGTACAGGTGAGACCCTCATCTATGTCGTTGATGTAAATTAGAAAGATAATTGGTCCTAGTACCGATCCCTGGGGTACCCCGCTACTTACATTGGTCCATTTAGATGCCTTACCGTTTATGACTACTCTTTGCTTCTGTCGGTGAGCCAATTTTCTATCCATTTCAACACACCGTCTTGTATTCCATGCACTTTTAGTTTTAGCAGTAAACGTTTGTGGGGAACTTTGTCAAAGGCCTTTTGAAAATCAAGGTATATAATATCTACAGCTCTACTCTCATCGTAGAGGTTAAGGATATCGTGGAAGAAGTCTAAGAGGTTTGTTAAACAGGAACGTTTTTTACGAAAGCCGTGTTGAGTATCTTTAAGTAAGTTATTTGCCTCTAAGTGATTTACGAGTCTGTCTCTTATGACCGTTTCTAACATTTTACATACAATTGAGGTTAAGCTAATTGGACGATAGTTACTGGGTAGGGATTTGCTGCCTTTTTTGAATATCGGTGTTACGTTGGCTAGCTTCCACTGATCAGGCATAGTCCCAGACTGCAAGGATTCATTGAATAGCAATGTCAGTGGTTTGGAGAGCTCATCCTTAGCTTCCTTTAGAACTCTAGGCGAGATTGTATCAGGTCCAGGCGTTTTATTTACCTTGAGTTTATCTAAACAATTCAATACTTCTCTCTTTGTAACGGTGATATTGCTTAGAACATCTGAATTATCAATCTGAATCGGCGATGGTGTAGGGATATCACTGAGGTCTTCGGTTGTAAAAACTGATGCAAAGAAGGTATTGAGGGCATTACTCATTTGTACTTCGTCTTTGGTGTATTCTCCATTTTCATCGACTAACGGTCCAACAGTTGAAGTAACTACTTTTTTCTTTCTTATATATCTATAGAATTATTTCGCGTTTGTTTTACTTTGATTCGCAGCATGTAACTCCAGGGTCTTTTTACTTTGCTTAATTAACTTTTTGGCTTTGCGTCGTAGCTCTATAAATTTCACCCGTTCTTCGTCATTTTGTGAGGATTTTAATCTATCATTAGCAAATTTTTTAGCAAGCAGACAGTCTGAAATATCTTTATTCCACTATTTGGGCTTATCATTATGGCCTGGACGCCGTATTTTCGATGGTATGCAGTCTTGCACTGCCTTAAGGTAAGTGGTTGTGAAACACTCCCAAGATGTATTTATGTCGTTATTGTTAGTCAGAAAGCTCCAGTCAGTTTCTTTAAGCTTTGATTTAAGTTTATGGAAATTTGCTTTCTTGAAATTAGGGACTTTCTCATTGCTGCTATTTGATTTGTTACTAGTAAACTTTAAAGTGAAAGTTATCGTACGATGGTCGCTGTTACTGAATTCATCACCAACATTCAAATTCTCTATTAATTCTTCTTTTGTTGCGAGTACAAGGTCAAGCACATTATTACCACGGGTCGGAGATTGTACAAATTGAAAAAGTGAACTCTCTTGCAAGTTAGCATAGAGGTCGTGATCAGAGTGTGAAGTAAGAATATCGCCCCATTTAGTCATGGGTAAGTTGAAATCGCCAAGAATTACTGTATGTTAGTTATTTCTGAAATTTGTTCATAAATTTCACTGTCAGTTTGCACTGATTGAGATGGGGGTCTGTATAATAAAGCTAGTGTTATTTTAGTTCCTCGTTTATTATTTAATAGTACCTAAGATATGTCTATATTCGCAATTTGAGGTTTTGACATTAAGACGGGAGAGAGAGAGAGAGAGAGATGTACATAGATTTGCATATTTACGTAGATACACTGGAAACACAGACCTTACAATTTCAAAGAGGTGCACATGACTTATCTCGAGAGAGAGAGAGAGAGAGAGAGAGAGAGATGAGGTTAACGATTCATAGGTAATTGATTAGAGAGGGGAGTTGTTATGAAGAGAAAATGATGGTCCGTGTACTGTATAATTATAGGAAATATAAAAAGTTAGTCTAAGAGAGAGAGAGAGAGAGATGAGGTTAACGATTCATAGGTAATTGATTAGAGAGGGGAGTTGTTATGAAGAGAAAATTTAATGATGGTCCGTGTACTGTATAATTATAGGGAATATAAAAAGTTAGTCTAAGAGAGAGAGAGGGAGAGAGAGAGAGATGAGGTTAACGATTCATAGGTAATTGATTAGAGAGGGGAGTTGTTATGAAGAGCAAATGATGGTTCGTGTACTGTATAATTATAGGGAATATAAAAAGTTAGTCTAAGAGAGAGAGAGAGAGAGAGAGAGAGAGAGAGAGAGAGAGAGATATTAATTATACGAGAACTAGAGAGAGAGAACAAGAACAAGAACACGCCCCAGAAACAACGTAGACAACCACACCTTATGATCGAACCCGGTGTTTCGATTACGGAGTGACGGATATACGATACATGCAAGGCCGTTCGCGTCCACGTAACTCTGAGCGCTGGTATGTATTCCGATAACGAACGCTACGGAGAGACGACCCCCTGCGGTACATGGAGAATTGGACACCCGACGTCGAAATGTTGGTCTTTTGCCATTGTAATACACAGTTTACCCATTGCAATAATCGGGTTATAAGGAAGTTTGACCTATAAACATTGACAATTAGTGAACATACCAGCTAAAATGCGGTTAAAGTACATATAAATCTAATTATTATCGATGTATGAGTTTCCATTTTCCTTATATCGAAACTCAGAAGTGATACATTATAACTTCTCCAATCAGATGACCAATATCTAGCTTGTAGGCATCAAAGGGTTAAATTCGATCTCGAGTATCCCTCTGAGTTCATGTACTGTATAATAATTTCGTAAGCATCTATAAATAACCCTAGGAGGAGATATTGGACAGCCAGACAGACAGAACATTAATATATTGGACAGACAGACAGACAAAACGACGGAGAAGCTTATTAAACTTGGTCCGGTAAGCGGGTGATTGATACCATTCTGCTAACGCACAATTTATTTACCTTATCAAGTCTAGCCTGATCTAACCTACTGTAACTTAACCTACGCTTTTTAGGATTGTGGCCGTTTGGGTTTTTGGTCATTTAGGAGTGTGGGCTGATTGGATTGTGGCCGATCGGGTTCTGACCGTTTAGGAATGTATCAGTTTGGGTTGTGGCCTTTTAGGAGTGTAGTAGTTTGGGTTCTGACCGTTTAGGAGTGTATCAGTCTGGATTGTGGCCGTTTAGGAGTGTGGCTGATGGGGTTGTGGCCGTTTAGGAGTGTACTAGTTTGGGTTGTGACCGTTTAGGAGTGTAGCCGTTTTTGGTTTTGACCGTTTATTAGTACGGCCATTTACTCCTACTTTCGTTTCGTGGCCTCCAAAATGGCCTCCGGGATATGAGTTGTCTTGTTACCATGTTGTAATGTGCCCGTAGCGATCATAACGCCCGGGTAATCTGATGGTACTGACGGCTAAATTGCGTATCACTGGAATAGAGGAAGAAGGGGAGGGGTGTGGGGTGGGGGTGGGGGTGTATAGAGACCTTAGGGTAACAGAAATCGACCAGATTACATACTATTGGGGCCACAAATATTATAATATACCCGTGTCCTTATTATACATACGGCAATACTGGTACGGTACACGAGATGTATTTATATCTATTTCAATATAAAGTTAACATGCTCACTAATGAAATACCAGCCTATTGCTAATTAAATACGTCACCAAAATGACATCCAAAGGAATAGATGTCCGATCTCTTTTGCTACAGGATTTCTAGAATGGAGGAAGGAGGGTGGGGTGGGGTGGGCTTTTTTGCTGGTTATTTAAATGTGTTGGCTAGTTTCTTTGGCCTTTCTGGATTGCGATTTGGTGGGTTGCTTGCGTTATCTTCTCTTCTTGTAGGGTCTGATCATTTATCTTCTGTTTTACTTGGTTCTCTTCGCTCCTCTCCCCTCCTCTCCACTTCGCTTGTCTTGCTAGAGGAATGCTGGCTATGTAAATATAATGGCTAGTATCCTCCCTAGACCTCAATCAAGCTTAGAAAAAACACCCCCAAAATCCCCAGTTTAAGATAAGTTTGTAAATTTTTCGATAGAAAAATGTCGCGGCTGAAGGCCGGTTCCTTTTATATTACAGGCTCGCGATCACTCGCCAGGAAAACATCGACACCTAAACGACAGGAAAACTCTAAATATTGACAATAAAATGGGGCGATAGGTCATAAAATCGCCAAACTAATGGGTCGAACATCTTAAAATCTGAAAACTAATGAGGCTAAACATGAGGAAGAAGGGGGACCAGAAAAACAACCCATCTCCCCTTAAGGTACTGGTAAGTTATGTTTGGTGGCTGAGTTTTAATACCCTCCGAAATTATGAATCTGCCAGACTACAATTGCTCGTAAAAAAAAAAAAAAAAAAAAAAAAAAAAAAACACATGTAAAAAGCGCTCGAGTAAAGCTACTTTCACACATTCACGATGTTGGTCCCGATTTACCCCGAGGTACACAAATTGGTACATCGGCAGAGACAGTGACACGATGTAGGCGTTTGATGACGAAGCCTCGACGGTGACACGTAGTAGCCACGCCGGGCCAGATGGTACCACGGTTGCAACACGACGGCGCCACGTCAAACGGTCAAAATTCCGGTCAAAACCGTACCCCGACGTGGCACGTGGGGAACACGACGAGGGGCGATGGACTTATGATGGTGACACGTGGCCGACCCGACGAGGACAACGCCACAACGTCAAGCCACTTTCACACATTCACGATGTTGGTCCCGACGTACCCCGATTTGAATATCGGGACACAACGTGGTGCAATTCCCAACGTGTGTCGGGGTCGTCGGGGAGCGTCGTGTTACCCGCGGTGCGGGACGTGGCAAATCGGGCTTGGCCACCAAAGGTTTGGATTTGTTCAAATATTTCGCACGATGTACTTTTGGCGTGGTACCATCGGGTAACGTCGGGTACAACGTGTTGATGGCGTGGGTCTGGCGTGTCTGCATCCGGTTTCATCGGCATCGACGTGGCGGCGTCGGGGTATAAATAGTTATAATATATTACAGTAAAAGTCATGTAATCCGAATGGCAGCGGACCGACAGTGCTTCGGATTAGTGGAGTATTCTGACAACACTATAAATACGCACATGATGAATAAATAAAGACCTGATATGGTATACGGTATGCCTATACCGTATAATATACCGTATATAATATTCCATAATCAACTTATATTAAACGAGTTAATAAGTTCAAATGAAAAATCAGTGTACCGGTATGATTACCGAAACACGTGTGTTAATTGTCGAGTGAGCGTGTGTGTGTGTTATTGTTCTTGTGTGTCTATATCGACCGCCACTGATACACGGTATGCAAATTTTTTTATTATAATTATGCTCTATGGAATTGAATTTCATTTTACCTAATACAGTAGTACAAAGGAGTACAAAGGAGTACAAAGGAGTACAAAGGAAATCAAGCAACAACAGATCTAGTGACCCTTCTAGGCTGCTTGTCCTCCAAAACACTGAGGATCAAGTGTCCAAACAGTGGTTTAGAGTGGGTAAGGGAACATTGGAAAGGGAACTACTGCCCTGCCACTAACGTGGCAGGACTAGGAAGTTAGTAGGGGACATATGGGTTAGTAACTAAGGGGAGGATAAAATAAAGTTATTCATTTACAAACGCAGTCAGTCGCGGGTTTGATGCGAGATATTTGTCTAGGCGGAATTTAAATGAATCAACGGTGTTGCAGTCTATAACGTCTCGGGGAAGCCCATTCCACAAGTTGACAACTCGATTGAAGAAATTCTTAGATTCGTGCGAGTTAAAAGATTTACCAATAATTTTGCAACCGTTTCCCCGCGTGTAATTAGATTGGTCGATGGTGAAGTACTTACTACAGTTCATATTGTCGATGCCTTTGATGATTTTGAACACTTGAATTAAGTCACCTCTTAATCTGCGCTGGGTTAAAGGAAATAGATTTAATTCTCTAAGACGCTCTTCGTATGGTTTGTTCTTTAGGCTAGGTATCATTTTGGTAACTCTACGTTGAACTCGTTCTAGCTTGTTTATATCTTTTTGGTAATAAGGGCACCAGGATTGAACGCAGTATTCCAGAAGAGGGCGGACTAAGGAATTGTAAAGGGTTAGGATTACGTCTTTGGATTTATGCTCAAATGATCTGCCTATAAAGCCAATTATTTTGTTTGCCTTCTTAACAACTTCTGAACATTGTTGACTCGGTTTTAGGTTACTCGATATTGTTACTCCCAGATAGGTTTCTCTGTTTACATTCTTAAGCTGAGTGCCATTCATCGAATAGTTTGCTTTCTCATTTAGGTATCCGATATGTAGTACTTTACATTTATCCGCATTGAAACTCATTTGCCAAATTTGGGCCCAACATGACAATTTATCTAGATTGTGTTGCATATCGTCAACTTGATCTTTTGAGAGTACGCTATTTGCAATTTTTGTATCGTCAGCAAATTTTGAGATTGTACAGGTGAGACCCTCATCTATGTCGTTGATGTAAATTAGAAAGAGAATTGGTCCTAGTACCGATCCCTGGGGTACCCCGCTACTTACATTGGACCATTTAGATGCCTTACTGTTTATGACTACTCTTTGCTTTCTGTCGCTGAGCCAATTTTCTATCCATTTCAACACACCGTCTTGTATTCCATGCGCTTTTAGTTTTAGCAGTAAACGTTTGTGGGGACTTTGTCAAAGGCCTTTTGAAAATCAAGGTATATAATATCTACAGCTTTACTCTCATCGTAGAGGTTGAGGATATCGTGGAAGAAGTCTAAGAGGTTTGTTAAACAGGAACGTTTTTTACGAAAGCCGTGTTGAGTATCTTTAAGTATGTTATTTTCCTCTAAGTGATTTACGAGTCTGTCTCTTATGACCGTTTCTAGCATTTTACATACAACTGAGGTTAAGCTAATTGGACGATAGTTACTGGGTAGGGATTTGCTGCCTTTTTTGAATATCGGTGTTACGTTGGCTATCTTCCACTGATCAGGCATAGTTCCAGACTGCAAGGATTTATTGAATAGTAATGTCAGTGGTTTGGAGAGCTCATCCTTAGCTTCCTTTAGAACTCTAGGCGAGATTGTATCAGGTCCAGGCGTTTTATTTACCTTGAGTTTATCTAAACAATTCAATACTTCTCTCTCTGTAACGGTGATATTGCTTAGAACATCTGAATTATCAATCTGAATCGGCGATGGTGTAGGGATATCACCGAGGTCTTCTGTTGTAAAAACTGATGCAAAGAAGGTATTGAGGGCATTACTCATTTGTACTTCATATTTGGTGTATTCTCCATTTTCATCGACTAACGGTCCAACAGTTGAAGTAACTACTTTTTTCTTTCTGATATAACTGTAGAATTCTTTCGGGTTTGTTTTACTTTGATTCGCAATATGTAACTCTAGGGTCTTTTTACTTTGCTTAATTAACTTTTTGGCTTTGCGTCGTAGCTCTACAAATTTCACCCGTTCTTCGTCATTTTGTGAGGATTTTAATCTATCATTAGCAATTTTTTTAGCAAGCAGGCAGTTTGAAATATCTTTATTCCACCATTTGGGCTTATTATTATGGCCTGGACACCGTATTTTCGATGGTATGCAGTCTTGCACTGCTTTTAGGTAAGTGGTTTCGAATAACTTCCAAGATGTATTTATGTCGTTATTGTTAATTAAAAAGCTCCAGTCAGTTTCTTTAAACATAGCTCTAAGTTTATGAAAGTTTGCTTTCTTGAAATTAGGGACTTTTTCGATGCTACTATTTGGTTCGTTACTAGTAAACTTTAAAGTGAAAGTTATCGTACGATGGTCGCTGTTACTGAATTCATCACCAACATTCAAATTCTCTATTAATTCTTCTTTTGTTGCAAGTACAATGTCAAGAACGTTATTCCCACGGGTCGGTGTTCGAACAAATTGATAAAGCGAACTCTCTTGCAAGTTCGTATACAAGTCATGTCCGGAGTGTGAAGTAAGAGTATCGCCCCACTTGGTCACAGGTAAATTAAAGTCGCCAAAAAATACGGTATCTTGTGAGTTACTTACATCTGCAATTTGTTCATAAATTTCTCGGTCAGTTTGCACTGATTGAGCTGGAGGTCTGTATATTAATGCAAGTATTATTTTTGTACCTTTATTATTCTTTATTAGCACAAAAGATGTGTCGACGTTCACAATTTGAGGTTTTGACAAGAGGGTCGGGTTAAGACTTTCTTTGATATAAAATAAAATGCCACCTCCATTTTTATTTATTCGGCTTTTCTCAAACATTACATAACCGGGAAGTGAATACTCTGCTAAAAAGTCTCTATCTACTGTATTGAGCCAAGATTCTGTTATACCAATCACATCATAATTTTCAGTAAACACTAGTTCCTCTAAATCTGAAAATTTATTGCGTATGCTACGAGCGTTTGCATAGAAAACCTTTAAAGTTGCGGTTTTAGAACTCACAGAACGTTCTTTAATCAAATTTTTGGTTCTGATCGGATCTACATTTACATTCATGGCTGACATCGGTCCTCGGTTGTTATCCCTGGCGGTTTTGAATTTGGGTCGTGTTGGTGGAGCTTTATCCAAATTCGCGGTTCTTGACAGATTAGCATTTAATTCCTTCGCAGGTTGCCGCCCTCGCTGTCTTCGGTCCTCCTTCCTGGTTGTCCTGTGCTGAGTCGATTTCTTCTCCGAAAATCCTTCACCGCATCGTTGAGAAGACGCCCAAAACGTGCTGCTCCCACCTGGTTCAGATGAACTCCATCGTCCGAAAACAAATAGTCATCGTAGTAGAAATTGTCCCAGGTGTCGACGAATCCCAAGTTTTCCTTCCTGCAGAGGTTTGCTAGACAACGATTTGTGCTGGTGGCTATGTTGTAAAATCGGCTCTCTACACCGAGCCGGGGGACGATTCCTGAGACGATGATCCTTGATGACTTCTCCTTAAACGACTTGATCAGCTGCTGGTACTTTAAAAGCAAATCTTCCGACCGGGTTCGCTGTACATCGTTGGATCCAACGTGGATGACGTACATTGTATTAGCAGGGGCCAGCTTAGATACTTCGTCAACTGCAGCAACTACGTCGTCCACTACGTCGTTTATAATAGTAAAGGTCAAAGGAAATACTAAGTGTTATTGATTAATTTAACACAAGGTAGTGTTTGTGTGGGTGGATGGGTTTAGATTGAGGAGATTGTTCCTGTGTTTTCGACGATTCCATCCTTACACAAGCTACGTGTATATCGATCCTTTTGCAAAAGATAGGTTTATATCAATACATTTTACCTTCCACAATTAGAGAAAATATGATTCATCACGAAGTGTAGCCTACCTGTGGAGATTAAACGCACTGTTATATAATATACTATATGAGATATACCGATATATCGTTTTTTTATCGTTATTTTTATTTGCATAATAAATCACAACAATTTTTTCCGCTGAACATGATGGCGGTGTTTAGAATATGCTATCATCAATATTGGATTTTATAGAAATAAATCTATAACGATAGTTTTTTGTTTTTATAGAATCCCAGCCGCACCAAAATATTCGCTCTCAATTGGTTTTCACCCATAATAATTATTTTTTTAATTACATTTTTTATGAACGGCAAGAGGAAAGGTTAGTATATAAGATTTCAACAAAACAATAAATAAAAATAATAATATGTGGAATTTCACCGTAGGTGAAGGTTACTGTTCAGTCCGCCCGTACTTTCCCTCCCCATCTTAGTTGGTTTTCACCCATAATAATTGTTTGTTGTTATTTTAAAAACAATATGAACGGCAAGAGGAAAGGTTATTATATAAGATTTCAACAACAAAATAAATTAAAATAATAATATGTGGAATTTCACTGTAGGTGAAGGTTACTGTTCAGTCCGCCCATACTTTCCCTCCCCATTTTCACCGATAAAATATGGGACAATGAATATTCTGTAAGCAAGTGATATATTGGATTTTCATTAGCTTTCTAATGGTACATATATGGCCTATGTACGATCAAAACTTTAATTTTTCCTGAATATTTTTTGTCCGTCGCCGCTGTCACCCACTGGTAAATATTTTCTCTTCATTTCATGGTCTATTTTCATATAATTTAACGTTCGATACAGATTTTAGATATTAGTTTCGTATACCGGCAATGAATACAGATTGTTATTTACAAGAACCAGCTCTCTACGACAAAAACTTGATTTTATATAAAACAAAATCATACGCCTATACCTTACAAAGAAATAATTCGACCTTATCTTACCTTAAACTTGACCGTTGAACGTAATACCTTTAACACCATATGTATTGATGATATCTGTCAGGCTGCCTGACGTTGTGGCGTCGTCCTCGTCGGGTCGGCCACGTGTCACCATCATAAGTCCATCGCCCCTCGTCGTGTTCCCCACGTGCCACGTCGTCGGGGTACGTCGGGGTACGGTTTTGACCGGAATTTTGACCGTTACAGCATTGACGTGGCGCCGTCGTGTTGCAACCGTGGTACCATCTGGCCCGGCGTGGCTACGACGTGTCACCGTCGAGGCTTCGTCGTCAAACGCGTACATCCTGTCACTGTCTCTGCCGATGTACCAATTTGTGTACCTCGGGGTACATCGGGACCAACATCGTGAATATGTGAAAGTGGCTTCAGGCAGCCTGACAGATATCATCAATACATATGGTGTTAAAGGTATTTCGTTCAACGGTCAAGTTTAAGGTAAGATAAGGTCGAATTATTTCTTTGTAAGGTATAGGCGTATGATTTTTTTATATAAAATAAAGTTTTTGTCGTAGAGAGCTGGTTCTTCGTAAATAACAATCTGTATTCATTGCCGATATACGAAATTAATATCTAAAAACTGTATCGAACGTTAAATTATTTGAAAATAGACCATGAAGTGAAGCGAAAATATTTACCAGTGGGTGACAGCGGCGACGGAAAAAAAATATTCAGGAAAAATAAAAGTTTTGATCGTACATAGGCCATATATGTACCATTAGAAAGCTAATGAAAAATCCAATATATCACTTGCTTACAGAATATTCATTGTCCCACATTTTATCGGTGAAAATGGGGAGGGAAAGTATGGGCGGACTGAACAGTAACCTTCACCTACAGTGAAATTCCACATATTATTATTTTAATTTATTTTGTTGTTGAAATCTTATATAATAACCTTTCCTCTTGCCGTTCATATATTTTTTTTTTAAATAACAACAAACAATTATTATGGGTGAAAACCAAGTAACCTTCACCTACGGTGAAATTCCACATATTATTATTTTTATTTATTGTTTTGTGGAAATATTATATACTAACCTTTCCTCTTGCCGTTCATAAAAAATGTAATTAAAAAAAACAATTATTATGGGTGAAAACCAATTGAGAGCGAATATTTTGGTGTGGCTGGGATTCTATAGAAACAAAAAACTATCGTTATAGATATATTTCTATAAAATACAATATTGATGATGGCATATTCTAAACACCGCCATCATATTCAGCGGAAACAATTGTTATGATTTATAATGCAAATAAAAATAACGATAAAAAAACGATATACCGGTACCGGTATATCTCATATAGTATATTATATAACAGTGCGTTTAATCTCCACAGGTAGGCTACACTTCGTGATGAATCATATTTTCTCTAATTGTGGAAGGTAAAATGTATTGATATAAACCTATCTTCTGCAAAAGGATCGATATAAACATAGCTTGTGTAAGGATGGAATCGTCGAAAACACAGGAACAATCTCCTCTATCTAAACCCATCCACTCACACAAACACTACCTTGTGTTAAATTAATCAATAACACTTAGTATTTCCTTTGGCTTTTACTATTATAAACACTACTGTATTAGGTAAAATGAAATTCAATTCCATAGAGCATAATTATAATAAAATTTATTGCATACCGTGTATCAGTGGCGGTCGATATATTATAGCCACTCAAGAACAATAACACACACGCACGCACACGCACACACTCTCACTCGACAATTAACACACACGTGTTTCGGTAATCATACCGGTACACTGATCTTTCATTTGAACTTATTAACTCGTTTGATATAAGTTGATTATGGAATATTATATACGGTATATACGGTATAGGCCTACCGTATACCATATCAGGTCTTTATTTATTCATCATGTGCGTATTTATAGTGTTGTCAGAATACTCCACTAATCCGAAGCACTGTCGATCCGCTGCCATTTGGATTACATGACTTTTACTGTAATATATTATAACTATTTATACCCCGACGCCGCCACGTCGATGCCGATGAAACCTGGTGCAGACACGCGAGACCCACGTCATCGACACGTTGTACCCGACGTTACCCGATGGTACCACGCCAAAAGTCCATCGTGCGAAATTTTTGAACAAATCCAAACCTTTGGTGGCCAAGCCCGATTTGCCACGTCCCGCACCGCGGGTAACACGACGCTCCCCGACGACCCCGACACACGTTGGGGATTGCACCACGTTGTGTCCTAATATTCAAATCGGGGTACATCGGGACCAACATCGTGAATGTGTGAAAGTGGCTTAGACGGCGAAGCCTCGATGGTAACACGTCGTAGCCATGACGGGCCAGATGGTACCACGTTGCAACACGAGGGCGCCACGTCAATGCCCTAACGGTCCAAATTCCGGTCATAACCGTACCCCGACCGGTCAAATCCGTACCCCGACGTGGCACGAGGGGAAGACGACGAGGGGGGGGATGGACTTACGATGGTGTTACGGGCGTGACACGACGACACAATGACAGACGGGGTGACAGACACAATTCGATATAAAAGGGGCAGGTTCTGGTACCTGTACCTCACTCTACACACCTCCCAAGCCACGGCCACACGTCAGCACCACTCGCCCTACCCTACACCATGGATGAACTCGAGGTCCTGCAGTTGCAGGTAGATCTGGCAGCACATCAGGCAAGATTAGATGTTGCCCTGTACAGAGCCATGCAGAATGTGCAGGATGCCCACGGGCCACCCAGGTTACGGAGAAGGCAGGTCTGGACCCGGAAATGGCTGTAATTGCATACCGTGTATCAGTGGCGGTCGATATAGCCACACAAGAACACACACACACGCACACACACTCACTCGACAATTAATCTCCACAGGTAGGCTACACACGTGTTTCGGTAATCATACCGGTACACTGATTTTTCCTTTGAACTTATTAACTCGTTTGATATAAGTTGATTATGATATATTATATACGCTATAGGCCTATGCCATATTAGGTATTTATTTATTAATCATGTGCGTATTTATAGTGTTGTCATACGTACATGATGAATAAATAAAGACCTAATATGGTATAGGCCTATACCGTATATAATATTCCATAATCAACTTATATCAAACGAGTTAATAAGTTCAAATGAAAAATCAGTGTACCGGTATGATTACCGAAACACGAAGTGTAGCCTACCTGTGGAGATTAAACGCACTGTTATATTATATACTATATGAGATATACCGGTACCGGCATATCGTTTTTTTTATCGTTATTTTTATTTTCATACTAAATCACAGCAATTTTTTCCGCTGAACATGATGGCGGTGTTTAGAATATGCTATCATCAATATTGAATTTTATAGAAATAAATCTATAACATAGTTTTTTGTTTTTATAGAATCCCAGCCTCACCAAAATATTCGCTTTCAATTGGCTTTCACCCATAATATTTTATTTTTTTATTTTTTATGTTTTATAAACGGCAAGAGGAAAGGTTATTATATAAGATTTCAAAAAAACAGATAATCATATGGGGAATTTCACCGTAGGTGAAGGTTATAGGCCTACTGTTCAGTCCGCCCATACTTTCCCTGCCAATCTCAGTTGGTTTTCATCAGTATTTATCGGGTGTATAATGTATATATGGTAATGACGGGGTGGCACTGATATATAGCCTAGGCCTATTAAGACGATTGCACATGTTAAACATTTATGAAATTGCCTTACCTGGTACTGGAGGTTTCATGGAGGCGGCCTTCTCCTCCATCAATCGGTTCTTTTTGTCTGCGTTTTTAAAATCGCAAAGGCCCTTGTTGTAAAAGAGGGCATTATCCCGGTACCACTCCCCAAGCTCCTTCTCCACATCCTCCGCAAACATGGCGTACTCCTTCTGCTTACGTGATTTTTTGCCTTTCGTTGGTGTTGGTGTTGCCTGGTGTTGTGCTGGTGGTGTCTCTGCCTGCTCGTTGCTTGGTCCAGCAACCTCCTGCGTCGGTTCAATGGCGTCGAGTGTGTCAGCGCGTGGTGGTAGGGACAGATCGGGGACCTCTTCATCTGCAAATGCCACATTGGTTACCACTGCTGCTGCCTTTGCTGTCTTCTTACACCTCTTTACAGGGGTGGTTAGGTTCTTATTACGGGGCATGGCGTGGCGTGGAGTGGTGGGGTATGTAGAAATAATTAACGTTGATAGATGTGCACTGTTCACTTGGCGAGGGCGAGTGAGGCAGAGGCCTTCCTCGGGGCTGGCTTTATGGCCGCGTCTGGGGCTTGTGGATGCAGCGTGGGGCACGTGAGTACAACGGGGGGTGCGTGGCATGCTACGTGGGCCTGTCTTGGTGGGTGTGGGGGATTTGAAAATGGACCTTTATCTTTCACGACGTACCCCGACGCCACCACGTCGATGCCGATGGAGACACGCCAGACCCACGTCAAACCCATGTCATCGACAGGATGTAGCCGATAGTACCACTCCAAAAGTCCATTGTGCGAAATTTTTGAACAAATCCAAAACTTTGGTGGCCAAGCCCGATTTGCCACGTCCTGGGGTAACACGACGCTCCCCGACGACCCCGACACATGTTGGGGATTGCACCACGTTGTGTCCCGATATTCAAATCGGGGTACATCGGAACCAACATCGTGAATGTGTGAAAGTGGCTTAAAGCCACTTTCACACATTCACGATGTTGGTCCCGATGTACCCCGAGGTACACAAATTGGTACATCGGCAGTGACAGTGACACGATGTACGCGTTTGACGACGACGAAGCCTGGACGGTGACACGTCGTAGCCATGACGGGACAGATGGTACCACGGTTGCAACACGACGGCGCCACGTCAATGCTGTAACGGTCAAAATTAAAATTCCGGTCAAAACCGTACCCCGACGTACCCCGACGTGGCACGAGGGGAACACGACGAGGGGCGATGGACTTATGATGGTGACACGTGGCCGACCCGACGAGGACGACGCCACAACGTCAGGCAGTCTGACAGATATCGTCAATACATATGGTGTTAAAGGTATTACGTTCAACGGTCAAGTTTAAGGTAAGATAAGGTCGAATTATTTCTTTGTAAGGTATAGGCGTATGATTTTTTTTATATAAAATCAAGTTTTTGTCGTAGAGAGCTGGTTCTTCGTAAATAACAATCTGTATTCATTGCCGATATACGAAATTCATATCTAAAAACTGTATCGAACGTTAAATTATATGAAAATAGACCATGAAGTGAAGCGAACATATTTACCAGTGGGTGACAGCGGCGACGGACAAAAAATATTCAGGAAAAATAAAAGTTTTGATCGTACATTGGCCATATATGTACCATTAGAAAGCTAATGAAAAATCCTATATATCACTTGCTTACAGAATATTCATTGTCCCACATTTTATCGGTGAACATGGGGAGGGAAAGTATGGGCGGACTGAACAGTAACCTTCACCTACGGTGAAATTCCACATATTATTTTTATTTATTGTTTTGTTGAAATCTTATATAATAACCTTTCCTCTTGCCGTTCATATAAGAATTAAATAAAAAAAACAATTATTTTGGGTGAAAACCAATTGAGAGCGAATATTTTGGTGCGGCTGGGATTCTATAAAACAAAAAACTATCGTTATAGATTTATTTCTATAAAATCCAATATTGATGATAGCATATTCTAAATACCGCCATCATGTTCAGCGGAAAAAATTGCTGTGATTTAGTATGAAAATAAAAATAACGATAACAAAACGATATACCGGTACCGGTATATCTCATATAGTATATAATATTACAGTGCGTTTAATCTCCACAGGTAGGCTACACTTCGTGATGAATCATATTTTCTCTTAATTGTGGAAGGTAAAATGTATTGATATAAACCTATATTGTGCAAAAGGATTGATATAAACATAGTTTGTGTAAGGATGGAATCGTCGAAAACACAGGAACAATCTCCTCTATCTAAACCCATCCACCCACACAAACACTACCTTGTGTTAAATTAATCAATAACACTTAGTATTTCCTTTGGCTTTACTATTATAAACACTACTGTATTAGGTAAAATGAAATTCAATTCCATAGAGCATAATTATAATAACATTTATTGCATACCGTGTATCAGTGGCGGTCGATATAGCCACACAAGAACAATAACACACACACACGCACACACACACTCATTCGACAATTAACACACACGTGTTTTGGTAATCATACCGGTACACTGATTTTTCATTTGAACTTATTAACTTGTTTGATATAAGTTGATTATGGAATATTATATACGGTATATACGGTATAGGCCTATACCATATCAGGTATTTATTTATTAATCATGTGCGTATTTATAGTGTTGTCAAATACTCCACTAATCCGAAGCACCGTCGGTCGGCTGCCATTCGGATTACATGACTTTTACTGTAATATATTATAACTATTTATACCCCGACACCGCCACGTCGATGCCGATGCAACCTGATGCAGACACGCCAGACCCACGTCATCGACACGTTGTACCCGACGTTACCACGCCAAAAGTCCATCGTGCGAAATTTTTGAACAAATCCAAAACTTTGGTGGCCAAGCCCGATTTGCCACGTCCCGCACTGCGGGTAACACGACGCTCCCCGACGACCTCGACACACGTTGGGGATTGCACCACGTTGTGTCCCGATATTCAAATCGGGGTACATCGGGACCAACATCGTGAATGTGTGAAAGTGGCTTAAGCCACTTTCACACATTCACGATGTTGGTCCCGTTGTACCCCGAGGTACACAAATTGGTACAATGGCAGTGACAGTGACACGATGTACGCGTTTGACGACGAAGCCTCGATGGTGACACCTCGTAGCCACGACGGGCCAGATGGTACCACGGTTGCAACACGACGGCGCCACGTCAGTGCTGTAACGGTCAAAATTCCGGTCAAAACCGTACCCCGACGTACCCCGACGTGGCACGAGGGGAACACGACGAGGGGCGATGGACTTATGATGTTGACATGTGGCCGACCCGACGAGGACGACGCGACAACGTCAGGCAGCCTGACAGATATCGTCAATACATATGGTGTTAAAGGTATTACGTTCAACGGTCAAGTTTAAGGTAAGATAAGGTCGAATTATTTCTTTGTAAGGTATAGGCGTATGAATTATTTTATATAAAATCAAGTTTTTGTGTAGAGAGCTGGTTCTTTGTAAATAACAATCTGTATTCATTGCCGATATTCGAAATTCATATCTAAAAACTGTATCGAACGTTAAATTATATGAAAATAGACCATGAAGTGAAGCGAACATATTTACCAGTGGGTGACAGCGGCGACGGACAAAAAATATTCAGGAAAATACAAGTTTTGATCGTACATTGGCCATATATGTACCATTAGAAAGCTAATGAAAATCCTATATATCACTTGCTTACAGAATATTCATTGTCCCAAATTTTATCGGTGAAAATTGGGAGGGAAAGTATGGGCGGACTGAACAGTAACCTTCACCTATGGTGAAATTCCACATATTATTATTTTTATTTATTGTTTTGTTGAAATCTTATATAATAACATTTCCTCTTGCCGTTCATATAAGAATTAAATACAAATTTTTTTTTTTTTTTGGGTGAAAACCAATTGAGAAGAATATTTTGGTGCGGCTGGGATTCTATAAAAACAAAAAACTATCGTTATAGATTTATTTCTATAAAATTCAATATTGATGATAGCATATTCTAAACACCGCCATCATGTTCAGCGGAACAAATTGCTGTGATTTAGTATTAAAATAAAAATAATGATAAAAAAACGATATACCGGTACCGGTATATCTCATATAGTATATAATATAACAGTGCGTTTAATCTCCACAGGTAGGCTACACTTCGTGATGAATCATATTTTCTCTAATTGTGGATGGTAAAATGTATTGATATAAACCTATATTGTGCAAAAGGATTGATATAAACATAGCTTGTGTAAGGATGGAATCGTAAAAAACACAGGAACAATCTCCTCTATCTAAACCCATCCACCCACACAAACACTACCTTGTGTTAAATTAATCAATAACACTTAGTATTTCCTTTGGCTTTTACTATTATAAACACTACTGTATTAGGTAAAATGAAATTCAATTCCATAGAGCATAATTATAATAACATTTATTGCATACCGTGTATCAGTGGCGGTCGATATAGCCACACAAGAACAATAACACACACACACGCACATACACACTCACTCAACAATTAACACACACGTGTTTCGGTAATCATACCGGTACACTGATTTTTCATTTGAACTTATTAACTCGTTTGATATAAGTTGATTATGGAATATTATATACGGTATATACGGTATAGGCCTATACCATATCAGGTCTTTATTCATTCATCATGTGCGTATTTATAGTGTTGTCAGAATACTCCACTAATCCGAAGCACTGTCGGTCGGCTGCCATTCGGATTACATGACTTTTACTGTAATATATTATAACTATTTATACCCCGACGCCGCCAGATGCCGATGAAACCTGATGCAGACACGCCAGACCCACGTCATCGACACGTTGTACCCGACGTTACTACGCCAAAAGTCCATCGTGCGAAATTTTTGAACAAATCCAAAACTTTGGTGGCCAAGCCCGATTTTCCACGTCCCGCACCGCGGGTAACACGACGCTCCCCGACGGCCCCGACACACGTTGGGGATTGCACCACGTTGTGTCTCGATATTCAAATCGGGGTACATCGGGACCAACATCGTGAATGTGTGAAAGTGGCTTAAATTACACTGCCTTGATTTCCTCTTCCCGACACTTCTTCAAATATCCTTCATGTATTCATAGTATCACCAACCCACCAATTAACTTACAAATAAATATAATTTATGAAATCAATGAAACTAATAAATACATATTGTGGCACTCCAAGGATTCAAACCTAGGATACCCCCCACCCCCCCACCCCCTGGGAGTAAGGGGGCCTCCATCTTATGGTGGAGGAAGAAAGAATATGCCTCACGCGTCATACTGCGTGTGTGTGTCGTACAAGGCGACTAATTGGGGGAATGGGGGTAGATTGTAGGCACCAATCGAACAGAGCTATACCCAGGAGAGGCTGTGGGCATTTGATAAGGAATCGCTGGACTCCTGTTTCATTTGCTTGGCCTCTCTTACTGATTCCCTTTGTGCCTCACTTACACTGAGAGTAGTCCAGCGTGCTCTCACAAACCCCTCCTCCTCCTATCTACTTCACTACACTTAACAAGCACACCACACTTCCTCCTTCATAATTATTACAAAAAAAAAAAAAATGAACAAAGATGCAGCCTCGGAGTCCCCAGGGGGGAGGGGGGAGGAGACCATAAATGCCCCCACACATGCCCGACCTTCCCCTGACGACCCATCTAAAAACTCTGGACCACGGCCTGTCACTCTTACTATCAACTTTTGCAATATTCGCGGCCTTTCCTCTAATTTTCACTCTATCGAACACCATCTCTCCTCCTTCAAACCTGATCTTCTTTTTCTCACCGAAACTCAGGTGTCTGAAGCAACTGCCAGCAGCCCCTTCTCTGTATCCTCCTATTTTCTCTATCCTAGTTTCAAAGCCAATGGCGGATGTTGTGCATACGTGCACATTTCGACTCCTCTGAATTCTCAACTTTATGGCTCAAACTATCCTGTTATTCTCATACTAAATATTTCTGTGCTGTCTATCTTTCCCCTAACTCTACCGACTTTCCCAAATTCTTCGACTATCTAAACTCTAAAGTGGAACACATTCTATCTATCTCTCCCTTCTCTGGATTTCAACGTTCACCACCGCCAATGGCTCTCCTCTCACTCTACTGATCCACATGGTGAACAAGCCTACGTCTTTTCTATCATAAATGACCTAGCGCAGCTGGTCCAGCAACCCAACCGTATCCCGGATCGCTTCAGAGATCGGCCCAACATTCTCGACTTATTTCTGACTTCTATCCCTTCTTCTTATACTGTCAATCTTTTCTCTCCTTTGGGCTCCTCCGACCATAAACTTATCTCCGTCACCTGTCCTATCTCTTCAGTACGACCATCCGATCCTCCCAGCCGGCGGCGCTTGTGGCACTTTGGCGCTGCCGACTGGGAGACTCTCCGGCAGTACTTCTTTGATTTCCCATGGAATGACTTCTGCTTCCGTAGCCGAGGACCCTCGGAGAGTGCTGAACGCATTACCGAGGTAATCCTCTCGGGCATGGAAGCGTACATTCCATTTTCTTTCTCTCAGTCTAATGCAAAAAAATCTTGGTTTACTCACGCTTGTTCTACTGCTGTCCACAACAAGGAGGAAGCATTAAAACGGTACCGACGCCTTAAAACTCAAGAATCTCATTCTTCCTATGTTTCTGCCCGGAATCAAGCCAAATCTGTTCTTCGACTTGCCAAGCACTCTTTCATCAATAATAAATGCACTGAACTATCCAACTCTAGCTCTTCCCAAGCTTTCTGGCGTCTAGCCAAACACCTCTCCAACAACTTTTCTTCCTCGTCTTTCCCTCCCCTTTTCCACTCTGATGGCACAACCATCACTTCTTCCTCTGACAAAGCTGAACTCTTTGCTCAAACTTTTGCCAGAAACTCTATCTTGGATGATTCCGGTGCTATTCCTCCCTCTCCACCCCCCTCTCTCCTACTTATGCCTAATATCCTAATCTCTTCTAAAGATGTACTTTCTACCGTCTCTGGGCTTAATACTAAGAAGGTGTACGGTCCGGACGGTGTTCCTCCTGTTGTACTTAGAAAGTGTGCTTCCGTGCTGACCCCCTGCCTAGGCAAACTCTTTCGTCTCTGTCTCTCCTCTATCATCTTTCCTTCTTGCTGGAAGTTTGCTCTCATTCAACCTGCCCCAAAGAAGGGTGACCGCTCTCAACCCTCCAACTATTGTCCAATTGCTCTCATCTCTAGTATATCTAAAGTTTTTGAAACTATTCTTGCTTCCAAATTTCTTATGCATTTCTCTTCTCATAATCTGCTCTCAGATCGCCAGTATGGCTTCCTTAAGGGTCGCTCTACTGGTGATCTTCTTTCATATCTTACTAACTCTTGGTCATCCAACTTTCGGGACTTCGGTGAGACTTTTTCTGTTGCACTAGACATATCGAAGGCCTTCGATAGAGTCTGACACAAATCTTTAGTTTCCAAACTACCCTCCTTCGGTTTCTGTCCCTCCATCTGTGCCTTTGTCTCTAATTTCCTTTCCGGCCGTTCCATAGCTGCGGTTGTGGACGGCCATCGCTCAATTTTTCATCCTATCAACTCCGGTGTTCCTCAGGGCTCTGTCTTATCTCCTATTCTCTTTCTAATTTTCATAAATGATCTTCTCAACTGTACATCTAGTCCCATCCATTCATATGCAGACAACTCTACTTTACACCACTCAATTGGTTTTCCAGAACGCCCCAGCCAGCAGTCCCTCAAAAGTAAACGTAATAAAGCCATAAAATGCTTATCTTCTGATCTAGCTACTATTTCCAATTAGGGTAGAGAAAACCTTGTTACATTTAATGCTTCCAAAACTCAATTTATCCATCTTACTACCCGTCAGGAACCTCCAGAGGACTATCCCTTATACTTCAACAATACAAAAATCAACCCTTCATCTTCCCTCAATGTTTTCGGTGTCTCTTTTTCTTCTGCTCTCACTTGGAAAGACCATATTACCAGTCTCGCTAAGGCAGCCTCCCAGAAGCTGGGTGTGCTCAATCGCCTCAAGGGGTTCTATACCCCTGCTCAGCTACTTGCTCTATACAGGGGCACAGTGCGTCCTGGTATGGAGTATTGTTCACATGTGTGGGGAGGATCCTCTCACACCGCACTCCTAGATAAAGTAGAAAGGAAAGCTTTTCGTATCATTAACTCCCATCCACTCACCAATTCTCTGTAATCTTTTTCTCTTCGCCGCAATGTTGCATCTCTCTCACTATTCTATCGCTACTACAATAATCAGTGTTCCTCGGAGCCTTCCCAGTGTATACCACCTCCTCTACGTAGGGTACGTAGTACCCGCCTTGCAACACAATCCCACCCTTACTCTGTGCAACTCTCCAACCCAAGAGTGAAACGCTATTCTCAGACTTTCTTCTTTTCAACTGCTGAGCTCTGGAACTCTCTCCCAGAATCAGTCTTTCCCTCTTCCTATGACTTAAATTGCTTCAAACTCCGTGTGTCCATGCATTTTAGCTTGAACGTCCCTTGATTTCGGCCCTGTCACTCTTTGAAATCTGGGGGAGGCACTCGCTGCAGGCAGTTATGCCTTTTGTCTCCATCATTCACATAGAAAAAAAAAAAAAAAAAAAACGAAATTCCCCGCTCTAACCACTAGGCTATCAAGACAGTTAAAGGTTAATGCACAAGCTCACGACATATTTTCCATTCTCGAATACTGGATATTAATCTAACATGTACAGTTGACTCGATTAATTCGCGGAGACAGATAGATATGCATATATTGAGAGAGTGATATTTGATCTGGCAATAACTACAGCGCATGGGAACAACAGAAGTTATCGTACCGATTTGTATGATGTAATTTAGCTTTATAGGTGCATAAAGTATCCTTTTGTTATTATCTGTGCATAATAATAAACATTGTTAAGTGAGTGAACGTAAAGTGATTGAATTAATGTTTGTATACAAATACCTACGATAATAAGCAAGGTAGATGCATGGGAGAGGCATTGAGAGTAGGGGTTGAGAAGGGTGGGCAAGTTGGGGAGGCAGTGATGGAGCTAGTGGGGAATGAGAGGAGAGAGATAGGAATGGTATGGGGGAGGGGTTAGCGTGTGTGGCGGAGGTAGGGAGGCGGGCGGTAGAGGAGTAAAGGGTGGGGAAGCGGGGGAGGGCAGGGACAAAATGAGTAAGAAGGTAATATTTAGGAGGGTGGAAAGATAGGGAGAACATGTGTGTATGGTGGGGTAGAAAGCAAGTCCGGATATGGTAACAGGCTGGGAAAAGTTATACGGATAGGGAGGAGAGGGTAATTATTACTAAATAAACATTGACCAATTAAGTTCTGAGTATTTGATTTCAAATAGAAGTTCAGTTATGCTGAAACATGCATTATATTTGGCAATAAAACAACACATTCACTGTTCTTGTTAAACACGTTTATCAAATAATGTTGTAACGTCAATTTCACTTATTACAATACTGTAGATAATGTGCCGAGGTCATTTTTAATGTCGATTTTTGTTTTAACTATGCGACTGTTATTAAATATGAGGCACGCTTGAAATAATATTTGTGCTGTCCATTTATTAAATATAGCTAAACAATCTGTGTTACCAAATACCAGCATATTTAAGTTTGGCAAAATATTCTCTCTCTCTCTCTCTCTCTCTCTCTCTCTCTCTCTCTCTCTCTCTCTCTCTCTCTCTCTCTCTCTCTCTCTCTCTCTCTCTCTCTTTCTCTCTACCAAATGTTGGCGTTGTAAATATTTTTCCCCCGAACTTTCTGAAATTCAATATCTTGGGTATTGTTTTCCATCAACTTTCAGTAGGTAATAGTTTACTTCTATTATTTAATGGAGGGTGACTTTAAAAATAAGATTTTTGCCAATTTATCATGTTATCCATTAGTATTTTCTATGGGATACACTGTTTGCGTCAATAGGTAGCCAATTAAGCAAACTTCACTATTGCCAGGGGTTGGGAAGCAGTCTAACTTGATCAACTAATATCATAATGTGGTTTGCTGTATATAAATGGTAAATGAGGCTGCTGCCTTTGACAGTAAACAAAGTTAAAATGTATATGTATCATATAGAGTGTTTCATTAATACAGGCCATATCTATGTCGGTCTATCCATCATTAAGTTTGTGTATGTCTGTCTGGTTTCTCATAGTAAAGTGGTATTAGCTCGCACGAAATCTACGATATTATTCATGATGTGAAACAGGAATATAACTGTCATTTTAGGAATAAAAGTTTTATATATACCGTATATAATTTATATATATATATATATATATATATATATATATATATATATATATACTCCCAGCATGGATCGAACCTCCGACAGACATTCGGAACGATTTTAATCCACTACACCACGGCGTCATAAATTAATCTTAACCTGTTCCTATTTATATTAAGAAGAAGGGAAATCCTACTTGGAGAATGTATTTAAATTCATGCACAAATCGCAGGATCCATATACGTGGATTCCATACAGTGATTTATATAAGATTATCCACGCAACTCGGGTTGGACACTTGTTTCTGAATGTCGGAGGTTCGATTCCGGCTGGGAGTATTTAAACATTTATTAGCTCACGTGTATTTATGAGATATACTTGATATTAATGACTCGTGTGTTTGGCTGGGCGAGACTAAGAATGAAATCTCTATAACCCGAGTTAAGTGGGTAATCTTGTAAATATCCCTGTATTGTGTCCTGGAATATGGACCCTGCGACTTGTGCATGAAATGCAATAGATTCTCCAAGTAGGATTTCCCTTCTCCTTAATATACATAGGAAATGGTTAAGATTACTTTATCATGCCTTAGTGTAGTGGATTAAAAGTGTGTCCACTCGTTCTGCATGTCGGAGGTTCGATCCCGACCGAGAGTATGTATATATTTATTAGTTCACATGTATTTGTGATATATATACACTATATACTGTATATATATATATATATATATTTATATATATATATATATATATATATATATATATATATATATATATATAGTATATATATAATATATATATATATATCTATATATACCGGTATATATATATATATATATATATATATATATATATATATATACTGTATACGTCACGTCTATGTGTGTATGTGGAACCGGAAGCATAAATAGACAGTAATCATACATATTGACAGCAGTTGATATAGATTTATATAGATACGGCGAGGGCAGTAGTGATTTCCTGTAGAAGTTGACGGTGTCTGGCTTTGCTTATATGGCAAATTGCTGTCATAATAAACGGGGTTGATTGTTACGCAGCTGTAAAGTTAAAGGTAACCAGTGTGTAAGAGAAAACAAACTCTTAATGCACGAAAAGGTGCCGTAACGCCTCAGGTTAGATAAGACCAGATTCCTATATTTGAAAGCTGCTTCTGCTATTCTTCGTTACCGTGCATAGGTGCCATAAAGATCTTTCCCACATGCGCGACTTTGCCCGATTTTCGTTCGCGGAATGCCTCTCGACTGATTTTCGTAACGAATTTGCCCGATCGCCTAGTGGTGACCGTTATTTCATGACAACATACAACTTGTTGCTAAGCAATCTGCAACATGTCTTGCAATACACTCACACCGACCCACACAGATGTCACTACCACATCCAATATAAGTAGCACTGTTAACACACACACTTGCACACACATTTTTTCCTATGTGTAAGAAGGAGTCAAAAGGCAGGTTGCCTGTAACGAGTGTCTTCCTAAAGGCAAGAGTGTGACAGAGCCAAATTCTTGGGACGTTGGGGTCAAAAAGCCTGCACACACCAAGTTGAAAGCAGTTTAACTATTAGGATGAAGGAAATATTGTTCCAGCGTTCACTTGTTGAGTAGAAGAAAAACTTACCAATTCTTGGGTTTGAGAGCTGGACAGAATAGGAGTGGGACTGTGTTGAATGGCGGGTGCCTCGCATTCGCCACAAGTGAGGGGGGGTATGCACTGAGAGAACACTGATTGTTGAAATAAAGATAGAAGAGTGAGAGAGATGCAACATTGCGGCGTGTAGACAGATATTGTAGGGAAATAGTAAGAGGAAGTGAGTTGATGAGACAACATGTTTTGGACTCTATACTTTCGAGAAGTGCGGTATGGGCGAAGCCTTCCTACACATGCGAACAATACTCAATACAGGGGCGCAATGTGCCCCGATAAGGAACACATACACATAATCTCCCTTTAATCTCCTCCAAGAACCACAACAATCAACCACCACCAACCAGAACAAACCATCAAAACCAACACCAAACTACCACAATTACCATCAAGCTACCACCACCATCTACCACAAACACCACAACCGCCACCACCAACAAACTACCACAACCACCACCACCACCACCCACCTCACCAGCATCATCCCCATCAAACTTCCATAACCATCAGACACACCTACAACCACAACCACACACTCTCCCCACCAGCTACCAACCAGAACCGCCTACACGAAAAGCAACTATGACACTACCACAACCACCACGACGATCATACACCACCACCACCACGACCATACATCATCACCACGTTCATGCACCACCACTACCACCGGATCCACCACCATCACAACCACTACCACCACCACTATCAGTACCACAACTACCACCACCACAGCCACAACCATCACCACGACCATACATCACCACCACGACCATACACCACACCCACGATTACTACTACCACAACCACAACAACCACCACTACCAACACTACCATTAATCTAAACGCAAACAAGAATACGGTTTCACGAAAAAAATAACTTGTTGGCAACCATGTTGAGTTGAGTCGACTGTACGACTGTGTCCCCGACCATTCCTTCATGTTGCCAACACTGTCGAGTATAGCATACTCGCATTCTGCCATGGTCGCATATGTTGTCTGCAACACATACAAGACCTGTCTTGACATTTCGCTGATTGATCTTGAGACAAGTTCTGTGCAATCGCAGTGCATCGGCAAATAGTCGGGCGAGGTTATGCATGTTCGTAACAAAAAAAATTGGGCTACACCATCGCCGACATTCGTGATTTTTGTTTTATTTTCCAAAAATCATCACGACTCTCACGACCCAATTCAAGACTCACCAGAACTCCAGGAACCAATCGGCGACATCAGACGATCATGCAAGAATTTTACATGACATGATGACACAATGGCCGAATAGGGGATGTTGGTTTGTGTCGATGACCAAAATCGGGCATGTGGGGAAGCCCCTATACACAAGTTGTAATCGTAATTCTTTGTAGTGTACTCTAATTCAGCTGAACGTTATACAATCAACTACGGTATCAACCTTTCTTAGACGACCAAGCTCTTTTCTCTTTCTATGTTGATCCTATTAGTTTTGCCTATGGTCTGTCCCTAAAGTTATTGTCTCGTGATATTATTCATAGGCTTATTTTCACAGAATTGATTAACCTATTTAGCTCAGATTTAAAAAAAAATCCTCAAGAAATTGTAACCGTGAATCGAACATAATGTAGATGCTCATAATTTCAGTAAAATAACATTAACCTATTCAGTAACGGTGACATCCTTTTTTATTATATTCTGGCAAATATTAGACCACTTTATTCAGCTTAGGAAGGACGTTTACCAATTAAAAGGCTACACACTAAATCGATTAATCCGTTTAGATACCACAAGTCCTTCCTAAGCTTCATAAAATTATCTGAATATAGTTGAAATCAAATATAAAAAGACGTCACCGGTACAGAAAGGGTTAATAAAAAAAGGCATATTGACACCTTTTAAGAGAGAGAGAGAACAGTTCACGAATACATCCTAGATCTCATTTATATTATGTAAGGATGTCAATTTTCTAGTGAATAATGGCAATGGATGAAATGTAGCCTAAGTAGAATCATGTAAAATCTTTCCAAAATCGTTGTTAGAGTCCGATTGCCTCATTTGTTTACTTAAAAACAAAATAAAGCGTTGTGCAAATTATCAGAGGAGACAGGTATGAATGGGATGGGATGGATAGGTGTGGTGGAAAGGGAGGAACGGGAAGAGAGGTGTTGTGGAGCACTTGCGTATGTGGTGGTGTTGGTGGGTGGGTTGGGGGTTGGAGGGGGGGGGGGGGATAAAGAATCGTACGTTTGGCAGACCACAAATATTCAGTGTTACCAGAATTTAATTTCCAAGCTCTGGGGGTTTGTCGCTGCGAATTAATCGAGTTAACTGTACATATACCCAACTGCACTATGATAGCCTAATGATTACACAAATGGAAGAGGTATTATCAGTTTATCCATCTGTATTTCCTCTTTTTTTTCATTACGCTTCTGTCTTCCTTCCTTCTACCTCATTTCCCTCTTTCTATAATAGCTGACTAACTATATCTACTGTAACTGTTTATCTATCTATCTACATCTATTTTCCATCCTCTCCATATATTCATATTCTACTATTCCCCTCGTCCCTTCTAACTATAACTATCAAACTATTTATCCATCTACCTACTGTTACGGCTGGATCGGCAATACATATTCGGGATTCTTGATCGTAGGACAGAAATGGCTTAAGTGACAACGACACGCTCGATTCCAGTCCCAAATACTATATGCTCCAGACAACAAAAGCACCAACGCCCTACAGAGTTATCGTCTACGGTAACGAGGTACCTTAACTCGGCGAAAGTGTACAACAGGGGTAGGCTATGAGGCTAAACTCCCTCAGACATTTATAGGTTACGTTATTACTAAAGAAATGCAATACTCAAGAAACTACGTTAATATTAAGCCTCTAATAATGTAGAATAGAAGCAGGCTAAAGGTATGACAGTGAAATGCTAAATGACAAATGTACACGCCTACTTGAAAGCGCGTGCACTACAATAATTGTCCCCTACTAACATGCACTAGCATGTAGCATACAAGATGTTCATGATCCAGTAGATACCTAATAATACACATGGGAGGAACATAAATAGTAGTCACTTATTATAATAATGAATCTATACTTGGAATAACTAAAAGGTTGCAGGCAACAGTACTGCGCCGGTAGCCTACTACCGCATAGGCTACTTCGCTTCTCTCACTCTGTCTCCCCTCCGAGTCCGTATGCGCCCTACGCAACAGAACTCCGGACACAGCAGCAAAACGACGGTGCAGTTAATTGATACATGAAAGTATTAATAGTGTTGTCTTGTGTGTGAGTAATGTGTATTGTAAAGGGTTACATACATATACTTAAAGAGAGCTGCAATGCATAGTAAAATAAAGATATATCCCACTCATCATCCCCATGTGTTCTAGCTAGCAGGCCAAGTCACAGGAACAACGAGTCCCAGCACCGAAAGCGAGAACCCAGGAGAAGACTGTAGAGAACACAAGGACAGATAAATTACGTTACTCTACTATACCGGCACTACGAGCGAGCTGTAGTCTCGGGTACTACACTCGCTCCTGGCTCGGTATGCAAATCAAGGCTAAGTCCTCGTCCCTCTACAGACAACTCCTGGGCATGGTCGGGCTCTTACACATGGCACCAGTCTAGTCACAAATGGGATGATGAGCGGGGCATATAACTCGTGAACATGTAGAACGTTCACCACCTATCCTCATCAAGAAGATCGCTGTTCACATTAACCCCTTAAATCTAATACATGTAAATATATGCTTGTCCTAAGAGTAATACGAGAGGTGAGTGCTGAAACTCCTTTAGGACCTCAAGGGAAGGTTATGCATTTAAATAGAGAGAAGAATGAAATGAGAGTAATGTCGTCAGAGAGAAAGAGTGCAACAGTGAGAAGTTGGGAGAGAGGGCAAGGGATGTTAGAATCTCAAAGGTTCTAGGCAACCTGGTCATGGAACACGCAGCCAGCCTCCAGGCAGTGTGCTGTACGACAACATGGGCCCAGCCCAGGCAGCGTAGGCAGGCAACAATGGACTACCAACCCTGTCGCGCCTAGCTATAAGCGCAGGGCTGCCAACCAGTCCATACGTCTGGCAACCCACCCGGCCAGCAGCGTGGCGCGTTGCTACCCTCTTGCTCTGAAGCCTAACTCACTCTCTCTCTCTGAACTCCCATTGTCTTATCTATCAACTTCTCTATTGATACTACATATTAAATGGAAGGTCTCGACATGGCTTAAAACAAAACCCACCACTGGTTAGCACATGACGAGACCTTTGCAGAGATACAAAGAACATAGTTATAAGTTGTCACACTCAATATACATTGCGGCTGACGGTAGCCAGATCACGGGCGGTACAGTCGAGTACCAAGGAGTACAATCAGGTTGCGTTGCAAAGCACTGGGGTGCGTCACAGCCCCCCCAAGATTTTAGATAATCGACCTTAGAAGCATTATCAAAATCTGACAGGCAACCAACCGACCTGCTACCCTTAGCTGCCACTAATTGCAAAAGGTGCACAACAACTGAAGTGTGAATTATACATAAAACACAATATCGCATGCATCATGCTACAACAATAAAGACTTACAAAACTAAAAAAAAAGAAAGAGTTTTCTCGTTTATTTTATTGTTTTATAATCTTTTTGGACGGCGTTATGATAGCCTAATTTTACTCCTGCTCAACCCACACACCGTGCACGACTATCTTGGATCATCAACCCTTGATAGACAATCTGCTATCACGTTCTCACTCCCGGCAATATGCTGAATGTTGAGATTATACTCTTGGAGCATTAGGGACCACCTGGTCAACCGCATATTCCGATTGTGAAACTGATTTAGGAATTTCAAGGGATGATGGTCCGTATAAATCGTCACTACCGGGCCGTAGGCTGGAACATAAACTTCGAAATGTTTGAGCGACAAAACGATAGCCAGAAGCTCCTTCTCTATAGTCGAGTAATTCCTTTGTGCCCAATTAAACTTGCGAGAAAAGAAGCTCACTGGGTGTTCCAAGCCCTCGGAATCAGTCTGCAGTAACACTGCCCCGGCACCCACACCGCTGGCATCAGTCGCCAGCTGAAAACTCCTGGAGAAGTCTGGGGCCCTCAAAATCGGATGTGTACACAGCAGGTGCTTGACTAGGTCGAAAGCCCTCTGACACTCCGCAGCCCAACAGAACTTCACTGACTTCGACAGTAGATCAGTTAACGGTGCTAAGACAGTAGAGTATCCCCGGATGAAGCGCCTATAATAGCCTATCATACCTAGGAACCGCATGACCTGGCACTTAGTGGTGGGCCTGGGAAACATATTGATAGCCTGTATCTTGCTCAGGGGGGGGCACACCCGGCCTAACCCGACCACAAAGCCAAGATACTGCACAGTAGCCTTTACAAACTCGCACTTCCTCAGGTTCACCACCAGCCCAGCATCGTGCAACTTCCCAAACAGGGTCTCTAAGTGCCTTAGGTGATTTTCAAAATCGTCATCATACACTATCACGTCATCAAGGTAGACCGTGCAGTTAGGGATTTCGTCACAAATATCGTTCATCAGGTTCTGAAACGTGGCAGGTGCGTTCTTAAGCCCATAAGGCATTACGTTGCATTGGTAGGTCTTGCCATCTACCACAAAACCACAAACTTGCTTAGCTCGGTCCGACAGGGGTACTTGCCAGTAGCCTTTTACAAGATCAATTTTAGTAAGGTACTTTGCATTCCCTATCTTGTCCACGCTGTCTTCAACTCGAGGCAAAGGGTAAGGGTTGGTAGTGGTCAAGCCATTTAGCCTACGAAAATCTATGCAGAACCGCACCTTGCCGTCAGGTTTTGGCTGCAACGTGACGGGTGATGTCCACTTCACATAACCTTCAGTGATCATCCCTCTCTCAACCATGTACTTTAACTCCTCCCGTAAAGCTGGCAACTTTACCGGGGACACACGGTAGGGCACTGACTTGAAGGGCACATTATCACCGACGTCCACGTCGTGCGTTACCTGAGTAGTGAGACCTGGGTGTTCGGCGAAAACAGAGGGGTATGACCTGAACAGGCCTAGGACAGCAGCACCCTGGTGCTCAGGCAGGTGACTTACAGCTTGCCTAGCCTCTTGTTCAGTATTCCCCGCCCACTGTTCCGCGGAAATGACACAGTCCCAGCTATCCTCCTCAGCAGCATGACTGTCCCCACCTCCTTCTCCACCCTGGCCGCTGCAGGCCAGCACAGGGACAGTGAGAGGCTCTGAGGGGCGTCTCACATACTCTTTCATGAGGTTAACATGACATAACTGATGTTTTTTCCTACGGTCAGGTGTTGCAACGAGATAATCAAGGTCGGACAGTTTCTTAGCCACCACATACGGCCCAATGAACTTGGCAGAAAGGGGTGTCCAGGCAAAGGTAAAAGCAACATTACCTCCTGACCCACCGAAAACTCCCGAAGCTTCACCTTGGCGTCATACTGGTGCTTCATGACCGCCTGTGCATTAACCAAGTTATTACCTGCCGCTGCCATGCAACCTATAAGTCTCTCCCGGCTCTCAAGGACATATTTAAGTACAGACCCCGGCTTCTCTTCGCCCTCCCAGATCTCTTTCACCATACTTAAAGGTCCTCTCACATTATGGCCAAAGACTAGTTGATTTGGACTGAACCCCAGGCTCTCTCCTGGGACTTCACGTGCAGCGAACAGAACATACGGCAGACCCAAATCCCAATCAGTGTCATGTTCTGCACAGTAACAGCGTAGCATACTCTTCAGGGTCGAGTGCCACCGCTCCAAGACTCCCTGACTCTCGGGATGGTAGGCTGACGACACTACAGAACATATACCGTGCAACTGAAGGGTTTGCTTGAACAATTTGGATGTAAAATTGCTCCCCTGGTCTGACTGCACCTCACGTGGAAATCCATAACGGGAACAGAACAATAATAAGTTTTTAACAACTGCCTTTGCCGAGCCGTTTCTCATGGGGTATGCGTCCGGGTATCTCGTAGCCACATCCATGATTGTCAACAGGAATTTATTGCCACTACTAGTAGGCGGGAAAGGGCCAACCAAATCTACTACAACTTTGCTGAACGGAGGCCCGGTGACAGGTATGGGAAACAAAGGTGCCTTCGGGATTGTCTGGTTAGGCTTCCCCGTTGTCTGGCAGGTCGCACACCCAGCCACCCATGCACAGACATCAGCCTTGACCCCAGGCCACCAGAAAAACCTGCCCAATGCCGCCAATGTTTTTGTTACCCCCAAATGACCCGCCACCGGCACATCATGCGCCAGACACAATAAGGACTCTCTATACTTATTTGGAACAACCACCTGGTCTACTACCCTCGCACCGCCCTCCCACTTCGATTTGGGGTCTAAAAATCTGCGGTACAATATCCTGTTGAGCCTAAAGAAATCTCCCGGCTTTGCATCCCCATCTTCCTCCAACTCTATGGCACCATTGCTATAACGAGCTAGGCTAGCGTCTTGCAGCTGCTGCTCACTAATGTCCCCGGGCGTCAATGCATCAAGATGGTTTTGTAATAAGACATTACCCCGGCTAGTAGGCTCTACTGCCTTAGTGGCTCTCGCTACAGCTTTTGCCTCACGCGAAGTCTTACCCAACTCTGCCTTGTTACACACCATATCTGGGCCAGAGTCAACTCCCGTGTTTATTATAGGTCCAAGTACCGAATCACCGAGAAGTGCAGCAGAATCAATGTCCCTTTTCCTGCCCTTAGCAACCTTCTCCTGATCCTTCCTCCACTGTCCCCGAGGTTGAGTGCTAGGCTGTGCAGGAGCCGCAGAGCGAGATCGGGTTACCACACAGGCCATCTCATCCTGTTGGCACCTCCCAACCCATTCCCGATTCTCACCATCCACGTCGGCCGCCCTCTCGGCAACGACTAAGGGTGGAGTCCCGGAAGTGGGCACCGCAAAGTCGTTGCCGAGAAGAAGGTCGACGCCCTCAACTGGCAAACACTCAACGATCCCTACATCCAGCTCCCTGCACACCTCTCCCACTCTCAACTCCAACCTCACAAGTGGGTATGACCTCGTAGCATTTATACCCTGCACCACAACAACTCTGGCCGCATTTATCGGTTTCCCTGTGAAGTTCCTCAACAAAGTTTGCGAAGCCCCCGTATCCCTCAGCAAGTCAACCCTCCGTAGTTCACTCCCCCAGCTCACAAACCCGTGTCCCCGATGGCTACAGAAAGCGTCCCGGACAGGTGTCGAGCCTTCCGTACGCTTCTTTACCGCGTGTGCCTCAGCTGCTGACAACCTACCCCGGGCAGTTGCTGCAGCCTTCAGAGACACACCGATACTGTGAACCAATGACACCGGCTTAGCGGGAGTGTTACTAGGGCACTCACGTGAATAATGGCCTAGCTTCTGACATTTGTAACATTTCACATCCCCAATGGGCTTCTTCCCTTGTGCGGGCGAAGAAGGGGCCTGACCTTTAGTAAACGGGAGAGGCTTGTGTTTGTAGGTGTTATTAGGTGCAATGCTTTTAGTGTGGTTATGTGTGTCATAGGATTTGTTATTATCGAAAACTCTGGTGGGTGGGGTATAGCGCCCCTTCTGCCCTAACTCAGCCCTCTGAGCGGCACCACAACCACGAATCAATGATAATCTGAGGTCTGCCATCTTGGCAGCCTCCTCTACTGTCTTGGGACATTTTTCCTTAATGTTCAGCGTTAGATCGGTTCCAGTACATTTGTAAAACTGTTCCAGATAGAAAAGTTGCTTAATTTCCTCAGCCGACTCTGCGTGCTCGGACCGAAACCAGTTATTACATGCATCTGTTAAGTCCTGTGCGTGCTCCATAAAACTGACGTCGCTCTTCTTATTCACGCCACGGAACTTCAATCTATAAGTTTCGGGTTGCAGTTCGTAGGCCCGGAGCACAGCCTCCTTCACTAGTCCATACACGACACTCTCGTCCAGTGACAGTGCATCGTAGGCTTTCAACCCCTTACCCACTAGACGTGATGAAACTAATGCTGCCCATTTAACCTCCGGCCAGTCATACTCACGACACTTCTTTTCGAAACGAGCAAAAACTCAGTCACTGCTGTCTCATCAAATGCGGGTACTAACTTAATTAAATGCGAAAGTGAGTCTGTAACCCGGTGCCCACCACCGAGATGACGCCCCGTGGTCTCTACTCTAGACTTCTCGACATCCATTTCAGCCTGGTACCTGGTTGCATCCTGATTGGCTTGGATTCTAGCAACCTCTATGCGTTCTATACTAGCCTGTTGTATCTGAGTCTCCTGCAGCTTAATCCGTTCTATACTAGCCTGTTGACTCTCTTGCAACTTAAGCTTAGCTAGTTCTAGCTGAAATAACATCTCAGGAGACAGGCCTGGGGGGGGGGAGAGCACAAAATGGGGGATCCACACCGAGACGTGTTTACGGGTAAGCCAGCTTGCCATTGAGAACCCTCCTGCTGCATCGTGCTAAGACTCGCTGGCTGAGGGCCCAGCTCAGGGGTAGAGTGGAATGGAGGCTTGGAGGGAACCCCCCAAGACCCCACTCCACCCACCGCCCCATCGCCATCACCCAACAAACATGCCACCAAATTCTTCTTGGGCCAACTGTCAGGACAGTCCCGCCCCAAAACCGTGGCTAAACAGCGAAGACCGTAACAATCAATAGCCTGCAGGCACTGTTCGGTCAAAGGTGTCTGCAAAAATGCCCGGGCATCCCTCTCTCCACTTATAACACTCCCCTCCCTAAATATCTGCTGTACTTGCTGGTCACTAGGCTGTACCGTGTTATCCTCCCCCGTAAATGATGAGTCATTAGACATAGTGCTGGTTATACAATTGCTGTTCATAAAAAAAAAAAAAGTGCTTATTACTAATTGCAGTCTCGACTCACAAAATGTTAAAGATGCTTGAATGACTCTACTCTAGACACCTAACGAAACAATCTGCAAGTCCACCCATACAATAATGACACAATAAAAATTCCTCCAATATGCAAGAAAATTCTAGCCAGCTCTACTAGGTAGCATAGAATAGTTCTCCAAAAAACATGTGATAGGATACTACTGAATCTTGTGCAAGGTCGCCATTTTGTTACGGCTGGATCGGCAATACATATTCGGGATTCTTGATCGTAGGACAGAAATGGCTTAAGTGACAACGACACGCTCGATTCCAGTCCCAAATACTATATGCTCCAGACAACAAAAGCGCCAACGCCCTACAGAGTTATCGTCTACGGTAACGAGGTACCTTAACTCGGCGAAAGTGTACAACAGGGGGTAGGCTATGAGGCTAAACTCCCTCAGACATTTATAGGTTATGTTATTACTAAAGAAATGCAATACTCAAGAAACTACGTTAATATTAAGCCTCTAATAATGTAGAATAGAAGCAGGCTAAAGGTATGACAGTGAAATGCTAAATGACAAATGTACACGCCTACTTGAAAGCGCGTGCACTACAATAATTGTCCCCTACTAACATGCACTAGCATGTAGCATACAAGATGTTCATGATCCAGTAGATACCTAATAATACACATGGGAGGAACATAAATAGTAGTCACTTATTATAATAATGAATCTATACTTGGAATAACTAAAAGGTTGCAGGCAACAGTACTGCGCCGGTAGCCTACTACCGCATAGGCTACTTCGCTTCTCTCACTCTGTCTCCCCTCCGAGTCCGTATGCGCCCTACGCAACAGAACTCCGGACACAGCAGCAAAACGACGGTGCAGTTAATTGATACATGAAAGTATTAATAGTGTTGTCTTGTGTGTGAGTAATGTGTATTGTAAAGGGTTACATACATATACTTAAAGAGAGCTGCAATGCATAGTAAAATAAAGATATATCCCACTCATCATCCCCATGTGTTCTAGCTAGCAGGCCAAGTCACAGGAACAACGAGTCCCAGCACCGAAAGCGAGAACCCAGGAGAAGACTGTAGAGAACACAAGGACAGATAAATTACGTTACTCTACTATACCGGCACTACGAGCGAGCTGTAGTCTCGGGTACTACACTCGCTCCTGGCTCGGTATGCAAATCAAGGCTAAGTCCTCGTCCCTCTACAGACAACTCCTGGGCATGGTCGGGCTCTTACACATGGCACCAGTCTAGTCACAAATGGGATGATGAGCGGGGCATATAACTCGTGAACATGTAGAACGTTCACCAACTATCCTCATCAAGAAGATCGCTGTTCACATTAACCCCTTAAATCTAATACATGTAAATATATGCTTGTCCTAAGAGTAATACGAGAGGTGAGTGCTGAAACTCCTTTAGGACCTCAAGGGAAGGTTATGCATTTAAATAGAGAGAAGAATGAAATGAGAGTAATGTCGTCAGAGAGAAAGAGTGCAACAGTGAGAAGTTGGGAGAGAGGGCAAGGGATGTTAGAATCTCAAAGGTTCTAGGCAACCTGGTCATGGAACACGCAGCCAGCCTCCAGGCAGTGTGCTGTACGACAACATGGGCCCAGCCCAGGCAGCGTAGGCAGGCAACAATGGACTACCAACCCTGTCGCGCCTAGCTATAAGCGCAGGGCTGCCAACCAGTCCATACGTCTGGCAACCACCCGGCCGGCAGCGTGGCGCGTTGCTACCCTCTTGCTCTGAAGCCTAACTCACTCTCTCTCTCTGAACTCCCATTGTCTTATCTATCAACTTCTCTATTGATACTACATATTAAATGGAAGGTCTCGACATGGCTTAAAACAAAACCCACCACTGGTTAGCACATGACGAGACCTTTGCAGAGATACAAAGAACATAGTTATAAGTTGTCACACTCAATATACATTGCGGCTGACGGTAGCCAGATCACGGGCGGTACAGTCGAGTACCAAGGAGTACAATCAGGTTGCGTTGCAAAGCACTGGGGTGCGTCACACTACCTATCTATTCCTATATGTATCTATCTTTCTATGTTTTTTTCTTTCTCTATCTAACTAAATTAACTATCAACCTATCTATCTATCTATCTATCTATCTCCCCATTGACTACATACTATTTTGTGTTTCTATCCCCCTCATCTTCCTCTTCCCTACTATTCTCCCTCCTTCCTTCCTTCCTTCCTTCCTTCCTTCCTTCTAACAATAAAGACCACACAGACTTAAATAATTAGTCATAGCCCATAAATAGTTCACCACCCTGACTATTTATGACCTGTGTGTGTGTGGGGGGGGGGGGGGGTCTACAGTATCTTGTTATGTCTCTACTTTAATTAATGACCTGTCTTTTGTTTTGTATTTTTTCGTATTGAGTTTTCTTCTTTTTTTCCACGAACTTTTTTCTTCTGTTTCTCCTATCTCTTTTTCTTTTTCTTTTTTTCTCTACTTTCCTCTCCTATGTCTTATTTTGTTATCTCTACTTTTGTTAATGGCCTTTATTCTTTGTTCTTGTTGTTTTGTACTCTTCTTTCCTCGGCTCTTCCTCCTCTTTCCTCTATCTCCTTATATCTGTTATTTGTGTCCTCTCCTTTCCTCCTGTTTGTTTTTCTTCATTTTCTTTCCTCTCCTCTTATCTCTTATCTCCTTGTTCTTTCTCATCTTTTTGTCCTCTCTTTCCTCTCCTCTGTCCTCTTCCCTAGTTTTCGCTGAACCCCTAATAATATATAACTGTTTGTTTATCTCGTATTTTATTGTCCTTTCCTATCCTCCTCTCTCCTTCTTCTCTCTTGTCATTTTATCCTCTCCTCTCCTCTATCTCCAAATTATCTCTGTTTATCGTCTCCATTCCTCTACTGGAGTTAATGGGATGTACATTTCCACACCTATTCCCTGGTTGACTCTTCCCAAATTATAGAAATATTAACCTGATTACTCGAGTCATTGTTTTAGTTATTGTTGTTAGTGATCACATGTTTTGGCCTACTTACAATGAATATGCTATAGGCTACATAATTCCAGCCTATCATTAAATTCGTTCTAGATTTAAATGTCCCTATCACGCGTATTTATTCTCTCCTGTTTGTTCCATCGTTGATTTTGTTCTGTTTAATTAGCATGCTGCTCTAGCTTTCTATTTTGAAGTATACTATTTATGATATGATTTCATACAGCCTTGAATGTATCATTACACGAAAACATGCATACACATACACCTCTCTCTCTCTCTCTCCTACTTCTACTTTGCTGTCCTTTTCTTCTACTATAAACTCTTCCTGTCTTGTCTAGTAGTTTTAAGGCCGGAGCACCTAGTAGGGATTGCAAGGTCTGTGTGGTCTGAGTATATCTCTCTCTCTCTCTCTCTTTCTATCCGCCCATTTTACCAGTTTTTTTGGCACAATCTCCCGCGCGATCTCCGTTTTTTGCACATGTTCCCTTCCCCTTGTCCAAATAAGTCGTAAATTACGCGAACTTCTACGGTGTTAAGAGGCCGCGAAATAAATGAAATAGGGCCTTGTTTGTTTACCGTTTACAGATAGGCCATGGTTTGATTGGCACATAAGGGCACTTCTCTATGGTGATGGATGTGACTAGACCTAATTATGCGGTTTGTAATTGTAGTCTAAAAAGTTCTCAAATGGTTGGTTTAGGTTTTATGTTTAGTGTGTGTGTGTGTGTGAGAGAGAGAGAGAGAGAGAGAGAGAGATTTAAATATGTTTACATAGATACACTGGCCACACAGATATTGTGATCCCTGCGAGGTGGCCAGGACTTAATCCTAGTAGAGATAGCAACCCAAAGAGAAAGTGGAAGGAAAGGATAGCAATGATGAAGGCTCTCTCCACCCTCCGCTCCCTCCGGCAATATTCCGTACATGAAAAACAGTTAGAAGTGAATAACCTTGCAGGGCTTGGAAATCGCCTGAAGAAATGTATAGTATAGTTAGAAATGGAAAGGAAAAGGCATGCACACCTTCACTTTTGTTCTACTCCCTTAAACTGAAAACGTGTTCATTTCTGCCAGGTTCTCTTGTCAGTGATCAGCTTCTACTGCAGACCAACTTCTCTGTGATATGAGTCTAACCTTTTTTTAAATGTGTATATTGAGTCACTGTCACTAACTTCATTAGGGAGCTTATTCCACTCACTAATAATACTGTAGGTGAAGAATGTTTTAGTTTTGTCTAGGTTCGCTTTCCTGCCTGTTAGTTTTAATTTGTTTCCTCTTGTGGAACCTTCTTTGGCTATCTTAAATAGATTATTTGAATTTACGTTACTAAATCCTTTTAGCATCTTAAAACACTCTATCAGCTGTCCCCTTATTCTCCGTTTCTTAAGCGAAAACAGATCGAGTTCTCTCATTGTATGGTTTATTTCTAAGGGAAGGGATTAACTTTGTAGCTCTATGCTGAACGGATTCGAGTTTCGCTGTCTTTTATTAAGTAGGGAGACCAAAACTGTACAGCATACTCCAGAGAGAGATAGAGAGAGAGGGGGGGGGGGGGAGAGTGCGTTTGTGTGTGTGTGTGTGTGTGAGAGAGAGAGAGAGAGAGAGAGAGAGAGAGAGAGAGAGAGAGAGAGAGAGAGAGAGAGAGAGAGAGCGAGAGGGGGAGAGTGCGTTTGTGAGAGAGAGAGAGAGAGAGAGAGAGAGAGAGAGAGGGAGGGAGGGGGGGGGGGGGGGAGGTGTGTGTGTGTGTGTGTGTGTGTGTCAGAACGATAATGTATGAGCAAATTAGTTATACGAGTATAGATTTTCACTTAGAAGGTCTTAAACTGTTCAAGGATTGCAGACAGCAACAATACCTATAATATTCCATTGATTTTACCCATTATTTTAAATTCTACCTTCTCATAGTCTTGTGCCCATACTTGAATATATTTCTCCCCAGTTTTTGTTTTTGTTTTATGTTAATTAGATTATAATTATGGTGGTTAGGTTAGGTTAAGAGTGTTAAGGGTTGGGTGGGGTTGGTTTGGTGAAATAAAGTGGATTATTTATATTATTAAGGGAAGGATTGGTTTGGTAAAGTAAAATGGGTTGTTTTATATCATTAAGGTTAGGGTTGCATAGGCGACGTAGAATGGGTTGGGTCAAGTTTAGTTAGAATAGATCAACTAAGGTCAACTGATATTCAGTTTGGGGATGTTAGATTAGGTTAGGTTAGACGGGGTAACATCAGTTTAGATTATAATAAGTTTGGTTAGGCTAGGTTGGCTAGGTTAAACTAGGTTAGGATATGTAAACTCAAATATATCAGAATATATTAATTAAGATTATGTTGTACTAAAATATATTCATACATGACGATCTAGAAACCCTGACTTTAAAACTTTCATTACTAAAAGGAATTTAACAACGACCTAATGTTTCCATCATTTGGGAAGGGTAAAATGTAACTACAGTATATCCTGTTCCATATAAATAGGCAAGTCATCCGGACTCCAGCCTCTCGTAACTCAAAAAGGGCTTGAGCAAATGGGCTGTAAATGTTCACACGTATTCCCTGGCTGACCCTTCCCAAATGGTAGAGATAGCAGCTCAATTACTGAAGTCCTGTTTGAGTTACGAGAGGTTGGGTTCTAAATTTCTGGTCTACCTATAATGAACAAGGTATAGGATGTGGAGATTTTACAGCCCGTTCGTTTCAATCTAGGGGTCACAATTTCTAGACTCGTCATAGTGAATACACTAGTTAAGTTTAAGGGGAGGTTTTCATTCTGGACCGCTTTCACCTTCATTTTGAGCTCCATTAGTTTTGATATTTTAAGACGTTCGCCCCATTAGCTTAGTGATTCTAAGAACTTTCGACCCATTTATGTGTCAGCTTTAATACCTTTGTGACGTTTCGGTGTCGTTTTCTTCCTGGCAAGCGAAAGCAAGCCTGTAATTTAGGAGGAACCGACCTTCAGCCGCAATATTTTTCTATGGAAAGATTTACAAATTTATCTCGAAGGGGGCTGTTAGGGGAGGGGGTTCTTTTTAAGCATGATGGAGGTCTGGGGAGCAAACTTAAAACAATGTATATAGAATAAAATAAAATATACTAAAATCAAGTAAATTGACCTTAAGTTATATTAAGGTGAATACATGTACTCGGAATGTGGGCAAAATACTATGTCAGCGAAAAGACGTCCATAAGGCCTCCCACAGTATGCACCACGCTCAATCATTTCAAATTCTTCTTCAACAAAATTACTGGAGCGTCCCAAAACTAGTCCGCCTAAAAGTGCCTCGTATATATCTCATACGTTTCCTCTTTTTTTTTTCTTTTTTTTTCTGTTTTTTTTCTTTTTTTGAGATCGGCCACCACTCCCTCGTCCGCTTTCACAATGACCCCTGGGCCAAGCGAAACACCCAGGCGGGGGCGAAACGGGGCCGATATGGTGGGCTAGTTTTTCTTTTAGGTGTGTTAACCCGTTCAAGACCAGTGCCATTCTTTTAACTTTATTCGGGCTACTATTAGACGATTTTATTCAGTTTAAATGGGGCCTCCAGCAATTAAAAGACTTCGAAATATCTCACTTAACCCTTTTCACTGCCACAGATCCATCTTAAAATGCGCACAATCGTCTTAATATCGATAGAACAAAATTAAAAACATATCGCCGGTACAAAAGGCATTAATAGTTAGGTTCAAAAGTCTATCTATTGTCGTGAGAGATGTTCATAGGTAGCTATAAGATAGATGAAGTGTAAGGGATATAGGTGTTAGGCAAGAACAAAATCGGATGAGAGGAAAGAAGGGATCCGATATGGTGAACAACTTTTTCTTATAGATGCGTTCACTCCTTATACTTATAATTATGCTTATATATATATATATATATATATATATATATATATATATATATATATATATATATACATATATACTCATATATATATTGATGACGTGTTTTCATCGGTTCTTTCGGTTATACACATAGCTGGATAGGATAAAGTTACATATTAAAGCAGGTCATGTAAGGTAAGCATTGAAATGAACACTACTATCTGAACACACAACATTATTTCTTAAGTTATAAGTACGGCATATTAAGTCTATACGATTTACAATTGCATAAAGCCCATGGACTCGGGGGATATACAGTAAGTAGATCACAAAGCAGTAAATCAGTCAATAAAAGTAAATAATTTTCAAAATAATTATTGAAATTTCTAAAGATATTTTGGGAGTGCATTCGATTATAACAAAAATAATAAACATCTGATCGTTCACTCAGTTATAATACTGTACAGTATTATGGACACACTAACCTATTAGCATCATTGTGCGACGTCGTGTGTCTAATTTGTATTGTAAGTGGACCCGGAATATTTAAAAAGGTACAGATAAAAATATACAAGAAACGAGACGTCATATAGAAATACAATGGTGAATAGGAAAAGGATCACCTCGGCGCCAGGGACTGAAGCCCCCGTCAGATTAACCAGTCACAGTGAAGCAAGAGGTGTCAGGAGGGAAGAGAGAGAAAGGGGGTGGATGGGGGGGGGGGGGGGGAAGGAGGGGGGTAGAGAGAGAAGGGAAGGGGAAAAGAAGAGGAAAAAGGTTGTACATATCCTGGTACTGCTCTGACAGTATGGAGAGATTACCTGGGCTTTGGACGTCTGACATAACTCTAGACTGATGGTGTGCAAAACTCTTAACAGTAATATATATATATATATATATATATATATACACACACACACACACACACACACAAGACATATACGTATATTATAAATTCGAATGGGCACCAGTAGGTGAAAGTCACTAAGAGACATCCAGACAATTTTATAGACACAAATGCAAATGCAAGAGAAGTAAAATTATATATGATATACAATTATACATTCAAGTGTTTTAGGTGAATATGGAAATAGAAAACTTTGTCAGTCTTACACATTCTAACCCAATATTTTCTGAGGCAAATACCAAGTCGTGTGAACACCTTGCTTATACCCTGTTCCAAATTAGTATTCCAGATATCGTGAACCATAACCTCTGTAACTAAAATAATGGGCTAGAGCAAATGGGATGTACGTTTCTTCCCCTATTCCCTGACTGACCCTTCCCAAATGGTAGAATTATTAGCTCGATTACTCTAGTCGTTTGAGAGTTGTTGTTGTTGTTGTTCCCTAAGCTGCCTGACCGAACAGCCCCGAGTCCCTGAGAAAGGCCATGGCCACGATCGGGCTTTCCCACAGAGCTCTCATTGAGTGTAGATTGTGTTGTTGGCGTAAGTGGTTGTGTGAAATGCAGTCTTCTATGATGTGTTTAATGGTATGGGGTGCTGTGTTACATCCCGGGCAGGCGTCGACAACGGAGTCATCCAGTCTCTTCTGATAGCTCAGGAGAGAGTGGATGGTGTCCGCATCTCAGCCTTGGCCAGGTGGACTCTGTCCTCGCGAGGAAGGGAGGATTCGGAAGGATGGATTTCGGGAGGTCGTGCATGCAGCTGCGTGTTGTCTGTGAGTGAGTGGATGGATCGGTGAGAGATATGAGTATGGATGTGTTTCTGGAAGTTGGTTCGGGGTGGGCAGGGAGGGAGAGAGGACAATAATTGTGTGTGATACCGTGTGCTGGGTGTTGTTTTGATATTTCTTGGTGTCTGTGGGTGTGTTGCCATGTAGTTTAGTGGGTGGTCTTGGTTCGTGGAGCCTGCTGCCAGGAATTGGGTCCCTCTCATGTCCAGTTGTTTTTTGATTTTGAGATTTTGGTTTCTTGATGTAGGTGATCTGGGTGAAGTAGCTGTGCAGCCTGTAATGATCTTCAGGGCTTTGTTTTGAATAGTCTGTAAGGTCTTATGATGTGTTTCAGCTAGGTTAGAAGCCCAGGCTGGGCTTGCGTATTCCATCACTGATCTTATGTATTGTTTATATACTGTGGTGGTAGTTTCTTTGTTGTGTCCAAATTTTGTGTGAACAAGTGACCTGAGGGCGTTAAGTCTGGGTGTCAGTTTCTTTTTAATGTTTGTGGTGTGCTGTTTGAATGTCATATGAGTATCATATGTTACTCCTAGGATTTTGGGTGTGTGTGTATGTGTTAGGGGTGTGTTGTTTATGGTGAGTTGAGGGATGTATTCGTGTTCTCCTGTCCAACTTGTGAGCAGGGTTGCGGTGGATTTGGCTGGGGCTAGATTAAGTCTGTTTGTAGTGCACCAACCATGTAGTGTGTTAATGTTCAAGAGTTTTGGCCTACTTACTTGGAACAGGGTATAGCTTTAAAGAACTGAAACTTGTGCAACACCTTTTTTTTTTTAGGGGGAAGTAGGCCTAGTTGCTTTTTCTGGACTCCCAGCTCCCTCATGTTTAGCCCCATTAAGTTTTGATATATTAATACTGTGCCCCATTAGTTTGTTGATTTTAACTTTTAAGACATTTCGTCCCATTTTTGTATCAATATCAAGACCTTTCGTGCCACGTAGGTGTCGATTTTTTCCTGGCCAGCGATAGCGAGCTTGTAGTTTTGGAGGAACCGGCCTTTGGCCGGGAATTTTTTTCTACCGAAAAATTTGCAAATTTATCTTGAAGGAGGATCTTGAAGATCACTTATTAAGCTTAGTGGAGGTCTAGGGAGGAAACTAAAGCAATAATGAATATATAAATAAATACATACATACAATAATAAAGAAACCCTACCTCCTTAAAAGAAAAACAGATTTGTTTTAGATTAATATTATTGAAATATGTACCAATTGTTTACAGTCTAGGTGCGGTCGCGCTAATAAGTCATGTCCCAGCTGTCATTACGTTTGGGTTGCACTGTGCTCTATTAATGTCTGTCAGATGTTGAATAGGGTGGGTAAGTGTAGGAACATGTTTGTATATTTCACTCGATATGAAGAAATGAAGCTTAGATATTGATGATACCAAATTATTGATCAAAACATACTTGGTGCCGAGACATGCCTTATTAGCGCGACTGTACACTCGGATACCATAGTCTCCAGCCCACTCATAGATACCCGTGGACTTCACCTATTTCTAATTATGGAAGTATATCTCTAGAAACGAATTTGGGCATATCATTTTCTATACATCAACTACGAAACAGTATATACTGTTTATTGAAAAGCAATGTTTATCCAAAAATGAATCATGTTAGTTAGGGAGCAAAGTAGAGAATAACAATGATAATATTACAAATAGGAATAAACTCCATGTAAGTTGGAATAGCTGTGGATTTCGGTGTGAGTTTCCTATTCTGTGTTTCATTTCATCTGACGGTAAATTACATCTCTTAGCAGCCAATTTATGGATACTTAATGGACAAATATGAAACCACTATGTCTCTGCATCATATTAAGATCAAGTTTATATAATTAGCACTATATTTCACTAAAACAAATCTTCAAAATAACTCGGAAATTTTGATGGGAACTTTGCCATTTACCGTCAGTTGAAAAGAAACAGGGTATAGGTTTGAATCCTGGGAGTACCACATGTATTCATTAATTTCATTGCTTTCATTAATTAGGTTTATTTGTAAGTTAAGGGGAGGCAGACCGTTTTTCTGGACCCCCTTCTCCCTAATGTTTAGCCCCACTAGTTTTGAGATTATAAGACGTTCGGCCCATTAGTTTGGCGATTTTAACACCTTTCGCCCTATTTCATTGTCAATTTTAAGACCTTTTGTGCCATTTAGGTGTCGGTTATTTCCTGGCGAGCGATAGCGAGCCTGCAATTTTAAGAGGAATCGGCCTTCAGCCGGGATTTTGTTTTACCGAAAAATTTACCAATTTATCTTGAAAGGGGGTCTAGGGGGTGTTTTTCTAAGCTTGATGGAGGTCTAGGGAGGAAACTAAAAAAATATATGAATAAATGAATTAATAGACCAAACAAACAGGTAGTCTCCCCTTAATTGGTGGGTTGGTGATGGTACGAATAATAGCATAAAGAAAACATAGGGGTTCGCGAATTCGTATGAGCGGCCTAGATACTATGGTATCCGAATGTACCTAGGCTATTATATAACAAATGTAGCTAACTATACACATACATATATCTAAGTAAATCCTGTAAGAAACTCCGACCATTCTAGTGTACCATATTGCACACACAAATTATACAGTGCAGTACCATTGCCAAATCATACCCTACCAGGATGGTTCACTTTCTGGTCGATTTTTTCATGTATTCATTATTTTTCTAGTTTCCTCCCTAGACCTACATCAAACTTTAAATAAAAACATCCATTAGATCCCCCTTGTATATTTATTTGTACATTTTTGGTAGAAAAAATGTCCCGGCCGAAGGCCTGTTCTTCCAAAATTACAGGCTCACTATCGTTCGCCAAGAAAACAATCAACACCTAAATAACAAGAAAGGTTTTTAATATTGACAAAAACATGGGGCGAAAAGTCTTAAAATCGACAAACTAAAGGGGCAAACATAATAAAATTTGAAAACTAATGGGTCTAAACATGAGGGAGAAGGGGTCCAGAAAAACTGCCATCTCATTCCAACTTCCGCCTTCACTATAGCCTAATTTAAGCCCACTCTTCCACTACAACCCCACCCAGATTCATGTTTGTATTTATTTATTGTGTTTATTATTTAACATCTAAAAATCTCTAAACTAATGGGGCTAAACATGAGGGAGAAGGAGGTCCAACAAAAATTCAGCCCTTGACAGCCCCCTTACACAATTTACCATCGTACCCAACCCATCCCTCACACTTACTTACCGCTAATGCATTCACGGGAGATCACCTGTTCATCCTCTTCCGGGCACAATACCGCTCAGATATATATATATATATATATATATATATATATATATATATATATATATATACACCGGTATATATATATATATACACATATATATATACTATATATATATATATATATATATATATTTATATATATATATATATATATATACCGGTATATATATATATGCAGTATATAATATATATATATATATAGTATATGCGAGCACTTTTCCCATTAAAAAATGTCAATGGCTATGTTGTACAATATCCCTCCAGCCCTTGAGGAGTGATTACTAATTATATTCTATGCACGAGCGCTTGGGGGGGGGGGGAGAATAGCCATTGTGGTTGTGTAATGGAAGAAGTACCCACACCAGACTAGGATTGGAATTACTTTAGTTCTTACATTTAACTCACATTAGTAAGGCAGATTGAGCGAAACACACTGGCATCTGTACAATAGCATAATTTCATTGTATAACAGTTTACTATATTCTCTCTCACTCACTCTCATTCTCTTATCACTCTCACACACACACTCACACTCACACTCTCTCTCTCTCTCTCTCTCTCTCTCTCTCTCTCTCTCTCTCTCTCTCTCTCTCTCTCTCTCAACCCACACACTTTCCCCCTTACCATTTCTCGCTAACACTCGTAGATTTGAACTCTCTCCAATGATTCTCGATCCACTCCACCAATCCCAATCGCCCACACGTATCTAATCGGCCTTGCATCTTCTCGTACTTCCACTTTCTCTTGCCCCATATCTTCTCATTTTTATTATGGGTTACTTCTAAAAAAAAAAAAAAATCCTTAGTTATCGACCCGAACTTAGAAATCCTATTCTGCCGGGTAAGTGTTTGCAAATGTATTCCGACTTTGTTAACCCTTTCTGTTCTGGTGATGTACTTTTAATTCTATTCTGGCAACTGGTAGACGATTTTGTACAGCTTATGAAGGGCGTCTACTAATTCAAAGGCTTCAAACTATCTCAATTAATCCTTTTAGTTACCATATATCCTTCCTAAGCTTCATAAAATCGTATAAATGTAGCTATAATAATTTAAAAAGGCGTCTCAGGTCCATAATTATCGAACCGAACTTTAGAAACCCATTATAACCCTGACATGTTTGACAAATATCCAGTTTTTTCTAATGCCCTGCACAGTATAGTCAAATATCATAAATGGCGACGCACTCATATGAATCAAAGTATCGAACGCAAAATATGAATCAAAGTATCGAACGCAAAATATGAATCAAAGTATCGAACGCAAAATATGAATCAAAGTATCGAACGCAAAATATGAATCAAAGTATCGAACGCAAAATATGAATCAAATTATCGAACGCATAATATGAATCAAAGTATCGAACGCAAAATATGAATCAAAGTATCCAACGCAAACTAGACAATATGATGCTTAATTATAGCCCAGATGCGATTTCTAACTATTTCTTCATGTATATATATTTTTGTTCTCTAGTTTCCTCACAAGACCTCCATCAAGCTTAAAAAAAAAAAAAAACCCTCCTTGAGATGAATTTGTACATTTGTCGGTAGAATATTGTTCCGGCTTGTCCTAAATTACAGACTCGCTATTGCTCGCCAGGAAATAATAGAAACCTAAATTGCACGAAGGATCTTAATATTGACAACAAAATGGGGCGAAAGGTCTTACAATCGCTAAACTAATGGGCCGAACGTCTTAAAATCTGAATACTAAGGGAGCTAAACATGAGGGAGAAGGGGGGGGGGGGGGGGGGGGGGGGCAGAAAATATCAACCATCCCCCTTAAGAGTGCAAAGATTCGAATTGGTGTACCCTTTATAGAGGCTGAGAACTGTACGTAGTGACTGAATTATCCAGCTTAATTACTGTGTACCGTATAAAGCCGCTGTCACACCAGCGTTTTTTCCGTCAATTTTCCATGAGCAATTTTGTTCTCGTATTATTTCGGGACGTTTTCACACTTGTATCGGCAATTAAACTGAAGGTAGATTATGTTAGGCGGCTGAATTCTGATAAAGTGTAATTTTTGAAGCTTCTATACCATAATTGCCCGTAAAAATTGCTCGAAAAAGGACTCGAGTGTGACTCCGGCTTAATGTGTGTGCTCAATGTAGAACAAGTGAGACTAACATACCTTGCTGCAATACATTAATGTGCAGTTATTGCCTTGCATAAAACTTCGATTTTTATTTTGTCAGGCACCTTTCACACATTCAGAAAATATGTTCTGAATGAATAGCATATCTTTAAGGGGAGATCTCCACTTGAGGGATTTTTTTCTTGACCCCTTTCTCCCTCATGTTTAGCCCCATTACTTTTTATATTATAAAACGTTCGCCCAATTAATTTAGCGATTTTAAGAACTTTCACCCCATATTAAGACCTTTAGTGCCATTCAGGTGTCGATTTTATCCTGGCGAGCGATAGCGAGCCTGTAATTTAAGAGGAACCGGCCTATGGCCGGGACATTTTTCTACCGAAAAATGTACACATTTATCTTGAAAGGGACTCAAGGAGGTATCATTTTAAGCTTGATGGAGGTCTAGGGAACAAAGTAAATACCTCCCCTTAAATCATTCCAATATGGGTTTAAATTAATGGTCTTGCAATACATGTACCAGTTTTGTCTCTAATTATGCACGCACATTCTACGTTGTATACTCAACGACGTATATTTTGGTCTAAGTTTTCGAAACTATCCCGAACAGAATCGAATCTTGTCATTATTTTGTTTACCTAATATTTACATTTCGGAGGTTCATTTTGCAGTTCAAGAGTTGACATTGGGCCCGGATATATGTCGCCAAGGGTACAGTTGCCACATTACGAGCCTGGGACAAACGGTGTGGTGAGCTTACTATTATAATTACCGGAACATTTCTAATCTTTGCCAGCAGCTCTCAAGATGCCAAGCTGATCTTAAGGGAGCCCACCTCGCTGTTTTCTCTTTCTCTCCCTCTAACTTTGGCTTGTATCCATTCGGCCCCATTCAGCCTACTGTTTTAAGACTTTTACCCCATCCAGGTGCAATATTTTCCTGGCGAGCGGTAGCGAGCCAGCATACATATATATATTTTTGATAGCAAGCTAAATTTGTACATTTTTTGATAGAAAAATTTCTCCGGCGAAGCCGGATTTCCCCATACAATGCGGAAGAAATCGACACCTGGATGGGGATAAACGTCTTAAAACAGTTGGCTGAATGGGGCCGAATGGATACAAGCCAGGGAAAGAGAGAAATGGAGAGAATGAAAAAAAAAGCCGGTGTCCCCCCTTAAGTTAACTTATTCACCCTTGTATCTTGCATAACTCAACAACCACTAAATTGGTCCATATACACTTTATTATAAGCTTCATTCTTGTCTACCACAAAATAATCCCTAGTTATCAAATAGGTCTCAGAATATATTATACCAATGTTAATAAGTAACATCCCTTTATTAACATTAATCATCAATTACAAACCCCAATGTCTATCTATCTATATGCTCAGACCCCAATGTACTTGAATACACTAATGAGAGCATATGGTCCTCCCGGGATTCGAACTCGGGACACCACACAACCTTTTGATACCATCCATACATATACCTAATATTTATCATCTAACCGTAATTCAAAGTTATCATAGTATCTCCTACACTTTTAATTAGTAGGTTTGCTAATGTTATATATTTCATTCTTCTTAGTCACACCAGCAGAAATATGCTTTGCCGATAGGACTTGAATTACTGATCAGATATGGAACTTTAAATAAACTCTTGTATTATTTTTAAGGAGGGTCACCTACTTTTTTTCTTTCCTTTTCTCTCTTTCTCTGGCTTATATCCATTCGGCCCCATTCAGCCTACTGTTTGAAGATGTTTACCCCCATCCAGGAGTCAATATTTTCCTGGCGAGCGGTAGTGATCCAACATATGTATTTTGTTTAGTTTTGACAGCAAGCTAAATTTGTACATTTTTCGATAGAAAAATGTCTGCGGCGAAGCCGGATTTCCCCATACAATGCAGGCTCGCTATCGCTCGCCAGGAAGAAATCGACACCTGGATGGGGATAAACGTCTTAAAACAGTTGGCTGAATGGGGCCGAATGGATACAAGCCAGGGAAAGAGAGAAAAGGAGAGAAAGATAAAACAAAAAACGGTGACCCCCCTTAAGTCAATGCTGGTCCATAATTATCTCCCCATATTCATGCTTGGTCACCTTTGCTAGATCAGTAGTTATCGAATTGGCGGCTCAGAACACCTCTACTACCCAGTGTTGCCAATTTAGCTACTTTTCCGCTAAATCTAGAGGTTTTTATTCGATTTAGAGACACATTTTTTCATCTACCAACATGAAATTTAGCGATATTCTGTAGTTTGAGCCATTTTAGAGAGATATTGTAGAGATTGTGCCATTATTCAACCTATTATCGTCATTTATTTACTATCTATTTTAGAGAGATATTGTAGAGATTGCGCCATTATTCTAACTATTATCGGCATTTATTTACTCTCTAGCGGACTTGATTTGGTAACCCTGCTACTAACTCCTAGCCCTTATCACACTCTCTGACCCTTCGATACCATCGATATATACAGTATATCAGGTACCCGACTCACCCAACCGTATCTAATTTACTTAGTATCTCTTACACTACCTTAGACTGTCTCTCGCTCTCTCTATATCTCTCTCTCTCTCTCTCTCTCTCTCTCTCTCTGTCTCTCTCTCTCAATTCAAACCATCGGGAGACCTTTGAAATTCTAATTCTAACTTGTAACTCTTATACGTTTTTCTCTCTCTCTATCTCTCTCTCTCTCTCTCTCTCTCTCTCTCTCTCTCTCTCTCTCTCTCTCTCTCTCTCTCACACTTTTTCCTCGTGTTACCCCCTGTCCATCCCCTTCACCGTTTTTATCTCCACCTAGACAGATACTTCACTGGCAATTCTCTCACTAATATATTTTATCAATGTCTACACTATATGTCTCCTTAGCTATCTTTATTTTTTGTCTATCTACCTATATATATATCTATATATATATATCTATCTATCTGCCTTTTTTTTCTGTTTATTTTACTGTATAATTGTCTTCACCCTTTCAAGATCTGATATACAATTCCTTTCTGTGCTCTAGCTATTATTAGATTATTTTATTCAGACTAGGAAGGGTATTGGGAAGTCAGAGGGTTAATTGAGATAGTCTTTACCCTTATAATTCCCAGATCCTTCCTAAACTGTATACAATCGTCTAATGATAACCAGAATAAACTGTCAAAATGCGTCATAATCTTCAAAGGGTTTTTATATATATATATATTATATCGCATCTACTGTAGCTGTCACTTACACAATCTTATCTGCCTCACACTCCTGCAGACCCGCTCCCTTTCTCCATGTGAGTGTGAGTTATGAGGTGGTCCTTATGAGTAATGTCTTCCACGCACGGATGTCTTATTTCAGGCGCTGTCTTTCTTACTCATGCTATATGTGTGTGTGAGTGAGAAAGAGAGTGTGTGTGTGTGAGTGTGATGGCGTGAGTGTTTGTGAGTATGAGTGTGATGGAGAGATAGAAAGGGTGTGAGTGTGATGAAGATAGAGTGTGTGTGTGTGTGTGTGTGTGTGTGTGTGTGTGTGTGTGTGTGTGTGTGTGTGTGTGTTGTATGGCAACTTATTCAATTGTAATCCAAGGTACAAGAACTATCAGAAGAGAGAGAGAGAGAGAGAGAGAGAGAGAGAGAGAGAGAGAGAGAGAGAGAGAGATATGAGAATTAACCAACGAACGAGAGACGATACTATAAAATAACCACTCGAGTTAAAAGGCTAAATACAGGACAGACAGACACAGACAGAATCCAGACAGTAGACCAACACGCGAACAGACAGACACACCGAGCCCTAACTCGTCTATAGGGAGGGTATCAGACATTTTGGATTTAGAATTTTAGACATTTTTCCTTGGATGTCATTTTTAATCCCGTAATCAGACCTCTTGCATTTTGCCATTGATGTCATCCTGTATCTCATTTTATAATCATTCTACCTATAGTCTATGCGCTGTAAGTTGGCGAGAAATCATGACCTCTAACCTCTGTAACTCAAACACGACTAGAGTAATCGAGCTAATATTTCTAGCATTTGGGAAGAGTCAGCCAGGGAATAGGTGTGTAAAATTACAGCCCATTTGCTCTAGCCCTTTTTGAGTTACAGAGGATAGAGTTCATGATTTATCGCCTACTTACAGCGAATAGACTACAGTATATTCTAAACAAAATCCATTATCTATTGCCGTACTAAAAATATACATTATAATATGCTTGAATACACCACGGATTGCAGCACAGATTATTCACATGGTGATTACTGTAATAAAGTTGGCGAAAGCTCCTCACAGACAGACATACGCCAACTCCCACGAGACAGACAGGCAGACAGACAGACAGACAGATGGACCAACACCCAAAGACAGCGATACCTGGAAAAATTAGACAGCGAAGAAGGAAGGGGGAAGGAGTGGGAGGATAAAGGGGGGGGGGGGGGGGGGGGGGGGAAGTTGGCTAAGATGTTGGATAAAATGTTATGAGAGATGGTGGAAAAGACTTTGGAAATAATGTTCACAGTTTTTTGGGGGGCAATGGTGCATGACATAATGTTGGAAAAGAGGAGGGGGGGGGGAGGGTTTGACGGTGGGATTCTTTTATACTTTTTTATTTTTCATTTATGTTGGATAGGATGTCGGAAACCATTGTATTAGTTATGTTGGATAGGATGTCGGAAACCATTGTATTAGTTATGTGGGGGATGATGTAAATGATGTTGAATAAACGGTTGGCAGGGGAAAAATTAGTCAACGAGAGAGGATTAATAAGGTAGGAAAATAAATGTGGAAAAGAGGGTGGTTGCTGTGGAATGTTGTTCGAAAGAAAGAATGAGAGTCTTGGGAAGGATAACAATAATATAATGGGTGTTGGCAAAGAAAATATATTGATAAATGTGAAGTGCTGGTAAATAAAAATATAAATGTAAAGCTATAAAAATGGCGTCATCAAAATATTGGAATAATATGTAGGTAAATGTGAGATGTTTGCAAGAATTAAATGCGAGGGATGTTGCAAATATTGTTGGTTAGTGTGAAATGTTGGCAGAGAGGTAAATTAAGATATGTTGGTAAGTGTTGAATGTTGGCAGCGAATATATTAGGGCTGTTATAAATGTTGTTGGGAGTATATGTATATTATCAAAAAGATAAATATATAACGTGGGCAATGTTGAGAATATGTTGTTTGTGTGAAATATTGACAGAAGGACACATTCAAGTGATTGGTTGAGTTGTACACGTTGGTTGAAAAAGATTGGATGGGGTGCGTAATTGATGTTGATGGAGAGAGAGAGAGAGAGAGTGAGTGAGTGAGTAAGTAAGAGAGTAAGATAGAGAATATTTGCATTAAAAGCGAAAGAGAACCAACCAAAGGAAGCGCTCGAGCTATCTCATGTCTAAATCAAGAAATCCACCCCGATATAAATAAAGAAATCCCGTTCAATTTTACAGCCCTTAGTACATGGGTATCGTGGTGTGAGACAGTGTAGGTTACCGTATGGCCATTCCAGCTTTCTATGTGTGCCTACCTAGTCTACGCAGGCGCCATATTGTCTACCTAGTCTGCACAGTCCCCATATTGTTTTCCTATACACTCTAAAAAAAAGTATTATGTGTTAAGTTATGATCCTTTCCTATTGCCTTCCTCCAAACGCCTCCCACATCAAATTGTCCGAGAACATGTATCTGCGGGTCTCGCCATAAACTGAACTTATAATGCTACTAATGCTACTAATCATGGCAAATCAAACACTTATGAAAGGTTTAACAAAAACGCACTCTTCAATAATGCGCGTGTTTCACATCGCTATTCACAAAACCATATTAATGCATTTGTTGTGTGTTTAAGCTTCCAATCCCCTAACTTTCAGCTTAATGCATTTTTGGGCCGTGTAAGCTTACAACCCCCTAAATTTGAGCTTAATGCAGTTTTGGGCCGTTTAAACTTCCAATACCCTTAACTTTTAGCACATTCTAGAGCAAAGTTTATAAGGACATTGGCTCTGGACTGAGCACAACATGGCGATCACTGTAAACAAGTTGAGCTGGCATCCCCTATAGACGTTTGTGGTTTGGATACACCCCCTGGCCTTTATTGGGTGACCGTAACGGGCCCCCTATCTTACAGTAGGCGATATTCCGAGGGTAGATGGTGATAGGTATGGCGAGGTATGGGCGGAGAGAGGGGCTGAGGAGGTGTAGCAAGATTAGGTACGAGAGAGAGAGAGTGAGAGTGAGTGTGTGTGTGTGAAAGAGAGAGCTATATTGAGTAAGTGAATGGTTGAGGAGGAGTAGGGCGATTTTGTACGAGAGAGAGAGAGAGAGATATTGAGCGAGTGAATGGTTGAGGAGTAGGGCGATTAGGTATGAGAGAGAGAGAGAGAGAATGCCAGTGAGTGAGTGAGTGAATGAATGGTTGAGGAGGTGTAGGACGATTAGTTGAGAGTATGTGTGTGTGTGTGTGTGTGTGGGTGGAGGGGGGGGGGGGTAGAAGGCGTAGGACGATTGGATACGAGAGAGGGAGTCTGTGTGTGTGTGTGTGTGTTTGTGTTTGAGAGAGAAAGTGGTTAAAGAGGTGTAGAAGATATACGGGTGATTATGTCCGCCCGGATGATTTTGGGTATATGGGTTTGGCGAGTTTGGTCGAGTTTATGGATCAGAATGGCTGTTCAGAGGTCTCGAAATACCTATAGCTATGTCAATGGACGATAGTGATCGTGTGTGTGTGAGAGAGAGAGAGAGAGAGAGAGAGAGTGTGTGTGTGTGTGTAGGGGGGGGGGGGGGGGGGTACATAAGATTACAGCAAGAAATAGGACATACCATTTCAGATATATAGATTGTTTTTCATTATTATTCCAGCCTCTTTTAGATCTATGCGAGATATTTACATATATTTACATATATACACTGGCCACACAGACCTTACTATCCAAACGAAGTGGTCAGGACTTAATTCTAGTAGAGATGGCATATCCGATAGAAAAGGAAAGTTGAAGGAAAGGATAGAAAAGAAGAAGGCTCTCTCCCCACCCTCCGTTCCCTCCGGCTATTGCCGTACATGCAAAAAGTTGGAAGTGATTAACCTTGCTGGGCTTCGAAATCCCCAGAAGGAATTTACAGGAAAAAACAAAAATCATGCAACCCTTCGCCTTAGCAGCATGTAAATGTTGGGGTTAATTGGAATCATCCAACCCATCACCCTTAGTTGTATGTACATATTTAGTGCTGTTTATTATTCTTATTTTTTATTTGTGTATTATTTTTTTTCTTTTCTAACGCTCTCTTCAGCTGAACAAATAATAACGGTGATAATTACTGCCTACTCCGTACCAATTTTTCTGTGGTATGAGTCTAGATTTTTCTTAAATGTATCTATAGAGGAGCTGTCTATTACTTTATTTGGAAGTTTGTTCCACTCATCAATTACACTGTGAGTGAAGACATTTGTTGTTGTATCTAGATTCGCTCTCCGACCTAATAATTTTAAATTGTTTCCTCTTGTAGATGTGTCTTCGGCTTTTTTGAATAACTTATCTAGATTAATGTTACTGAATCCTTTTAGAATGTTAAAACACTCTATCAATTGGCCTCTCATCCTTCGTTTCTTAAGTGAAAATAGATCAAGTTCTCTCAGTCTTTCATCATATGATTTATTTCTCAATGAAGGGATTAGCTTAGTGGCTCGCCTTTGCACAGATTCCAATTTGTTAACATCCTTTATGAGGTGAGGTGACCAAAACTGCACAGCATATTCGAGGTGCGGTCTCACCATACTTTTGTATAAGGGCAAAACTATGTCTTTGCTGTGATAGTGGAAGTTTCTTCTGATGAAACCTAGTGCCCTGTTTGCTTTGTTTGCAGCCCCCGTGCATTGATTGGAAGATTTTAAGTTTTTGTTTATCAGCACTCCCAATTCTTTTATTTGTGTTACATTTTTTTATCTTTTCTTCATTCATGTAGTATTCATATTTATTGTTTTTAGAACCTATTTGCAATATCTGACATTTATTTACATTAAACGGCATTTAGAGAGAGAGAGAGAGAGAGAGAGAGAGAGAGAGAGAGAGAGAGAGAGAAATGCTATTTCAAGATATACTGTATACTGGTTCATAATATAAATACAGTGTTTGTGTGTACTGTATGCTGTATATAATCTGTATATATACTGTATATAATATATATATATATATATATATATATATATATATATATATATATATTTATATATATATATATATATATATATAGGTCTATATATTTGGAAACTTTTATTCCTCATCAAAGGTACAGTAAAAGATCTAATTCACCTAAATGGTTTGACCATAATTGTGCTAGAGTAACTGAACAAAAAGCAATAGCCTACAATGCATACACAAGATCAAAAACACATGAAGCCTTTAATTACTTTAGAAACATCAGAAATCATGCCAAAACTGTATTAAACCTAACTAAATCAAACTTTCTCCACAAGCAGGCAAATAAACTTCTAAATAATCCAAATGATAACAAAGTATTTTGGTCTACTCTTAACTCATTCAAATCCAACTTCACTACTGCTTCATCCACTCCACCATTAAAATTTCCGACTGGCAATCTTGTAAGTGACCCACGAGGTAAAGCAAACCTTCTTGCGGATATTTTCTCCACAACTCAACCTTAGATGAAATAAATCAAGATGTCCCTGTACTTAATTTTAATTCGCCTGAAATTCCCTCACTTAAGATCCACACCAGACATGTCAAAACTATTTTGCAGAATCTCTCAGTAGATAAGGCTCCTGGTCCAGATGAAATTCCTCCAATAGTACTTAAGAATTGCTCCTTGGTGCTCGCTCCTGTATTGGCAAAAATTTTCCGTCTGTGTACTCATACCTCATGCTTCCCAGTACCCTGGAAAGAAGCAAACATCCATCCAGTTCCTAAAAGAGGTGCCTCTTCAGATCCATCAAACTACAGACCAATAGCTATAACTTCCACTCTTGGTAAAGTCTTTGAAATTATATTAAATAATCACATAATTAAGCATCTTGAGAATAATAAATTAATCAGCGATAGGCAATATGGTTTTAGACGATGTCGATCAACTGCAGACATTCTTTGCCTTCTTACGCATCAAATCAACCAAGCTACAGACCAACATGATGAAACACATACAATAGCACTGGATATATCAAAGGCATTTGATAGAGTCTGGCATCAATCCTTATTGTCGAAGATGTCACACTACGGCCTTGCATCATTAGTTTCCACTAATTTCTTCTTATCTTCATAACAGAAAAATACGTGTAATGGTAGATGGCCTTTATTCTCAATTTCACTCAATAAATGCTGGTGTTCCCCAGGGATCACTTTTGGCCTCAACTCTGTTCCTCATTCATATCAATGATCTCATATCTACCACTCATAATCCAATACATTCCTACGCAGATGACTCAACACTGCACAGTTCCTTCACATTTACCAATTCTTTCACCCAACCCGATCTTATAAATTCAAAAATAAACACTGCAATTTCTCTGAACCAGGACCTTTCTAGAATTAATGAATGGGGACAAAAGAATCTAGTTTCCTTTAATGCACAGAAAACCAAGTACATTCAATTTTCTAACCGACAGAATTTCACTGACTCCCATATATTTTTTAATGATGTCAATATTCCCACTTCCCCTAGTATTGACATTCTCGGTGTAACATTAACTACTAACTTGAGCTGGACACATTATGTTAGAGGGATTGCTAAGAATGCCTCTAAAAAACTGGGACTCCTACAGAGTTCGAGAATTCTTCACTGACGAGCAGTTGGCCGTAATATATAAAAGTCATGTGTGTTCTCAGATGGATTACTGTTCACCTCTGTGGGGTGGAAGTGGAGTGGATGCATTGAGGCAGTTGGACAAAATTCAAAATAAAGCTATTAGATTAATCAATAACCCTGCAATCACACAGGACCTTCCTACATTATTCATACGAAGAAACGTTGCATCCCTTGCATTATTCTACAGATATTTTCACAGCAATTGTTCCGAGGAACTTGCTTCAATTGTGCCGCCTCTCCACATCTTTCCCCGTAGAACTAGGGCAGCTGAGAGCGCCCATGAATTTACACTTTCTCCTCCACAATGCAGAACTTCTGCTTATCAGAATTCATTTATCCCCAGAGCTACTACTCTTTGGAATTCACTTCCCTCGAATTGCTTTCCACAAACTTACAATCTACAAATGTTTAAATCCAGTTGTTACAAACATTTTATGAATGGAGGATGCCTTTAGGCACATGGACCTTTTTGTTTTATGTGTTTTTACTTCCTCCGTTCATTGTCTCTTTAAAAAAAAAAAAATATATATATATATATATATATATATACAGTATATATATATATATATATATATATATATATATATATATATTTATATATATATATATATATATATATACTATATATATATATATATATATATATATATATATATATATATATATATATATATATATATATTTCCTAGGACTATAGATATTACTTCCACTTTCACCTTGATAACATTTAATATTCAGATTGGCTGGCAACACATTCATCCTCCACTGCAGCTCAGAACAATACTCTTGGTTAAATTGAGTCACCCGTTCGATTGGATCTTAATTGTGCCTTCTTTATTAATTAAGGAGAGCAATCAGATAATGGGGGTAATTAATAGAGTGCATGTGACCCGGCCTTCTCAGGTCTCATTAGGGGTCTTATCGCGGACTTTCCCGAACTTTTTTTGGTGGACTATACATGCGTTTCTTTGTTATGTATGACAGGTGCCTTGTTAATGATGGGAAGTTTATTGGTTGTTATTATTATTATTATTATCAACTCTACGTAAGCAGAGTTTGGTATCGCCCCCTGTATAGTGGGTACCACACGAAAACAAATTCTGTCGTCGTCGTTGTCGTCGTCGGCGTCGTCGTCATCCGTCTGTCTCGGAACTCCTCCTAGACCGTTGGACAGATTTTCACCAAATTTCACACGAACATTTGTTGCGTGAATGCAAAAGTCAGTCAACAAATGTTTTTTGAATTTATGCAATAGTTATGATTCTAGGTCCAAAATATGGTTTTGCCCCCCCCCCCCCCCACCTCCCGGACCCCCCCCCCCAACCCTCCTGGAACCCCCCCCCCCCCCAGCAATGATGGCGTTCTTAGTGTGTGGGCTCACACGCTAAGAACGCATTCGTTCTGGGAGCGAAAACATCTCGCTACACATTTGCTAGGTTAAGTTAGTTTAGTTGGCATTAGAAGTGATGGTAGTAATATTTGGATTGATGGTGATAGTAGTGATAATGGTGATAATTGTAGTGATGATGGTTGTAGTTGTATTGATGATGATGACAGTAGTAGATATGATGGTGACAGTAGTAGTAATGATGGTCATAATAGTAGTGATGATGGTGACAAGTAATGATGATAGTTGTAGTGATAATAATGACAGTAGTGATGATGGTAGTGACGATGGTGTGAGTATTAGTGATGATGGTGAGTAGTAGTGAGGATGGTGAAATTTGTAGTGATGATGATGATGATAGTTGTGGTGATGAAGTTCATAGTAATGGTGATGATGGCAGTAGTAGTAATTATGGTGACAGTAGAATAAATTATGGTAATATTTGTGACAGTAGTAATGATGATGGTTATAGTAGTAGTGATGATGTTAACAGTAGTAATGATGATGGTTATAGTAGTAGTGATGATGTTAACAGTAGTAATGATGATGGTTATAGTAGTAGTGATAATGTTAACAGTAGTAATGATGATGGTTATAGTAGTAGTGATGATGTTAACATTAGTAATGATGATTGTAAGATGGTGGTGATGATATTAGTAATGATGGTTGATAGTTGTAGTCTCAATGATGATAGTAGTGATTAAGATGCTAGTGACAATGGACAGTGATTATGGTGAGAGTAGTAGTGATAATTGTAATTGTAGTAGTGATGATGATCATAGTAATGGTGATGATGACAGTACTCGTGATGATTTTGGCAGTTGTAGTAATGATGGCAGTTGTAGTGATGATGGCAGTAGTAATGATTATGTTGATTGTGATTGATGATGGTATTAGTAGTGATGATGGTAACCCATCGCAGAGTTGGGTATGCCGTTTTGATTTTGGGCAAAACGGCATGTCTACTTTATTATTATTATCAACTCTGCGAAGCAGAGTGGTATCGTTCACACAGGTCCCGCCCGTATACTGTGCACCACAATTCAGCTTGTCCGTCGTCGTCGTCGTCGTCATCGTCGTCGTCCGTCGTCCGTCGTCCGTCGTCCGTCCGGAAACTCCTCCTAGACCATTAGATGGATTTTCACAAAATTTCACAGGTATATTCATTTGGTCAATGCGAAGGTCAGTCGAAAAGAAATTTTCAATTTAACTTAAAGGTTAAGGTCAAAGGTCAAGGTTAAAAATAAGGTCAATATTTCATGTGTCTTCGTTTTTACTCAAATTTCTTAATTTTCACTACAAATTACTAGCAACCTCGATATCCTATTGACCAAATTTTAGATAAATATTCTGAAGGGTAAGGTCAAAGGTCAAAGGTCAAAATATTTGTTTTACTAGTATTTCTTATATTAACTGTTAGATTCTCACTAAACTTACCATGTATATTCGGAATACTTAGGGCAAGGTCATACAAGAAACTAAACAATTCCATATGAAAGGTCAAGTTCACAGGTCAAGGTCAAATAAGAGGTCAATATGCTAATTTCATTACTTTTCATGCAAACTTCACACAATTTGGCAATATAGTTGTACTTTAAATGAAAAGGAAATTCATTAATTTTGAGACACATATCATGAAGGTCAAGGTCAAGGTCAACTACTCTATAAATACATATGAAACTAACTGATGGGTTTTAATGAAATTAGTCATGCTTATTTGATTTTCCTGGGCAATGTCAATGAAAACTATGTTTTCCTCTTACATAAAGGTCAAGGTCACAGGTCATGGTGAAAGGTCAACTTATATAATTTATTTTTAGTTTTTATTCAAATTTCTTCATTTTCAGTTTACAAGTTACTGGTAACATTGACATCGTATTTCACAAATTTTAGATAATTATTCTAAAGGGTAAGGTCAAAGTTCAAGGTCAAACGTCAAAATAGTATTTTTACTAGTATTTCTCATACTAACTGTTAGATTCTCACTAGGCTTACCATGTATATTCGGAATACCTAGGCCAAGGTCATGCAATAAACTATTCTATTCCATATGAAAGGTCAAGGTCACAGGTCAAGGTCAAATAAAAGGTCAATATGCTATTTTCTTCACTTTTCCTGCAAACTTCACAACATTTGGTGAGATAACTGCACTTTTATGTGAAAAGGAAATTAATAAATGTTGAATCATATAAAGGTCAAAGGTAAAGGTCAACTATTCTCTTAATATATATGAAACTAACTGATGTTTTAATGAAATAAGGCATGCGTATTTGATGTGCATGGGCAATGTCAATGCAAACAAAAATGAACTACATAAAAGTCATAGGTCAAGGTCAAAGGTCAACTTTCATTATTTATTAAAACATTACTCAAATATTAGGAAACTGGCTGTGTTATGGCTTATTACTTAAATATGGCCTAATATATATCAAATTTCACATAAATATTGAAATAGTTAAGGTCAGAGGTCAAGGTCAAGATAAGAGTATTTGTCATTTTCCCTAAACTCCTCCTTGACTGTTTAATGTATTGTCATAAAATTATACAGGCAAATTCAGTTGGTCAATGCGACGACCATCCAAATGTATGTATTTTACTTTTAGTCAAAGGTCAAAGGTCAAGGTCACAGTATATGATCACTATTTGTAATCAATAAGTTTTTATACGAATTAGGCTACACCATATTCATAATGCTAGTTAATACGAACATTGCTGTTAAGCTAACCAAATCCTTGATAAGAAATTCTAATGTTGAAGGTCAAAGGTCAAGGTTTAAGGTCGATATATGATTTTTACTAGTATTTCTTATTTAATGTAGGATTCTCATTAGGCATATCATGCATATTCGGAATGCCTAGAGCAAGGTCATACAAGAATAAGCATAATTCCATTTGATAGGTCAAGTTCACAGGTCAACGTCATATATAAAGTCAATATGCTAATTTCTTTACTATTCATGTAAACTTCATAACATTCGTGGAGACAGTTGTGCATTAAGGGAAAATTAAAATTTTAAATGTTCAGACATCATGAAGGTCAAGATGAATGTCAAAGGTCAAGATCAACTATTCCTTTAATACCTCTGAAACTAACTGATGATCTTTAATGAAATATGACACACTTATTTGATATTCTAGTTACATAAAAGCAAACAAAAATATAATTCTACATAAAGGTCAAGGTCACAGGCCAGGGTCATAAGTTAACCTTCATCATAAAAAAAAAATCAATTTTCGATAAGCTGACGACTATTAGTTGCATTTTACTTAAATCACATATAATTCAATCATATATATATATATTATAATACTTAAGGTTAAAGGTCAAGGTAAAAGAACAAAAGAAGAGTGTTGATAATTGTCTTTAAACTCTACCTAGACTGTTTAACCCGTTGTGTACCGGTGACGTCGTTTTCATTGTATTCTAGCTATAATTAGACGATTTTGTGGAGCTTATGAAGGATCTGTGGTAGTATAAAGGGTTAAGATAGTTGAAAGCCTGCTACTTTTATGGAGGTCCTTCATAAACTAAATAAAATCGTCTTAGTATCCAGTATGAAATGAAACCGACAGAACTGTACTGAACGGGTTACGTATCGTCACCAAATTTTGCTGGCAAATTTGGTTGGTCAATGCAACGATTGTCCATTTTGTTTTCTTTGTTATTCAAAGGTCAAGGTGAATGGTAAAGGTCACAGATTATGGTTACTATTTCTTTCTTATATATATTATATACCGTATATATATATATATATATATATATATATATATATATATACAATATATACTGTATATACTGTATATAAACCTATTTTACCTAAGAGATTCAATACTACTTGCAAAATTATAAGTCGCAGAGTTGCGTATGCAGTTTTTTTTTTTTTTTTTTTTGTAATGCGAAAACTGCACACCTACTTTATTATTATTATTATAGTATTAGTAGTCGTAGTAGTAGTAGTAGTAGTAGTAGTGTTCTTGTTTTTTTATTATTACTATTGCTAATATTATTATGATTGATGTTATTAATGAACGATAAATATCATTAATTACCTTCCATGAGTATATTAACATTACAATGCTTAACCCCTATTGTACCGGTGACCTTCTTTTAGTAATTATATTCTTTCAACTAGTAGATGATTTTATTCAGCTTAGGAAGAACATCTACCAAATAAAAGGCTACATACTATCTCAATCCATCCTTTTAACTGTCATATAGTCATATACCCTTCCTAAATAAAAGGCTACATACTATCTCAATCCATCCTTTTAACTGTCATATATCCTTCCTAAATAAAAGGCTACATACTATCTCAATCCATCCTTTTAACTGTCATATATCCTTCCTAAATAAAAGGCTACATACTATCTCAATCCTCCTTTTAACTGTCATATATCCTTCCTAAATAAAGGCTACATACTATCTCAATCCATCCTTTTAACTGTCATATATCCTTCCTAAATAAAAGGCTACATACTATCTCAATCCATCCTTTTAACTGTCATATATCCTTCCTAAATAAAAGGCTACATACTATCTCAATCCATCCTTTTAACTGTCATATATCCTTCCTAAATAAAAGGCTACATACTATCTCAATCCATCCTTTTAACTGTCATATATCCTTCCTAAATTTCATTAAATTGTCTAAATCCAGCTGAAATCCAATGAAGTATACGTCACCGGCACTGTAAGGGTTAAGGGGAGGTTTTTAGTTGATTCCCTAGACTTCCATCAAACTTAAAATTACTCACCCTAGACCCCCTTTCAAGATAAATTTGTACAATTTTTGGCAGACAAATTTCCCGGCCGAAGGCCGATTCCCCTTAAATTACAGGCTCGCTATCGCTCGCCAGGAAAAAATCGACCCCTAAATGGCACGAATGGTCTTAAAATTGACAGAAATGGGGCGAGGGTTCTTAAAATCGCCAAACTAATGGGGCGAACGTCTTAAAATCTCAAAAGCAATGAGGCTAAACATGAGGGAGAAAGGAGTCAAGAAAAAAATCCCTCAAGTGGATATCTCCCCTTAAAGAGCTTTATTTAGCAAATACTTTAGGTGTGTTTTTTATATATTATTTATTTGTGTCGTATTCAATTTAGTTTATGGTAATTCGAGCACTATTATCATGTTTTGTTCTCAAGACGTATAGCCTACATTGCATACCGGTATTCTAAACGTGTTATGATAATATTATATATCTTATTGTTCCATATTGTGTTAAAATGAATGCGTTCTAGTCTATGTGTCCATATTACTAGTACACAAACTTAAGGGGGGTCACCTGATTTTTTTTTCTTTTTCTCTGGCTTGTATCCATTCCGGCACCATTGTGCATTACGTTTTAAGACGTTTATCCCATCCAGGTGTCGATTTTTTTTTCCTGGCGAGCGGCAGCGAGCCAGTATATTTAAAACAATGGTTTTGACAGCTGGCTAAATTGGTAAATTTTTCGATAGAAAAATGTCTCCGGCGAATCCGGATCTCTTCATATATTGCTGGCTCGCTATCGCTCGTCAGGAAATAAATCGACCCCTGGATGGGGATAAACGTCTTAAAACAGTAGGCCTGAATGGGGTCCTGAATGGATACCAGCCAGACAAAGAAAGAAAAGGAGAGAACAAAAGCAGGTCACCCCCCTTAACAGTGTTCAGTTTAGTGAAAGTAAAAATATCTATCAGGATCT